>VZRF01006987.1:260106-449664 GCA_013396875.1 Vireo altiloquus
GGGTGGGGGGGGGAGGGGGTGTGGGATGTGCCCGCGGGACGGACGCGGAGTTTGGAGCGGGACGGTGGTGGGAGGACACGGGGCCCCACGCACGTGCGGGGCCCTCGTCACGCCCCCGAGCCGCCCCCCGTCCGCACCCCGCCGTGCTCGCCCCTCCGGGACCCGCCGAGCTCCGCTCCCCCGCGGGCTCCACCATCGCCCTGTCCATCGCCCGACGGCAGTGCCACATATAACGCGTCTGCACGCGCTTCTTCGCCGTCCAAACTTCCTTGGTTGGATGCCTTTGCCGTAAAAGAAACTAAGCAGCCCTCGATGGTGGCTGCCAACACCGGATATGTGCCTTCCATCTCCCGGCTGACCGTGTTTGCCAAGCCGGGAAGGCCCCGCCAAGGCCTCCCTGGTATGATGGGCCAACAGAAAGTAGCTGAGCTGTTGACTTGCTTATGAGTTCAGCATTAGTTACACCCTGCAACCTGTTCTTGTCACGTCGTGTGTCATCTGGGGGTGCCTCGCGTGCGGTGCCATTTAGCAAGACATTGACTCGATGAATGGAAGTCTTCGTTATGCAAAGGTAGATGTAAAGAGTTGCTTCTTCAAGAGGAAATTCTTCAAGGCATACTTTCTGATCTCAAAAAGGCTGATGGGTGGGACAAAACGAGTGTCAGGACAAGAATGCTGAACCATGTGTTCTGTCATATCGCAGCATTTGTTCCAACCAGTGTTTCCTATTCCATACTCTACCACAGAACAGTGCAGGTTGAAGCAGAGTTCATCACATTTGTGTAATCAACCAATGCATTGAGTCGACTCATTTTTGATCAAAGTTCTTTTTTTTTTTTTTAAAGTCTTTCAAAGGTGTTTCTAAAAAAAGCGAGAAATTCCTCAGTGTTCTACTTTGATAGACAAGTTTTGGACCATTGTCCAGCAGATACTCAGAAAATGATCCATTTGTTGGCTTTGGATGATTTATGTAGAAAGAGCTGGAGATTCTTTTCTCAGACCTGATTAATGTGCCCATTCTTTGTGACAAATATGTCGATGTTTTTCCTTGGTCAACGTCCTTCATCTGGGTAACTGAAATTCTGTACTGGACTTCGAGATGGACATCATTTGTGCAGATAAAACATCTAAGAACTTTCATACTTTTCATACTTTCCTAATCTTCTACCTAGTCTACAAAAAGGTTTTTAATCCACTTCTTGATATCTTCAAGGGCTAGGCTTAATCTAAGGTGGTGAAAGAGGGAGTCTTTCAGTGACAGTAGCAGGATCATTGGGGAAAGGATGGGCCTACATACAAAATTAAGATGGTTAAGATCTATGACTGCCTTCTGGAGATGAGCATTTAATCACCATTCCTAAGAGGTGGGCCACATCCTTTCTGAGCCGTGTAATGTCACACAATGTAATGTCACTGCTGTAGCCACCTTTTGAAGGACAATCTTTGAAGGTAGTCAGTATTCACATGTTAGCAAAGATATGGCAGCAGTGGTTGCTAAAGATGTTAATTTGCTTTGCAAAGGCATAAAAATAGAACATCTTAATGTGTACTAAGGGTCTCATCGTTGCAGTAAACCAGGTCTTAGGCGTTTTGATTTTTTGGATGATTCAAAAGAAATACTGTTCATCAGTACTTCTCCGTTTTTAGAATTTCAAGGAAAGAGCCAAAGCTCAGACTTCACACTAGTTTTTACTATTCTGACCATGCTCGACAATTCATCTTCAGTGAGAGAATTTCTTCTTTTACACATATTCATTGCTCACATTGCCATTAATTCTTTTTTGCCTTCCACTCTAACCTTTTGTTCTTGTTTCTTGATAAGACTTTTCAGGAGTATCAATCACACTATTTGAAAATACCATGTGGTAGTGCTGTAGTTCAAGCGTCTGTCAGGTACCAGGTTTTTGTGACCAGTGTTTGTGGTTGTATTTTACTGCACAAGGTTTCATGTTAGCTTGCTCTCACCTTGCTTTCTCTAGAAGAAAAATCAAGTTGTCCAAAGGTTGCATGGTGAATTGTCTAAAACACTGCTTCTTTCATGTTTCTTAAAGTGTTTCATATGTTCCTCACTGGAGGCAGGACGCATCAAATTTCAACAATATTTTGTTTGCTGAAACCAACCTTACTGCCAGCTTCCTAAATGGCTTTCCTAACATTGCATATAAATATTTCCAGTAAAGAAGTTGTATGGAATGCAGTAATAGAGCAGTCTAGCAAGACTGGAATGCCAGGCCAGTTTGAGTTCTGACAGTGGTAGCAAATGTTTTCAGGGTGGTTGAACAACCTCAGTTAATCCATCTTGGGAAAGAACCAGACAATGTCAGCCAGGCAGGAAGTTTTACAATGTGCATACAGAGCTTCCAGTTTGAAGTGGACAATTGCTTTAGTGGCACTCCTGGTAAAGTCAGGAGGACAATTGTTCTGTTTAGCAGAATAAAGAATATTCTAATTTATGGGCAAAGTACAGATCATGGAATCAAGTTCATTTGAAAGGTCAACTCCCTTTTGACCTCATTGCCTATGTCTATAAAGGTCTTCATAGATGGTGGAACGGCTGAATTTGAAATAGTTATGGTGGTAGGTCACAGCTAACTGAAAGTTTACAGGATTGAAAACATCATGGAGATCTGTATTGGATGGGAATGGGTCTACATCTGTAGGATTTGCTTTAACCGAGGGATCACAGACATATTTAATACGCAGAGATTTATCCACAAGATCGTAACTCTTGATAATGAAGTGACTATCAGAAACTTATGTTTGGTTATATTAAGGTGATTATCTGCCTTTTAATGTTTGGGAGTAAGGCTTAGAAACGAAGCATTTAGTCACTGAGATACAGCCAGTGATTAGCTAACGGATTTCCAAAGGCGGGATTGATATGGCTAAATGGGATGGTCTGTGCTGTAGGCATTAACATCTGATCCAATCATCCTATGCTACTTTTTCACAGCCAAAGGAAAGATCGTCAGCATCGTTGGTGGAATTCCCAGCATGCTTCATCTCATCATAAAGCAGATGCCTATGTCTGGTCAGATGACTCAAAGTCTAAATTTGATTTATTTTGTTGACTTTTTTTTACTGATCGGAATGATGTCACATATTCTGCAACTGCTTAGAGGAAGTTGAGATTAATCCTACTCATGTTTCCATACCCAGGCTTTCTTAATCTAAGACAACTGGATGGTTTAAAACTCCGTAATGGCCAAATTATGTTGACAGTTTAGGTCTGAAACACATAATATCCCTTCACACCTTATATTTTTTCTCTCCTATTTTCATCCTATGCTTATTCGCCCTCAACTTCTGGGGTGTGGCTCATCCTTCTAATCTGTTATTCTCTGTAAATTCTGTCCCTTTTAGTTTCCTCACCTCTTCCTCATCTCCATCTCAGTCTGTTGTCTTCTAAGTGGTCTGAGATATTTAAGTTAAAATGGAGAAACAGAAATGCTAGAAAAAAGTATTTTTTGCAATCTGTACTTTTAACACAGAGTTGAGAGTTATGTTTCCCATTTTGTAGTGGGTGCAGTTCCAAGAGAGGCCATTTCAGGCAGATAAAAGGGTTTAGTTCTTCAGCACGTGAAGGAAATTGGGATCACTTGAGGGAACAACTGTTGAATTGTTGAACAAGGTTCTTTACATGAAAGTCTAGAAGAGAGGATCTCCTATTTCTTTAAACTACTGAGACATTACTTCCACTGATCTGAAAAACATTGATTCTAGATTAGATTAAGAGAGTAACACAATCAAGTTCAAATAACTGA
This sequence comes from Vireo altiloquus, assembly GCA_013396875.1. Classification (NCBI taxonomy): domain Eukaryota; kingdom Metazoa; phylum Chordata; class Aves; order Passeriformes; family Vireonidae; genus Vireo; species Vireo altiloquus. The sequence continues at coordinate 263,871 of VZRF01006987.1, forward strand.
AGAAAGGAATGGCAACGTTTAGGGTAATAGATTCTTGGTGATTTTTTGAACTGACATTAGGATATTTAGTTCTTTATTGATAAAGATAGTTTCTTTCCCCAAATTTTTTCTTTGAAAGAATGCGATTGATACACTACTGTTTCCTTGTGGACTTGAATGATAGATGCAATGTAGCAGTTTTTTTAAGAACCAAGAACAATTTTCTTTGCAATATTCCCATTAAATAAGAGGGACTTTGTTATCCATTCTCTACCCATGTAGAACTAAGGCATGAAATTACAACAAATATTGTCAGAGTTGTCCACCAATTTCTGCCGTTGAATTAAAGAGGCCTATATTTAAAAACTTAAGATAATATAGTACCTTTTCTTTTTAAAGTAGCATTTTTATTGATATTTGTTACATGTGTAAATGTGTAACACATATTCTGGCTGGATACCCAATATCTTGAACTGGGTTTCCAAAGGTATGTTTAGAACGACACTTGACTTTGGTTTAGTGGCTTGCTTAGTATCAAATGGAAGTTTTATAACAGAATTAGGACTAAATTACATGGGACAGAATGCACATTTTATCTACAGGACCTGCTTTTCTCTTTTGCATTCTCCTGACACTTTTACCACCCACCTTTCTAGTTCTGCAACACTTGAAACTGGAATCTTACATGCTACAACTTCCATCTGTAACAGACACAGCTAGCCCTGACTATGGGTGCCGTGAAGCCAATGAGAACAGAGATGAGATCAATATCTTTACATCCCTGGTTAGTCTACGTATGTTCTACACATTTCTGATTTATTCTTAGCAGAGGATTTGTGCCTTGAATGAGGCAGAAGCTCCACGGAAAAGGCAATTCGAACAGCTGATTGGAGAAGGCACATAGAAAGTGAAGGTGTACCAATATTACCTAACTTGAGTTTATGTTTAGAAGCCTCAAACTGGAAAACAAAAATAAAAATAATCTTGTAGAATCACACTGCTTGTCCTTTCAGCTCACCTTATTGGTCACCAGCAGAGTTTAGATGTTTACATCCCCATCAGAGATAAAAAGTTTTAGCTACCTCCTTGAACTCCTTGGCTCTATTCTAAGTAGTACTGTCTTACCACTGGAATGTAGCTTCCCCTGCCTTGGTGAGGATGAGAACAGGTTTATAAAACGAGTAAGAAAATCGTAGCTTAATAGTTGGGTTGGGACAGGAGCATGGAGTGAAGCTGAAGGACAATTTTATCCTCATAGAACACTTTAAATGTCTGATCAGCCATAACAATTTGCTCATTCTCATAGTCAATGTAATGATTATTATGAAGAGTGCATTACCTGAAAATTAAATTAGGGAACGTCCTCTTCAGTTTTTGAAAGGAGGTGTCATAATCTAAGAAAGCAGTAGGTTGAGGACTGATGCAAATGTAGATACCATATCTGAAAGACAGACATTCTTTGCTTTTCTCTTTGAATTTGTAATTTTTGTTCTCATGACTAAGTACACTTTTAGAATGAGTAAGTATGTGGAGAATAGGGACATCTGAAATTCTGTGTTTTTACAGAGAATGCAGAGAGCCTTACAGATTTTTAATGAAGTACATATTCTATTACAGCTCATGCAGGATATATTTTCATAGAGAACTTTGGGGTTTTTCTGGTTATGAATATCGTATTTACAGGTTGACTTTTCAAGAGTGTAAATACCTCTAGCATTTTTTTTCTCAACACGGCCTCTCAAGACTTTTCCGAATCCTATAACCAGTGTCGTCCAGTGAAGAGAATGTTAGTTTGAGTGGTAGACTGTTAGCTATTTTCCTTTAGGAAAATAAAGACATTTGTAAACATTGAGAAAGAACAGAATGTTTCTTCTGATAATTGGAGAAAGACTAAAAACCATCATTCTTTTCCATTCAGATGAGAAAAATAAAAAAGCTTAACCATCTTTTCATCTTAAATAACTGAAAAAGGGAAAACTGAACAATGTAGAGGAAAGTTATCTTCTAAAGCAATAAAAACCCATTTTTATGAATAAATAATATGAACTTAAGTTTTTTGGGTTTTTTTTTCAGTTTGAGGATTCAAAACCAATTTACTACAAAAAGCCATGAAATAGGAAAATGAACAATATAATCAACAATACTAATGACAGGGAGTACAAAAACCAAACGGCTCACACGGAAACCCCCTGACAACAGACAATACCCAACTGCTCCCTCCGTCACACTATGCCAGCTCAGAAGGGAGCCCTTCCCCATGCCTGGAAAATGATGTGAGGTGGTACAGAATAACCTCCAGGTCCTAGCCATGCCCCTCCTGGCTACTGCAAAAATTACCTCTCTCCTGGCCAGAACCAAGAGAATTTAGTCTTCCTGTAATTGTCACAATGTAGATTTATTCAATACACTCCAGTGCAGCCTAGTTCTACTACTACTTCTTACCGAAAGTTTGACTCATATAATATTATGCTAATGTTAGGCTTAGTGCTTGAAATATTTTCCACAAAACTGTGCAAGCTGGCTTTCAGCATATAGAAGGGATTCATCATTAGCCTGCAGATTTACTGTGGATTCAATATAACCTGAACAAAAATAATATTATATTCTGTAAAGGAAGGGGTGAAAAAGGTAAGGAATTTTTCGTGGCTCTTCTTGGAGATGATTCACAAACAGTTCCTTTTTGAGGAAGTCTGTTCATGTCAGTATACAGCTTAGTAAAATTGTGACAGAGTGGAAGAGGAAGTGGTCTGCCTTTCATTTTGTTTCCTCTCTGTGAAGTTGTCTAAAGGACTTACTGATTTGCCTGATGGTCCATAGATGAATTAGTGACCTTTTGCAATAATTGTGGCAGTATGAAAGATCAAAACTATGCTACAGCTTCTTGAGACTTATTTAGCACTGGCACTGTAAATTAATTTATTTCCTATGAATAGACTATGACAGTATGACCCTTTACCATAGAACCTTAAGTAAACAGCCTATTCCTCTTGGGTCACTTTACAGATGGATGTTTTGCAGCTGGGAATTGATGGATCTGAAATTGCAGATTCATGCAATTTTAATCTTTTCAGGTAGCCCCCAGTAACAAAGGCTGGCACAAGCAGTCAATAGCCTTGTTGTTTAGACTGGCGACACTGGAACAAAAGGCCTTGTTCCAGAAGTTTGCCTGTATTAGGATAGGCTGAATTCTACTGGAAATGCTCTGTTATTTTTTAGCAGCTGCTTGCTGGTGATCATTTGGTATCGTAATACAAGTTCTGCTATCAATAGACAAGGGTAAATTCACTAGTAAACACTTTACTAGGTTTTGCCATCAAGCCTCTATGTCATCTTGGACTGTGTTCATTGTCCTCGCACAAGATCATGTTTTAGAAGGACAGGGATATGTTTCTATCAGTCTTTCTACAAGAATGCAATAGGGAATGAGTTTTTCTCTAGAAAGTCAAACATTAACGAAGACACAATGACTGTCTTTTATTTTGGTATTAATTATTTTGTTTTGCAGCATGAAATTCATTATTCTTAAAAGCAACAAAATAAAGTTAATTAATCAAAATTATCTCAACTCATGCCTAATCAAACAGAGAAATTAACTAAATACTGATCATGTTACTATATTTATGTTATCTTGGCTCACTGAAATTACAAAAACATAGTTTGTAAGGAACACCTGCCGTTAAAAGTTCCTTACATCTACCTTTAGTAATCTTATGCTAAGATCACTCGGCAGCTGTGAGGAAAAGAAGTGAGCAAAGGAGATATGAGGACACCCCAGTGAGTACATTCTCAAGGAGTCAATCCACTGTCAAGTTGTATTGTTGGCACAACCCAATTATGAGAAACTACAAAAGCTATTCAAAGATCAACATTTTTTTTTGGAACATTGTTCTGGGAAAAAAGAAAGAAACAAACAATAAAACCCCAAACCCAACCAGGAACTGAACCTCTTCAGGTGAAGTATTCTTTCAGAGAATTTGTCAAGAGTCATATATTGAAAAGTTACAATCCAGGTGGTTTAGACTCAGCAAAGATAGAATGTAAAATGTCTTATATTAAAAAGCGTCAAGCAGCATTAACTGTAGGCATTACTATTGGTATTGGCTATAATAAAACAGTGTAACAGTCCCCAAAGATACAATCTTAGATCATAACAGGGATGCATAAGCACTACATATTATACGGTTCTTGAAAATAAATATGGGATGTTGCCATTACTCACAAATAGCATAATTATGAATTAGTCATGCAGGTCAACCCAAATGAGTGCAGAAGATAGTATCTTTATATATAACATCATAGTGTTACATTTTTTCCATATAATACATATATCAGAGAGGAACTATTTGAAAAGTTTTTGAAAATTTGTAAACAGTATTGCAATTATCTGAATCTTTTGAATCGGTAAAGGCTGCTCTAATTAACTTGACTGCAATAGTTGAAGGTTCAGACAAGATGAAGGCTTGAAAGGAATATCTGCAAAAGACCTCAACTGCTTGAAATTTTTTCTGTATATGGAAGTGATTCTAAAGTGCAATAAGGGATTTTCTACACCTACAAAGTCTGGAACACTGGGATTTCCCAAAGGAATAGACATTTTACTAAAAACTCTGTAGAATGGCAAGGGAAAAAAACCCTGTCAACCATCAGAAATGTATCACAAATCATTTATATTTCTTTAAAAACTATGTAAGTCCAGAGCAGAGAACAGTAACTGTTCATCTTCCTGGCTCTATTCAGAGACTCTGTCATGTGGAACACGTCAAGGAAACTGGAAATGGCATCACAGAAGATATTTCCCTGCTTCTGCAGGAAACAGGAGAAGCCAAGGGCTCAGGGCCTACTTCAAATTCTGTTCTTTACATTAGTTGTTCTTGAGCATACTTGAAACATGCCGAAGAGAATCATCAGCAAGTGGCATATAGTAAGACAAAACAAATTTTTATGCTTTGTGGACATAGATTAGTCAGGTGATAATACTCTCATCGACGACAAAGGTCAAAGTTTTATAAAGCAACATCTAAAGTCAACAAATAAAATTTTGCTGAAGATAAGTATTCGTTCATAGGCAGAGAATGTATATGTGTTCAAGGGGTAATAAATTCAAAAGGTTTGTGTTGTTTTGGTTTTTTTTTTTGCAGAGTCGAAACTGTAAGAGTAGACAGTGGAGCTGGTATTAGCCTTTCCCAGAATCCTAACATGACATATCCAATGTTACAGGAGTGACTTCACCTCTGGCTCCTCTCTGACTTGTCTGATCCTGGGTTTGTGTTTGTGTGCAATCTTGCTTTTCTTTTCTTTTCTTTTCAGTCAGGAGGCAAGCACTATCCTGTATATACTAATGTCTATCATGCTGCAGATCTGACTGGTTTCAGGCACCTGTTTTTCTTTTCATATTGACAAACAACTCCTTGAAAGAAGACATCTTTATTTAGCAGTTGGAATAAAGCACGAGAGAAAATGAGATTTTAGGAACACCAAAGAGCCTAAGCACATATTTAGTTCAATTTTGGTTAAGGTCCAGTTGGAACCAATCCACTGCATAGGCATATGCAGAAACAACATAGTCATGCTGATAGTCATCAAATGGCTTCTCACAATTCCTCCACCACCAAGGACAGGCAACTTCTAACAACTGACACAATCAGCTCTGAAAAGGGATCCTGGCTGAAATAACCTGGTTTACAGGAGTGAGTTTAAAAACCAGTGGGGATATTAATGATAGTACTGCTCCATTATGGGAATACTCTCATCCACAGAAGGTTAACCCAGGTGTTCACATGCCTGTGTCTGTGACCTGGCTGGAAGTGAAAATTCACATAAAGATCTGAAAGTCATGTGTCCAGTGCCTTATGTATAGTAAGAAACCTCTTATTAAAGACAGATCCAAATTCAGCATGAAAAATTATTCAAAGACACACCCGCACTTGTCACTGTCACATTCCTATTACATTGTGTAAGAGGAAAACAATATCTGACAAAAATAAAATAAACACAGACGCATGTATGAAAGAACTGACTACAGTACTTTATCTGACAGTCTAAGGTCAGTTAAAATATGTGTTCACTGTTATCATGGAAATGTCACATAAGGAAATATAATACTAGGGTTTTTACAGAAAGCTGAGAAGAACAGCTGTAGGTGTGTTCTCAACAGAGATTAAACAACACGATAATTGTTGAAGATAACTATATACAGTTTTTTAAAGTCCACTTTCCACCTTCTTATTTATTTTGGCCACAGAAGTCCTTGCCATCTTCCAACATGGGTACCTTCTCAGTAATATGAAACACAATTACATTGCTGCTGATGAAAATGTAGCAGTGAACAAGGTAAGTAGGTTCATTTTCTGTCCAACTGGTTGAGGAGAATTTTTGATCAGCTAAATTGGAATCTCAGGGTATGGGGGGAATTTATGAAGCTGAAGATTAATAATCATATTCTATGCAATTCTTGACACGCTGAAAAATATTTAAAACAGTGTTTATATGGCTGTTAGGATCCTTGGGTTTTGAAGAGCAGCCCAAGCTAAAAATTTGTTTAGCATTCTAGGATATAAAGAAAAGAATTTTTGTTTTCAGCAGAATATAAACCTTAAAGAAACACATTTATGCACATACATGGATTTGCCCCTTCACTATAAATAGTCTTCAGCGTGTACACTGATGTCCTGCTGATTCAAGCTTGCTGAAGAAATGCAATTTCTATTTAAATCTTGTGAGGGAATTATAAATTTTTTGGGGGGAAGTAATTGGCAAAAATTAAAAGTGTCTACATGGATTTTACTTCAGAAAACAATCATATGCCTGGAAAGAGGGAAAACAATTCTATTCCTTTGTGGAATTTCAAGTTCTGGCTGTTAAGAGTCCTCTAAGGTAAAAGTTGATGAGAAATTTAAAATTTTTGGGTTATTGACAAATGGTAATCAAGCATCAACATAGTTTATTTCTGAGTCTTCAACTAACACACAAAATCCAAAAGATCAGATTATAATTTCTTGGAGTGTTTTGGGTTTTTTTATCAACTTGTCTTCTGTGGTCATAATCCTAAAACAAATCCTGTAATGTAGACTTGTGCCAGCTTTGCTTAAATTTGTTCTCATCTCTGCTCTCCTGCATGCAACAAAATCAAGTGAATGGATTCCTCCAGTTTTTCTATTAGTGACAGTAGTAATTAGAGATATGGGATCATAGAATCATAGAGTATCCTGAGTTAGAAGGTACCCGGAAGGATCATTGAGTCCAACTCCTGGGCCTGCACAGGACCATTCCTAGGAGTCACACCATGTTCCTGAGAGCATTGTCCAAACACTTCTTGAACTCTGTCACACTTGGTGCTGTAACCACTTCCCTGGGGAGCCTGTTCCAGTGCCCAACCACCCTCTGGATGAAAAACCATTCCCTGATATCGAGCTTAAACCTCCCCTGACAACTCCAGGCCCTTCCCTTGGGACCTGCCACTCGTCACCACAGAGATCAGTGTCTGCCCCTCTGCCTCTCCTCACAAGGAAGTTGCAGAGTGCAATGAGCTCTCCCCTCAGTCTCCCCTTCTCCAGGCTGAACAGACCAAGTGACCTCAACTGCTCCTTGTAAGGCTTCCCCTCCAGACCTCTCACTATCCTCATTGGCCTCCTTTGGGCACTCTCTAACAGCTCAATGTCTTTTTTATACTGTGGCACCCAAAACTGCCCCCAGCACTGGAGGTCAGGCCGCCCCAGAGCAGAGCAGAGCAGGACAATCCCTCCCTTGCTCGGCTGCTGATGCTGTGCCTGATGCCCCCCAGGACACAGCTGCCCCTCCTGGCTGCCAGGGCACTGCTGACCCATGTTCAACTTGCCATCGACCAGGACCCCCAGGTCCCTTTCCATGGGGCTGCTCTCCAGCCTTTCATTCCTCAGTCTGTCCATATGTTCAGGGTTGCTCCATCCCAGGTGCAGAATCTGACACTTTCCCTTGTTGAACTTCATACAGTTGGTGATTGTCCAGCTCCCTGATTTGTTGGGTTCTCTCTGCAGGGCCTCTCTGCCTTCAAGGGTGTCAACAGCTCCTCCCAGTTTGGTGTTGTCGGCAAAGTTACTTGGTATTCCTTCAAGTCTTGTGCACAAGTAGTTTATGAAGATATTGAAGAGCACTAGGCCTAAAATGGAGCCCTAAGAGGAGCCTTGGTCTAAAAGACTAAGACTGGTCAGCTTTGACTTTCATTCAGAGGTGAAGATTCTCAGTCAGATTTCATTGTGAATAGTTTTCAGGCACTTCTAAGTTTTGAGGACCTCATTGACTCTTTAAAAGTCCATTTTTGTTCCTGGCTTCTGCAAGAGGCTGTTATTCTCCTTTAAATTCCATGAAAGTCATTCTTTTCAAGATCTTTTAATGATCTTTTCAAGGTCCTTTCAATCTGAAGAGAAAAAACATTATAATTTATAATAGTGATTACTATTGTTATACACAGAAAAAAAGGGTTTTATTTTCAAAATGTGATTTGAGGAATAAAGTTTCATATACCTTTTTCCTATTCCATTCAGACTGTGGCATCTTAAAGAGTAGGTGAGAGATCTTCTGATCTCAGGAACTTAGTCCATTAAATTCTAGAGCAGTACAGTTGCACTTCAGTATTCAGCCCACACTGCCACCACTTTATGTGATTTTGCTCAGAAAGCATATTTTAATTTAGTTTAATTTATATATGAACTTGATTTAGAGTATATAAGTTTCATTCTTTTTGCAACCCTAACCAAATAATTAATTGTCAAATAAGCCCTTTCAAATTCAGCCTGATTTAGATAATTTTTTACTAAGACTCTTTTCACACTGTCTTTTTTATACTTTTGCTATGTATAGAGTGAATTGAGAAATATGTAATAGAGATTTCCATCACTGTCCATACTACCAAGCTGCTATACACTTGTGGCAAATATTTTTGACATTTCTGATTTTCAAAGTGTGAGTAATGTGAAATTTGCTCTTTAGAGATTTTCTGTTGATCTTTTCAGACATAATCTCCAAGTGCAGGTGAGCATGACATACCTAGTGACGCATTCAAACTATTTCACCAGATAATGCAATGCATTCATAGAAAATAATGACACATGGCAAAAAAGCCTGTACAGTTTGTTCTGACACTTTCCCTGAAGCCTTTTCTAACTCATTCTGTGATACATTAGTGTCCACAGAATGTGCTTTCAAATTACAGCTCAACAAGCCTTTCAAATGTGTCAGTGTTGAGTTTTTTGCTTCTTATTAAGTGGGCATTTACTCACTTGGAGCAACTACTTTAGTGGTGGAACCATTTTCTAAAACTTACTAATATTCACAGGAATTTCAGAGAGATTGCACTATTGCTGACAACCCGCAAAAATTGGTGTAAATATTTTCCTCTTCATCCACAGGTGAGTCTACCTTTTGCTCAACCAATCTACAACTTCCACAAAATAATTTTGTTTGTGTTTTTGTTGTAAGTTTCTGTAATAATGATTTAGAGGAGGTTCTTTTGATCAATACACATTCAGTTGCAGTTATTCTCCAATGTGTCGTCTGCTGCAAGATGAGTATATTAAGTGTGTATCCCATAAATCATATATATAACATATAGCAGTTTCAAAGCACAGAAAAATGAGCAGGTTCCACAATTAAATCACTAGCACAAGTCTCTGATGAAAAGAGCTGCTAACTCACAGCCTTGCTAAGGCCTACTGATGCCTTAAATGGCTACCTAGAAACAGAGACTAGACAGGAATAAAGGAATAAAGGAGGTATTTATTTGAAAGGCATTCAGATGTACACTTTGGGCTCCAGAGGGTCCTGCCTCAGTGGATCCCAAAATGGACGACAGGTCACAAGTTCTTCACACTTTTAAATCAGCATAAATTCACCAAGCAGAACCCAGCCAATGATGGAATTTCCCCAAGCTTGACCCCTTTTCCCCAAGATGATGGTTTACAGTTCTTGGGCCTAGGACGGTCTGAGTGTCCTTGGAGAGTGAGCTGCAGAGGCTTTGTTATGTCTATCTTAGCATGAGAGAAAAGTACTTAACAAGTGATGGGAAACTTCAGAGTTACACTAACAGTACAGGATTTGAAAAATATAAAAGTTAAAACCTAAGGCATCATTACAATATGTCTCTTCTGCTAGGTGCCAGAGCTAGCAGCAAAGACTGAAGTGAGTTAATCCTAATGCTCCATTTTAAAAACAAAATAACTAAAGCCTAGAGCCTTCCACTTCCATTTCATCCATTCATTTTTGGCTCTGAAAATTGGAACTAAACCTTGTTATCACTATAAATTACTTTTTTCCATCTACAATAACCTTTGAGAACATGAATACAACTGTCCTTTATTTGGAGAAAAGTGGGACTAATGATTTGTACAAACAACACAAAAACTTTCCATCATGCACATGCTCAACCTCAAAAGCGTAAATAGAAGCCATCCTACTCATCAAACTGCTTGGTTTTAGTGATATCAAGAGCAGCAAAGGGAGAGCCTCTTGTTTTCTGGTCCAGCCTAAAGAAAATCACTTCTGTAGAGACCAACTTATTTGTGCAACTAGCTAGTTTGGTATTCTGCTCTGAGCCAGGCTGTGACCAGCATGACAGTATGGCCATCATCTATCATGCCCTTGGTGACAAGCCTGGTAATTATCAGAAGTCTACTCTGCAAGTGCAGCTCCAGCCTCCTCCAGTCAAACTCACTTTATGCAGGTACGCAATCTCCAAGTAGATACGCCCGTACAAAGGAAATGTTCCCTCCATTAGTTTGTTGATAATGAATTTAGTTACCAAACCAAAGTCCACTTCCTATAAAGGTAGAGTGATTCTGTTGACTAAGGGCCATCTTTTGCAAACTTCACACATTTTCCCTAATCAACTATTAAAATTTTATTGAAATTGATACAATTCAATCAAATTCTGAGCACAGCAACATGAATTCTGTAAATGGAATTTCAAGTAATTAATGTAACAGTTATTTTAAAAAGCTGACGGATATAGAGTACTCTCCTTCTCCCTCAGAGTGAAAAAGCAAGTACTTTTGCATTACTTGTAGTGATACAGAGACATTATAATTAATACAATACAAAGAGTTCTTTTTGCTTTGCAGGTGCCAATAAGCAACCGTAAGGGAATATTCAAGAATCCTTGGAGTGTTTAGAGTTTTATTGCAGGAAAGCTGTATGATGTAAGTGCCTTTCAATTCACTCTCTTTCAGCTATGGTGCCTTTCATTGCTTGCTTATACCTATAAAACACACATGCCTCTTTCTCCTTTTTCTCAGCCTTTCTAAAATACTTAATCGGAGATTCAAACAAGCTTGTATTCTACTACAGGTGCACAGGAAACCTTAAAAGAACACTATGAAAGTTGCAAAATCAAAAACTCTGTAGCTGCTTTAAGGGAGCTCTATTTTATAGTTGTTATGATACTGACCTCAATTATACAATTACATTTTGGTCTTCCACAATGCAACATTAATTCCTTGTCTCAGAATCCTTATTTTACAAGTTTCATAACCTGCTAGCACAGAAATTTTTTAATTTTATTTTTTTTATAGACAATTAAAGAAGCAAACAAAATTCCAAGATCTTCTTGTGTGGCACTATGCAGATTGCAGTATTTCCATTCATTAGCAGGGTTAAAGTTTTTAGTTACAGGAAGGAGATTCCTACAAGTCAATTAGTGAGTAAGAGTATCAGTAAGTTATCCTGCCCATAAAAGAAGGAGGTTCCTATCAGTCAATTAGTGAGTAACAGAAAGTTATCCCCTCCATAAAGTCCATCAATGGCAGGGAAAGAAGGTGTCATTTCAGGGTTGGTATAAGTGAACGTAGGACGAGAGAGTCCAAAAAATTGAGAGTGCAGATGTTCCTTGCATTCACTTTTGTCTCTGCTGCAGCTTCTGCCATTTTAACTTTTGTCAACATGAGCACTTGTGTGGCAATGCAGTAAGTTAGGTCAGCTTGCTGATTTTATTGAAAGCGATCTCTGCAAAATAGTATCCAGAGTCTGATTAGCTCTGTGAGTTGCATCACCTCTTCCTGTGTGGGTCCATACTCCTTAATACTGAAGCAAGGAAGGGGCGGCCAGAGGCTAGAGTGAATGCATGTTCTTTCTTTTCTGTGGGAGTGTGGTCTCACATCCACTGAAGACCACATATTGAGTTACTCAAACCTTAGTGACGTTCACAAGTGTTTGCTGACAGCAGAAGAATGTGAACAGTCAAGAAACCTGGGTTCAGGTCTAAGTGCTGCCAGGGTGTGATCTAGCAGGCAGAGGACTTTGTCCACCACGGTTAGATTTTCACTGTCCCTCTCCACTCAAATCTGTCTTGCTGGTCCTTACTTTATTTTTTTCTTTAGAATCTGAGTATAGTCTCTCTGTCATTTGCTAACTGCCAAAGTGGTATGACTGCAGTTGCAGGGTTCTTCTTGTAGCTCCAGATCCCCAACCTCCATTCTGTGTTTTTGGCCGTGGCCCATCACCAGTTTCCTGCTCTGGTGAGAGTGCTTAGCCATTTGCAGGATTAGGGGCTCTGGCTCCTTGCTCCCTATTCTGTATAATTCACTTCAATTACACACACACACACACACGCAAACAGGATGACAGCCTCTTCTCTCAGTCCTGCTACAAATTTCTATGAACAGTGTTGTCTTTTTCACTTCCCACTTCGGTCTTTCATTCCTTCAACTCTTGCTCCAGTTTCTTTATGTAGTCTCAGGATTCCCTTCAACTTCCCATTCTGTTTCAGCCTCCTCATCCACTAGCTATCTTAGTCACAAATTCATTTTCCTGAAGCTGATACCCTTTTCTTAATTTACCAAGAACAACAATCAGTTGTCTTGTCCCCAAAGTCCATCCAAACTCCCCCAGTCCAAGCTTTTACTACATTTTGGCATTTCAGACAGATTGACTTTCCTTTTATTTTTTTTTTTTAATGTATTTCATTCAGGTTCTTTCTCTGGTATTGACTCATCAGTACAAGAATATCAAGACCATAGAGAAGAGTCTTCCTGTTTCCAGCTCTGATGCCCGTTCCTGCAGTGCTCTACAGCAACCTGAAGCAGCAGCAACAGTGACTGTCCAGCTCAGCACCTCAGCACAGAAAGACTCTTAAGAGACTGTAGCTGTCAAATTGTGGTGAGGCAGTGCTGGGCATGAGCAAAGAGTGATTCTCATAAAAGGCTTATCATTGTGGCAGTTCATCAGGGAGATTACAAAAGGCTCATCCCTGACACAGAAGCTATTTTGCTGCCAAATTTTGAGTCCTTCACCCGTGTAAGAAATACATATGAGCATCTCATATAAATCATTTTAGTATTTTAAGCAGGTCGCAACAATTTAAAATAAATGCATTGAAAAGAAGACATCACTTATCAACTGGTAATCTATTTATTCCTCAGAGGAAAGTTAAGCAAAGAATACATAATATATTATTTTCCAGTGAGGTTTAGAAAAAAGCTGCTTAGTAATCATCTAACATTCTTCACTATAATGGTGAGAGTGAGACATTCCATTAGTCACTAATGAATAGTTATTTTACAGAGGAACTATTGTATAAGTTTTTGTCACAACAGTTTTATTTCTATTTTAAAAGAGTTACATGCTAACTTATTTTATTTGCATTTGCATAGCTGAAAACACACAGACTATCACCTTCTGCACTTTATCTGAGAGCTGGTTTCTTAAGAACCATCCTGGCTTTGTCCAGGTCTTTTCAACTGGAGTCTTGCTACCTGATTGAATCCTAACTGTTTGTCTACAAACAAAAAAGAAAATTGCTCTCATATGAATTATATAGCAGTGTGTTATAAGTCACTCTCTTACAAGGAAATTCCTCATTTTGGAAATGAAAGAGTGTTTATATTTGGTAGCTTGATAAATTACAGTTTATGTGATATATTTTATTAGAGTCTCTCTAATGACCTATAAATCTGTTAAATAATTTTGAATGAAATTAACAGAAGGCTAAAGCTCTCAGAGTTCCCTAAAATGTAGTGAAAATCAGCAGCAAGGTAGCTAATCTCATCATGTTGCCTCTGGGGGAAAGACTGTGGTGTGGATGTTTAGGGACAAAGGACTGAAGCCAATAGAAAAGGAACCTTCCTGAGTACTGCCCCTGATCACTAAAGAATTTATTTCTTTATCTTAACCCCTATCTCAAGCTATGCAAATGAAGAAGTAATTTTTTGTTACAGGGAGCCTCAGTAGTCTCTTGACATGTTCAATTATGTGTTTATTTTCACTTTCCTGTTATTTTTTAAAAAACTTAAAAGCCATCTGGACTCAAATTTGGATTTACCCTTTTCCAGAAGGTTTGTTTTAGTTTGAGATTCTGGGGAAAGTTTCTTCTGAAACAAAATATAAAACCTTTGTGGATTTTTCTCCTTCTGTGTTAGAATAAAACTAACTAACTAGATGTTACATTCCAGTAATTTTGGACAATGAATTGAATTTGGCAAGGTTATGACTCTTTCTTGGAAAATTCACTCAGTAATTATTAGGCCAAGTGGCTTTCTTTGGAAAAGCAAAGAAAGAATTGCTAGCTAAGTATGATAACACTCTTCTTTTTCACATACTTCTGTTTTGTATGACTTCCTCTCCAAAGCATCTCAGCACATTCCTGCTGAAAGTTGTAGTAAAATCTAAATACTAAATGAAGCTCCTGCTCCTTGCTGTGTGTGTGTTATATATATCTACAAACAGAAACACTGATAGCAGGAAAACTATCACTCCTTTGCTGTCAGTGTCTCCCTAGCATTATTTCAATCCTGTATTTCCTGGTCCCTTTAAATTTAAGGGCTTTATTAGTATTATAGATTTTCACTGATTTTATGTGTAAGTGCAGCTCACATTTGGGAATAATGTAAAGAGCCACTGTTTACGCTGAACTTTAGCAAGTAAGTTTTGTGGCAATCAGTTTCCCTTCTTTTTAGTAAAATGCTACCAATGAGTATGCATGCCTGGGACTCACATGTGGGATGCCACATGAAAACTTCATGATAGACGGTGCATGGTTAGTTGAGTAAACTGACTGAGTGAACTTTTTCTATGTGATAACTTTTCCATCTGGGCAATTCCTGGAAAGTTGGCCTGATGACAATTGCTCCAGTGAAACCTGGATATCAAAACTGCTGCTATTTATCCTGTTATTTATGCTGTTATTTATGCTGCTGTACTGCTGTTATTGACATGCAGCTTTCCTACAGTTTAAAATGTATGCCTATTTTACCCCAATTTCCAAACAAAACTGTAGTAAGCATGGGGATGAGGGGTGAAGAAATGTATGGACACGCATCTCATTGAGGAAACGTGAAATGTATCATTCTCGAGGTTCCGAAATTGTATGTGCCAGCAAAACATTACTTCAGAACATAAATTCAGGTTCTGCTACTTAGATGTCCAATCATAATTTAGTTCTGCTTTTTGCCAGAAGCTCAGATTAGGGTAAAAACCACTTTAATTTTTAACCTCAGATTATGTTGCTGGTCCATGTTATAACACAGCCTGACAGTCTTACTAGCACAGCAAAACTGGGCAGTGAACTCCTATGAAAAATGCAAAAATGAATTGTTCAGGGTGGGGTAGGATAAAAACTCTTCCAGCTGGTTTTGCCACCATGAGAAAGGTTTGTGTACTGAAGTCTCAGATGGATGACAGCAAAGACTGTACGTTGTAAACTGACAGGCCATGAGGCAAATATGTCCTGATCATGGCAGTAAGAATAATGACTGTATGGGGGAGACCTAGATCCTTTACTTGATTTTGAATGGATAATATTTAAGAAAGCAATCTTAGCCCCTCTGGAGTAAATATGAAATAGCTCATACATACCAGTAGGAGATGTATTGAGAAGAGTCAATAGAAACGAACAGAGATTTTCACATGAGTTCTTGTGTGTTAAAACAACCTAATATGTTCACCTACCTTTATTCAAAGTCTGACATTTTTCCAAACAACTGCACTGTCAACATGGAATTTAAAGCACTCTTGATAATAAAATCAGCTACTTCCTGAGGAGAGCTACATCTGAGGAATGCTTGGACTAAATGTCTCAAGATTTTCCCACAGAAGAAAATGATTCATTGTCTGGACACATATAGACTTTAGAACACATTGAAAGTTGAAAGGTCTTGTACTGTGGACATTGCATATTGGAAGTGCCTTAGTCAAATGATCCTAAGTTTCTACTCGTAATTCTACTTCAGCCGCTACAAATGCAATTTTCAAGACAGTGCACTTATGTATGTAAATCAAGCATCTTGTTTATGAAAATTAGTCCCTTTGAGCAGAAAGGCAACCGAAGTAAATTACCTTAAACTTGCACTTTTAGTTCTTCCCTAGGCAGGTAAATTTTCAGATTAATCTGGATATGCACATTGATTAGAAAGCATTTTGAAATATTGGCTCTTAAACCTGAATTATTGGTTTCAGGACAAATGTTCCTGAAAGAGCTTCCTCAGAATGCAAACTACACAAATAAAAATTCTTAACAACGGCAAGACTTGAATTCATACTATCTGAGTGCTGTCTGGGTTTGATGACTTCAGCACGTTACCAGAAGTCACCTATTTATTCTGTACTAGCCTGTCTTGCAAACAGGCTTGTAACTGGACTCCTACTCCTGTTGTACAAATTATTTTATTTGTGTCATTACCTAGACTTGAACCCCTTCTTATCTCTTCTCAAGACCTTTTAACATGCTGCTTTCTCTGTGGAATTTGACCAGATTTGAAACATAATTATTCTAAGAAGGAGCAGCATTAAAATTTGGGCTGAAATGAGAATATTAAAATCTCTGTGGCACTAGTCTTATTTAGTCTCAGGTTTTTATCATAAACTTTAGCTGGATCCTTTGTAGGTTAGAACTACAACAACAACTACAGCAACACATAAGATGACAGATATGTAATTACCAACATCCAGCTTTGTTATGGTCACTGGATCCAACCACATTAGGCACTTATGTAATTTGTGATGTTACATTATATATGTAATATAAAACTTGATGTGACATGAGAATAAGGGTAGGGGGAACTTTATTAGCTTTTGTGTGATAGGACAGATTCCACAGACATGCTCCTTCACACTCTTCCTGGGGAATAATGTAATGGTCTACACTGTTTGTGCTACAATGAGGTGCAAGCTCAGGTCTGACAGTGCAGTGCTGTTTTACTCCAATATTCCTTTAATACTAAATATCTTTCAGTTAAGAAGAAAATGATCTCATTTTGGATGTATTCTGGGTCTTAACAGCCTTTAGCAGAATCATCTTCCTTCAGTTTCTCAGCCTATCCCATGATTTTGTCCTACGTCTGGAGAATATCCCCAAATATCAACAGCACCTTTGCAGTGTCTCACACCTCCCTGCCCACTGGCTTCCATTGCTTCTGTTTCTAAATATACTGATAGCAGATTCTGCAAATCTTTGTCCCTTGGATCCAGAACAATTGTGGATAAGATAGATGAAGAGCCAATGAGAAAAAAAAATACTTTAGAGGCTTGAGTTGCACAGCAGACTATGAAGGAGTGTGCATCTGGAAAAGGAACATGCATAAGAGCACAAAAACTGTCTAGACCTTGCATATGACTCTTCAAGTGTGAGCTATATCCAACTGCATGGTATGGATGGCTGTTTCTGCCTGTTTGTCTCTGATCAGATGAGCACAAACACCAGTGCTAATGATTCGCCTTTTGCCCTTGTCTAGCAATTTTCCCAGAGTAGCATCATAACACGCGCAGCCTCCAGACCATCCACATGATTTGCTTGGGATGATTAGATTTACATTCTCTCCTGAATAATATGTGACTAAAGCCAAGCACAAAGATAGCTACATTCTCTACACTACACACAATTTTGGCAAAGCAGTTATCTGTTTCTGAACCACATCATGTTTCTTTCCTGGTGTTTCTTCAGTGCCACAACTTCTAACTCATGTTTACTTCTCCATCTCTACTGCTCAAAACTTAAAGGTACTTGAAAAGAGCCTAACATGGAATGATCTCTGTTAGCAGTAAAACAGGATTATTTTGAAATAATATATAATCCATTTTAGTAAGCAGAGCTCTGCAAATTTCACGATGACACATCTGGGAGGACAAAGCTGAAGTTAAGGCATAAGCCTGGGATAGTTGCCAACATATGCATGACTATCGGGTATGTATCATAGGTAAGTTTCCATATTCACTGAGTCAGCTTCTACACTCTTTGATGTAGCTTCCTACATCTCTCAGTGAAGTCATCCACATATTCCACGGCTATGGGTAGCATTCAACTTAACGGAAAACTTCCTTATTCTTATACTAAAAACATTTAAGATTGGACCATTGATAAAATTCATTGCATGCCACAGGGAGGCCTTGGAAACAAATAGATAACATAACAAGCTGAAGTGTACTGGCTGTTCTAAGTGTAGTCATAACTCTAAAGGCACTGAGGAAGTATGGGTTCTTTATGTCATGCTCATGATGTCATCATAAAAAAAGAAGGAAAAAAAAAAAAAAAAAAAGAAGGGTTGAATTCAAGCCAGGACTGATGGCCTTGAGCCCTGTGTTCAAATTTGCTCTGACACACTTAAAAATCTCCTACAGAACTACATGTGTAACCTTTGGGTTATATTCTCTGACTATCTTTTCTTCCTGTCACCTCCTATTTTGTAATCTCTTCTATCTTTCACACCTTTTGAATCACAAACAGAATCTCTTTGTCTTCTTTCTCCCCAGTCACTTCACTTCCTTTACTACCAATAAATATCCTCCTCCCCAGCCTGTCCTAACTACTTTACTTCCTCTGCCCCACTTGTTTGCCATCCACACATTTCTAATACTCTAATCTTAGAAGAATAATTGTTTAATTAGCACAGTCATTTTTCCTTGGCAAGTTAAACTAATGACTAACTTGTATATATGTATGTTTTTCCTACCTGTGAGTTACTTTAAAGTCTTAGTGGAGTTTCTGGTCAGAAAAACCCCTTTTTCTGAAAGTGAATGAGGAAATGGCAATAAATACCTTTTGACTGCAATAGCGATTTCTTGATTTTCTTTAGCAATGACATATGAAATTTAAAATTGCGGTAGAAGTCCTCTGACTTGTCAATATAAGTGACCTAATTATGTAGCTCCTTTGGCACCTAGTTCACCTAAGCAAAAAACATTTATTTTTCCTTCTTTCCCTTCTTCAGAAAAAAAAAAATCAGAAGTGGAAAGGGAGGATAAAGAACTGGGCAAAAGTGAAATGCTAAGTCTGGGGGAGATCCTACCTACTTCATTAGTCCACAGAGCTCTTGGATAGAGTTTAGGCAGTTCCTAACCTGTACAGTAGGGACTGAGTCTTGAAATTAATTAGGAGGATATTCTTGGTAGTGGTCAATATTCTATTCACTGCAGGGGGAAAAGGAAAGAAGCAGGGTGAGGACTTGGCAGTAAGTAGACTTCATTGATTAAACAGAGCTTGTTTCTTATGATCTACTTCTTCGGCAGCCTGCTCGAGGTCAGAGAGCTTTAAAAACGACTGCTTTAAAGCTCTAATTTTGAAAGCTCATCTGGTGGGTCGATTCTTGACAACACATGAAGCCCCATTAACATCAATGGGATTTTGTGCAGGTGTAAGAATCATCTCAAGAGAATCTGCCCAGTATTCATTGTTGAAACAAATTATTTTTTAGCAACCAAGTATGTAATTTTCCTACACATAATTATATTTTCTGCATCCTTTGGAGAATTCCCATCCATCCACTGGAACGTGTTGATTCCTAATGCCAGTTATAAAAGCTAAACCACTGACATCACAAACAATTATAGAGATGAACTGAAATACAGTTGTAAAAAAAGCTAACGGGTCATGGGTGTGCCATTTCAGTAGTGCTGGGAGATAAAATGTGTTTGCACTATTTCAATCTTTAATTAGGGAGAATATGACTTTCCTGAGAGCCAGATTCATTGTGAGGATTGAATTCTATTCTCAGTCTTTCCACTTTCCAGATGGAGACTGTGCTTTTGAAAGTGGATAGGAGCCTCCTCCCCTCCCCCTGGCTTAATCATTTTCTCTGACTTTGCAGAATTGTGACTTATGCAATGTCACAGAGAGCCAATGTCAGAGCTGCAAATAGTTCTTCCATCCCCCTGTCCTGACTATTAGATCACTGTTCTAACAGTGCAGTGGATCAAAGGTAGGTGTGTTTTGAGGACCCTCCCTTATCACATCTTTAATTTCATGTTGCAATTAAATTGGCATGCTCCTAGAGTGAGACTCCTTTGAGAAAGCTCTAAACAAGCCAAGGGAAAGTGGCTTATTAAAAATGCGCTAAATGGTTCACAAGTGTTTCTCTCATAATTCCCTAACAACTTAGATAAAATATCTCTAGCTAAAGATAGCAGGATATATTTCAAAAAGTTTTTTCTTCTGAAAAATGGGATTTAAGATTCTTGCTCTGTGAGATGATTATACTCTACTTTCTGCCTCAAAGAAATGAACTCAAGATATTCTATATGTTGTGAAATTTTTTGCATGCTGTCTACAATAAGCATGGTGAAATGATAAGTCTGAGGAGATTTCCCTAATATCCAGATGGCTGTTGTAATTTGACTTTTTAAAATACTACCACATACTACCAAAATGTTTTCATCCTATTTATCTTTGGGCAAAGGCTGGTAGCCATTACAAGTTAACAGTTGCTACATGAGTAAGATAAAATTTGATCCAGCTTAATTTCTTTTCACCTTAGTCATCTAAAAGTTGTTTTTTCACTCTGAGCTAGTCAGATAGATCTTCTTATTCAAGGAATAGAGTTAGGAACTTCAAAAATGACTCAGCTAATGCCCTCTAGACATTTATTCTACATTTTGGTTGATCATCTTTGGGAAGTGCCAGTCTCTCTCTAGGTTGACTATAGAGGGAGCCTTGACAACTCACTTAGATAGGAAGAGCCTAGATTCTGTATGATTAATATCAGTGAGCTGAATCCCACCCTGAGTGAGATGAGAAAAAAATCAGTCTGATGCTTTTTAATTGTTTCTCTTCTAATCCTTTGATGAAAGTCACATGAGCGTATTAGAACCATAGAACCACAGAATGTTAAGGGTTGGAAGGGACCTTAAGGATCATTAAGTTCCAACCTCCCTACCACAGGCAGGGTCACCTTCCACAAGGCCAGGTTGCTCAAGGCTTTGAACACTGCCAGGGTTGGGTCATCTCAGCCTCCCTGGGAAGCCTGCTGTAGTTAAAAAGCCTCACAGTAAAGAAACTCTTCATAATATTCAACCTAAATTTCCCCTCTTTTTCTTTGTACCCATTACTCTTTGTCCTATAACTACATTTCCTGATGAAGGGTCCCTCTCTGGCTTTCTAGTAGGTCCTCTTCAGATTCTGGAAGGTTGCTGTGAGGTCTCTATGCAGCCTTCTCTTCTCCAGACTGAACAGCCCCAACATTCTCAGCCTGTCTTTATAGCAGAGGCACTCCAGTCCTCTTACCACTTTTGTGGCCCTCCTCAGGACTTGCTCCAACACTTTCATGTCCTTCTTATGCATTCCAAGTGTGTAACTTTAAAAATAAAAATACCATAAAAACATACAAAACCAGAAACCTTGCTGCTTTAACAGATGTGTTTTGTCAGATAAATAAGCACAATTCTTATACTATTTGGTTTGGTCCTCACTATTCTCACCAACTCCAGTTAATTTTGAAGTCCTTAAAAAGAGCTCTTGTAAGGATATCAAATGACAGCAATGATTCCAGTTTTTCCTTCAAGAGTCATGTTGGAAGAATATTAACTGTTCATGTGAACAATACATAGAACAGAACACTTCAAAGCTCTCTGAATGTTTACTGAAGTATCTATTTTTCTTCACCATTCTGTACATCTGAAAACTATCAAACACAGCTGATTACCACTCATCTCCAAAAAAGGTGACACAGAGATGCCTAAACTTTGATTTATGAAGATACGAAAACTTTGGTTTATGAACCCTATGAAGAGAGGCATTATTATTCAATATATTTATATATATAAAACATTGTAGAATAAGAATATGTAAAAGGTTCACCATACCAATACATTATGCTTGGATCTATGTGTTAAGAGTGAAACATTTGACTTTTATGACTGATGCCTCTTTAAAAGTACAAATGGAAAAAGAGGCAGGATTTGTCTGACCAGAAGTAGATGTCAACAGTGTCTATCTTTGAACTTTCTGTCTAGACTTCTTTTATAACCAATGAGAGAGAAAATGACACTCCTAGACATGATTTGCTTAAGCATAACGTAGATATCTAAAATAGGTCAAATGAATAATTCCCTATAAATTCTCTTTCTTTTTTGACTTGAGTGAGCCCAATATGAGCAGCTCAGATAAAAAGGTTTGTAAGGTAGAATTAGGTGAGATTGATCATAAGCCTTGCTGAAGCATTATGGTTTCATTATTTAAGGTGGAGTTTTGAGAGAAGCTGATCTGCGTTAAGACAATGGAGAAACATTCAGTCTTGTTAGTCCCTGACAAGCAAAATCAATCACTCAGCACTGAAGTGGCAGCTCTCTAGAGCAGGCAACTAATGTCAGAAGTTTTGATGAGGTGCTGACTTGTAGAAAGGAAAGATTTCCGAATGGTAGAACACCCACCAAATTGTTTGCTCTATTCAGCTTCTGAGCAGACATTTGTATTTTATATGGTTTTTGTATTATCTATAGATCTCTGCATACACCTCAAAAGAACTGTTGACTGTGGACAAAGGAGGAGCTTGTCACAGACTGGATGATAATAGTGAGTCACGAAACATAGAATAGGATGTGAGTGAACAGATTTTGTTGTGTTTACACACAAACATGGAAGCTTTGGTCAGTAGAGACGGGTGCAACATTATTTTACTCTGTGTCATTTTATCTTAAACTTAATGTGCCAAAGAATTTGTAAAGATGATGAATTTGGTTCATTTGTCCAGCTGAAGAGGAGAAGTGATAGAGCAGCTTGATGGGCACCTGGCATCTGAACATTAACAAGAAGTTAATGAAGAATATGTTTCTTTGAGACTCACAGAGAAAGACATCAACCTTTAACTCAGCTCACAAGTGACAAAGATCAATCATATCCTTCTAACTTGTTAATTTCCAATCAGTTAAAAAAGAACACACCCTTTCCTACCTGAATGTATCTCTTAATGACTTCAAACTCTAGATTTCCATTTACTCATTCAGCCTAGAGTTTTATTTGTAAGAAGAGAAGTTTGAACACCTTATTGCTGTTTACAGATACCTGACTGGGGGATTGTACAAAAGAGGAAGCTACACTCTTGGAGGGACACTGTAAAAGAGCAAGATAGTATGAAAATGATTAGACTCCAGAGCAGATGTCTGGAGGGGGCAAGGTGGTCCATCCTCCCACCTTGGAGGGATGCAAGACCCATCTGGACACAGTCCTGGGAATCCTACTCCACCTGAGTCTGCTTTGAGCATGGGGCTGGACTAGAGGTTATTGGTGGTCTGTTTCAGACTATGTGATGTGCTGATTCAGTGACACTTACATATCTGATCTTGATTTAGTGGGTTAAAAATTCATGTTGTACATATTAATCATTACTACTTCCACTGTGGGAGCACCAAGGACTCCTATACTTAGCACATCCACTAGGGCAGGAGGGGTGGTCATTTGCAGGGCTATTCTTTCAAACCTATGAAGCAGTAAAAGAAAACTCCAGAAAACTCCTACAGGTAATCAGTTGCAGACAAAAACTGACATATCAAGAATTAATGAAACAGATTTAAAGTGGGAATATGCCTGGAAGGCATTATTTAAAAAAAAAACAAAAAACCCCATCTAATTCTGCATGTGATAGCAAAAAAAGGAGCTAAAGGAGAGAGTCAAAAGGGGAAGTCACGAAAAATGGTCTCTACAGCAATAATGTGAATATTGTTTCTGTTAAGAGCAGCAGAAAAATGTTGTTGGGTTTAAAGGCAAAGATTATAAAAATTTGGTAAAGACTTAGAACTTTTTAGCTCCAGAAACAAGATGCAAAATGGTCACTTGATCTGATTTTTGGACCTAAAAAGTCATTTGCATCACCTGCTTGTCTGACAAGTCTGGTGATCACACTATTCACAGCAGTTGTAAATGATGGAAGTGGTAAGAATTAGGGAAGAGGGCAGTGTGTGACATGCTTCAGGCATACTGCATTTGAGCTGATAGCTAACAGAAGATGTTGAAGTTGAGAGACAATCCAAGATATTATGGATGAAGCAGAGGTACAAATTTGTATTTCTCCATGGAAATGGCAGTTGTATTAGTGGGTGAGACTACTGAGACACAGGCAGACACAAAGGAGGGAAAGGAGCCAAAATCAGAACTCCATAAAATCATGTATGAACACACAGGATCCTTGGAAGTACTAACAGAGTGATTGGCAAGAGAAACCAGAAAGGACAAAGCTGCTGAAGTCACTGAAGCTAAGGAAAGGAAATAATTCAAAAGAGGAGTTTCACTATTCTGATAAGGGCAAGAGACAAATGAGCATGGTGAGGAGAGAGGACTGATTTTAAGCCTCAAGCAGATGTGGATCAATATATTAATACTTACTGTTGGTTCAATTGAATAAAAAGATAAACAGAAATGTTCTGAAATCTCAGGTGAACTGAAAAGAGGGTGGAATCAGGGCATGAGACGCCTGGCAGCAATTGCAGTGTGATCTTTGAGAGCGAAAACTGAGTGGAAAGATTGGATTTCTTTTTTTAATGGGGCAAAATAAAATGTAACCTTTATTGTGAAAGGAGGGATGAAGAACGAAAAGTGATGAGAAAAGCAGGGAGATAATATGAATGGACAAGAATGCAGCCTGATCCACAAGGAGTCATTAATAGGGTCAGAAGTGTTCATCAGATGAGAAATCTGATTATGAAGAAGATATAACTGAAGCAGAGGAACAACAGACTAGCCAAAATGAGGGAAAGAGTACACCATTGTTTGTCAATTTTCTCTTGCATTAAACCAGTGACTTTCATCTCAGAAAAACAAGGAAAAACATCTGAAGAAAGGTTTACAAAGCAAGCTATAGGTAAAAAGACATCTAGAATATGGGAGTGGAAGTCTGTTGAACTGGATAAGTAGAGTTGTTCCAGTTGAAGACAGCATAATTGAAAGGGGGAAAATGCAGTTTTACTGCGGGAAGTTGAACTGTTCACAGAATTTTCCTCTGAAGATACCATACAGCATGAACAGAGGAAGCAGAGATAGTCTGGCCAAGGAGCTGGCATGTTGTGGCAGCTCATGTCTTCTGTGACAGTTCCAGAAAGATTTAATATTTTCTTCAGGTCTTTATGAAAAATAGTGGCTATTATAGGACTATAATAGTGTATTATAGATACACTATTATCAGTGTATCTCCTTGATGAATATACAAGTTATCCCCACAATAAGGTGACAGCTTGCCATTTAATCTTACCACAGGTTGTAAGGGACCTTAAAATAATCCATGTTTTTAATCTTACTTTTTGTTAAGATTCTTTGATTTTTTTGTTTTCAGCACAAATTGCTTCAATGAGAGTGCTCTGCATGACTAAGTTAAATTCCCTGCAGAAATCTCAACATATATTATCATTGTACCATTGTCAGCAAAGTCTGTAATCCCTAAAAAAAGTTACTTTTTAAAACAAGATGTACATTCTACAAGTCATGTTCACTATGTATTAATAAATGTAGTGACTTCTAAAAGTTGTTAGAACAGACTCTTCTGACAGTCTTGTTTCCACTGATTTGCCTTTTGACCACAGGATTTTGAAGTACTTTCTGAAGACTGATAGGTCAAACACTTGATCTCCTTTGGAGTGTGGGTGTGGAACTGCAGATACCTGTATGTGATACTCTCTCTGGCTTTGATGGAATGTGAAGAGGCTGGGTTTCTAATATGGGGGAGTTTTCCTGCCTTTTTGTTAATCCACTGTTACCTCCTACATTAGGAACAGAACAGCACAGCAGGAGGAAACATGTAGAATGTGCCTGCCATTCTGCTGGGAAACTGGGCACTACCTAGCCACTCTGAAGGCAAAACCAATATCTTACATATATATATTAAAATAAGTAATCAGATCCAATTAATAATCAGATCCAGTTTATTTTTTTTTTAGGACAGCAGATGGACTGTGTATTAATTACAGGTGCAGTGATGAGGGAGGCAGATAACAATTTTCTCCTGTTAGCTCTCTTTTCCATTTTTATATACATAAGCAACCAATCGTGTTTACAACACTCCTTCAACTGTAAGTGCTGATTGTCAGCCAATAGCAAGTCAAGGAAGGACATCTAACATGTTAATTGAGAACCATGAACATTTTTTTTATGGCTGGAGAAACCACAGTGTCTCATTCTGCTTGTTCAAAACCCTATTTTAAGATTTGCCTCTTCCATGAACACCACAGGAATTGAGTTTATATATTTTTTAAGAACCCACAGCTGTTAATTGAGTTACCACATTCTCTAAATGCTTGAACAGAGTAACCACTGGCATTATTGTTATAAATCTTGAACCGCATCCTCTTTGTTCCACTTTTTACATTTCCTTGGTGTAGCTGGAATTTAACGTATATGAGTAGAGCAGGCTACTGTTTCCAAATGGCCATGAGATTGGCGTAAGGTCTGGTCATAACAAGATATAAACAAGAGTAGTTTCACCGGCTGCCATTAATGTTACTTTCCTATCACAGTACCACATGCTGTGCATCAGCCAGATTTTGAAACCTTCCTGCAAAATTAGAAATCAGTAAAGGTTCACAGAATGGCCGTCAAGTGTTCATCGCTGATCTTTGGATGCACTCAGTGTTGTCAAGTCCCGTAAATATTCCCTCACTGACTAATATTTGTAGGACTTTTTAATTTAGACTCCTGTGTTTGTTCCTCCATCTTCTCAGTGACAAGGTTATGTCATATACTTTGCCTCATTCTTAACCCGTGTTCTAAATATTCCTGTTTTCCTTTCTGGATAACTTTGGAAAGAGGGTCTGCCAAACTTTCTGATGAATGTGGGCGTGTAATACTCTATTCAGGCATTTGATTTTGAAGAGGCTTAGATGTTTGTTTTTACCCTTTTTGGCTTTCTAGCTTTCATGCCCATGTATTGTGGAGGAATAAATTTTCAACTGGAAACTGTTAGGTAGCTCCTGAACTCAAGATCCTTGATAACCAAATCTTGTTTAAGCTTGTAAATATAGATGATAACATTTCAAAACATCCTTTTGGATGTTCTCTTGGCTTGCATGGGTATATTAACTCAATGCTTAATAAAAGTAAAGAAAGTAAATCTAACATTATGGATTGTTAGGGAAACACCAGATAATACAACAGAAAAGTTTGTATGCCTCCATGATGCACTTGTTTCTAGGGTACTGCATGAACACCAGCTGACCCCTTTGGCCAAAACCCCTCTCCCCAAAAAGTGGAGAGTAAAATTGGAAAAGGTTTAGAGAAAGGCTAAAAGAACATGGGAATAGCTTTTACAGAAGCAGCAAATAGGTAGATTAGTGGTCTTCAACCTGGAAAAGATGTTGGAGGAGGAAATATCAGTCCGATAAAATCCTGAGTGGTACGGATAAGACAGAAAATTATTAATTATTCAGTATCTCTTCAGATATAAGAATTAGCAGGCAACGCAAGAAGGTGGCAGTTTCAGTCTAAGGAAGAAGTGATTCTTCACTGAGCATGTCATTAATCTGCAGAGTTGTGAAACAGTGAGAAAAACTGCCTCAGGCTCAGGGTGTCCCTAAGCTGCAAATTGGAAATACAGAAATATCACACAGGTTGGGGGCGATCCCTTCTAGTCCAGCACCCTGCAGGACCAGATAGAGGAGATTGTTCAGGACTGTGTCCAGATGAGTCTCACATATCTCCAAGGTGGAGATTCCACAGCTGCGCTGGGCACCTGCTCCAGTGTCTGACCATCCTCATAGTAACCAGAGTGAGAATTTCCCCGGTTTCATGCTGTATCTTTCTGTGCACCTTCACAAAGAAAGTCTCTGCCTGAGCTATCTTGAAGGTGAGCTCATCTCCAGCTGTTAATCAGTTGGCTCCCTGTAGTGCTGCATGGGGTTATCCAATTCTTGTTGCAGGAGTTTGCCTTCATTGAACTTCATGAGGCTCCCCACAGCCTGTTTTTCTAGCTTGTATACCTATAAAATTACACAGGAGGCAGGCACCTTATTCACTATTCCTAGTTTTCTACCATCTGCAAAATTGCTGAGAGTATACTCTAGGCCATCATCCAGCTTGTCAATAAAGGCGTTGAATGTTCCTGCTACTGCTATTTGCCTCTGAGGGACAATCACCAGTAACTGACAGTCTCTTGAGGTTTCTTACTACTGATCACTGAGCTTCAAGCCCCGTGGTCCAGCTAAATTTTTACCCACCTTATTCAGTCCATATTTTACACATTTTTCTAAAGCTTGCTATAGATCTTTGACATGGTGTCAAAGATCTGCTAAAGTCAAGGTGCAGGATATTTCCTGCTATAACATTATGCACACACCCTGCCATCTCACTGTATCAAATGAGTTGGTCAGACATGAATTGCCCTCAATAAATTCATCCTGGCTGGTGCAATCACCACATTCTCCTTCTTGTGGCTGGAAATAGTTCTCAGGAGGATTTGCTCCTTTACCTTCCCAGGGACTGAGGTGAGGCGGACAAGTCTGTACTTTCCTGTACTTCCTGCGCTTCTTAAAGATGGGTATGATGTTGGCTTTTCTCAATACCCTTACATGCAGCTGATCAGGTCCCATAGACTTGTATGAGCCCAATTATCTTAAGAGCTCCTTAATTGTACCTCGTTCTACACTCCCACTCTCTCAGTTATTAGGCAGTGGGAGCTGGGCTGTCAGAGGGACGATCTAACCAGTGAAAACAAGAGTAAAAGAACATTGAATATCTCAGCCTGTTCCATATCCTTTTTTGCTAAATCTCCTCCCTCATTAAGCACCAGGCTTCCATTTTCTTTGGCCTTGCTGTTTCTGCCAGCATGGCTGTGGAAGTTCTTATTCCTTTCCTTTCATATTCCAAAGCTACTTTCAACTCCAGTTGAGCTTTGGTTTTCCTAATTATTTTCTTTCTACTCCAGAAATGTCTCTAAACTTTCTGGGTAGCCTTCCTTCTTTGTCCTGTCTTGTTTGCATTTGAGCTCAGTTAGGAGCTCTCCAATCACCCAAGCTACCTGTCATACTTGTTCAACTTTCTCCTCATTGGAGCTGACCTTTCTTGCATTTGAGGAAGTTCTGCTAAAAGGTGAAGAGTTTACTTGGGTCCGTCTAAGGTAGTCTCCTACAGTATTCTACTGAGCAGATCCCTAACTACCCAAAACTTACTCTTCTAAAGTCCAGGGCTGTGAAACTTTTATTTATCTATCTCTTCTCTGAATTTTTAGCTCCATGATCTAATAGTCATGGCAGCTAACTCAGCTCATCTTTACCTAAGTGACTTGCCCCTGAATATTAGGTCCAGGAGAACACCTTCTCTTAGCAGCTCCATTATAACCTGTGTCAAAAAACTGCCATGTTCCAGAAACCTCTTGGGTTGCTTGCCGCAGCCTTATTGTCCTTCCATCAGGCATTAGGTGGCTGAGTAGCTAAATGTACAATCATGAGGTTTCTGGATGTCTAAATAAAGCTTAATTTATTTCCTCTTCTTGATCAGGCAGTCTCTAACATGTTTACCACAGCATCACCTGTGTTGTTCTGTCTTCTTGTTCTTAGTCATAAGGTCACAGCTGGTTCTTCACTCAGTCCAAGGCAAAGCTCCATGCACTTTAGCCACTTCTTTGCATAGAGTATAAACCCTCCTCCTTGCTGTCTCAGCCTGTCTTTCCTGAAAAGCCTGTATCCATTTACTGCAGCATTCCCAACCCATGAGCTATGCCACCATGTCTCTGTAATCCCAATGAGGTCACAGGTCTACAACTGCATGAACTGCTAACTCTTCTTGTTTGCTTCCAGGCTGTGTGCATTTATGTACAGGCACTGAGATAGGCCCCTAGTCATGCTGCTTTCCCCGAGGGAATATGATAGCCTCCCCACTCGTGTTGTCTCCCACATGCTTCCTCAAATTGCTGGTTACTGGGAGAGCATTTGGAAAAGTATCATCATATGCTTGTTCCATTTTTGTACTCTTCCCCAGACATCTGCTTTTGATCACTGACCTCGGTGTGTACCTAAAGAACTGCCACCAGTAGGAGGGATTATGTCTCTTAAATTCGGATGTCAAGAATAGGACATGAACCCAAGTCTCCACAAGAAAGCCAGAAAATATGCTGCAGAAAAACTATCTTGGAGCCTCAGACCTCCACCCGCTCTCGGCAACCATCTGAAAGTGGATACTGAGCTACACAGACCCAGTACTACCATGCACATACTCTTGGGTTGGTGCCCAGACCAGATATGAAAACTAAATTACTTCTTTTGTTTATCTTCTTTTAAGATAACACTTGATTTGGAACTGCTAAAATTATTGCTAGGTGTTTTTCATAATTGTTTTATAACTCAGTCTTCTTGATGCTGAGTAGTCCTTCTGTCTTTGCTTGCATGTTAATTGAGCTGTCCTCTAGCAAAACTATGTCGCCAGCAAAATCCAAGTCTCCTAACGCACTGGTGTTGAGCTAGGCAATGTATGTGTTGCAGCAAGTTCTGTCTTTTCTTCATAATGAATGAATGACAAAACCAACAGAAAATGTGAAACTACGGTTTCTTATCTGGCAGAGCTTATGTCAAACCTATCAACATATGCTCACCTTGATTCTACCTTAGGCTGAACCTAAAATGATGGGTTTTTTGCTTTTTTTTTTAAAAAAATCTGCATGCTCAACTTCATGACTGCTTTTAGACTGAAAAAGTCTGGTTAACACATGACTTTCTGAATCAAGCCTTGACTGATCATCCTTTTGCTTTGTTTGTTCCATTCAGGATGATATTGTTGGAGATTTCTTACATACATAATATGCATCAAATGCTGCAAAGGCATAGGTATTTCTTTTGTATTATTTTGATTGCGATGTTATTTTCTTATTGTTCTGCAAACAAAATAAGATTGATGGGCCAAATCAAAAGCACATGTCAGAACATCTCCAAACAAGTGTTGATTAAGAAACTATGCGATGAAAGTGCTAACAATATGTCATAAAGCACAGACTTGTAAATGTTTATACTAGGGCTAGTTAAAAATAACAGACAATATCAAATGTATTTTAAAATACATTTACGGTTTAAATTTATAGACTCTGATTGTCAAAGTAATGACTTTTGGAGACCGTCCAGATGTCTGCATTATTAATAGAAGACATCCTCAGGTCCATCTCACTAAATTTTACTCTTTCTTGTATTATTTTGAGCATGCAAACTGGTCTTCAGACCCATTCAGTTCATCAGTTTTTGATCTTCCCAAAACTTCTGCTCTGAACTTCAAAACAAAACTTTTTTTCCTAAATTTCACGCTGTTGAACTTACTCTAACCACTCTACAGAAAGGGTGGTGGAAGCACATCATCTGATAATGAAGAAGCTGCCCTCAGCACCTCCTGTACAGCATGCCCGGGCAGGCCTTTCTCAGAGGTGTACTTCATAAAAAATGAGTGGAATGAGGAAGAGTGCAGAAATGGGTACAGAAATACCAGAGCTCTGTTTGCCCTCCTTACATCATGATCTATAAGCCCTGAAACCCGTACAATGTGGTTACTGTCTTTTCATCTCCAACTCTTCCCCTCTACATGTCCATGCTACTTGCTCATGAGGGCACAGCCTCAGTAGTCTCCCTTTTACAGGTACCTTTCTCATCTCCCACCTCTTTAAACTGGCAGCTCCATCAAATCTTCTGTACTCTGTACACAAAAAACATGCACTGTACTTGAACAGATCTTCTCTCTTCTTCACTTGACCTGACACTGTCTTAAGCCTCGAGATCTGTATTTAGAGTCCTTTAAAGAAAGTTAAAAACATCTGAGTCATACATGAATAGGATACATTTGGGGAAGGGAGAAAAAAGCGGGGCATTAAGAACTAGAAAAATATGAAGCCAAGACAGTTTTAATTAATAGAGACAATTCAAGGTACCATCATGAAAATTCAGATGTCACTTGTTTTTGGAAGATACACAAATCAACACAAATGACCTGAATAAAAGGTCGTAGAGCCAGTGGGTAATTTGTGCGCAAAGTAGATGAGGGATACCTTGACTTAATAATTTTGCATCTCAAAAGCAGTCCTCTGGTGTGTCTTCCTCTGCTGCAGACTGTTTGTGCAACAGGAACAATGTCTGAGAGGAGGTATTTCAGTTTCAGTTCTTTTTCCAGTTTCCAGACTCCTGACAAATATAAATTGCATATGTTTTCTGTGACAGGGGAGATATTGTATAAGGTATCACAACCTGATTATTAATCTACTATTTATTTAACTTTTAATATTTTCATTTCTGAGAATCATTGGTATTCCTCAAAATCTAGGAAATGGATCTTTAATTAGATACCCAGAAAATGATTGCAGATGATGGATGTGAAGGTGACTTTAGTATTCTGTGTGACTCCTGGCCAATGATTTTTGCACTGTATTTTAAGCCAGGGTTTAAAGCCAGGTACAGTCAGTCCTCTGGACTGTCACTGCTCTGTCTAATCTTGCTTTGGTCACAGGAGAGAAGACAAGGAAGAGTGAGGTGAGTGGCGACAGTAATTTCCATGGGAGCTTGCTTGGGAAGTTCTATTTCTTCTTTCTGAGAGTCCAGCAGGACTGTAACAACAACTAGGTGTTTCTGGCCAACTAGCATTGAGAAATGTCTTCCACAATAGAGAGAGGTGAAGGACTCTAGAGTTAAATGAAGTTTATTCAGTTCCTATTACCAGGAAGACACTGAGAAGAAGCTCGGAGAATTGTATTGGATCTCAAGAGTTGTTTCTCCCCACCTTGCCTGGGGAGGCAGAGCCCTGGAATCAGCAGACAATTTTGCCTCTCAGCTCGCAGAAGAAGCAGGTTTGGAGGCAAGAGACGTTCCTTTGGTTGCCATGAACTTTTTCTTCCATCCATTCCCAAAAGACACATACTTAACAATTTTAAGTCTGAACCCTAACTTGTCTCAAAGACCTGAGCTTTACAGGTTGGCAGGTTGGGGGGAGTGATCTAGGGGACCGTCAAGCTTAGATTCAAGAATGTGAATGTAAATTGAGTTACATTTGAGTTAGAGAACTGAATCAAAAGTAAAATGTAATGAAAATATGAAAAAATTAATTGATACCAAAGCTAAATGAAGAGGTTCCTTTTAATCCTGTTCAGATGAGTCTGCACAAGTGTTGCTTAAACCCTGAGTTAACCAGCTATAGAGGTTCTTTGTTGAGTAGCTGTGGTTGCTGCTGTTCTGTGCCTGATGTAAAATGCTCTGAGAAACATCAGGACATGGCAAAGTGGGCTTAGGACCAGGCTTAAAATGCTGTGTAGTATCTCCAGCATAAAGGATAGGCATATGAGGCGCGTGCATCTGAAAAATGCTGTGTGGGTATACCATTAGTTGAACATCCTTAAGGAGGTCAAAACCAGCAAAATGCAGGTGTTCAAACAGATTAGAACTTGAGTAACACAAGCCCCAGAAAGCCAAGACATATGAAATCTATATTTACAAAAATAAAGCCAAGGGCTATTGTCTCTCTTAGGTCATGTAACATCTACAGTGCTGTTTTGAAGAAAAAATATATAGTGCTAAAATGCAAATAATGATGTGGAAGATGATCTAAATATACGAAAGGGCAAATAAATATTACAAATTAGCCATGAGGGAAGGAGTAAGAAAGAGCAAAGAAATCAGGAACATTTATTCCTTCTGGTGGTTATATAAGAGGATACTCTAATGAAGAAGGGACAGTAAATTAGTAAAGAGGTTGCAAAATACAGTCCTGTGAGAAAGTTACAAGTGAGAAGGAATAATGATACGAACTTAAAGTCTCTCTATTACTGCGTGCTAACTGCCAGGGTGAACACTTACATTATTTAGTAAATGTGAGGTAGTCTGTGCTTCAGTGAAAGACACTGCTTTATGCTGCACAATGGATAAATGCAATAATGATACACAAATCTGCCATTTTCACTGTCTTGAAGTAAGTTGTACCCCTTACTTACCTTGTGATAACTTATTGTTGTAATAAAACTCTGAAAAACATTGAAGTAAACTACTGGAATTTGGGTTATAATTATTGACATGCTACTAAAATGGGATATAAGTGGTTTTCCTCTAGAATTTCGTGAAGTTCTAGTCTCGTTGCCAGTTACCCTCAAAGCACTTCATTCTGTGCTTTTCATTGTCAGAAAGGTGAAGACAAACTGAATCCTTAACTGTTGTTATTTTTAATGATTATGTGGGGATTTTTTTCCTTACTTCTTTAATCCTATCACCTATCAGGAAGGTAAGGATCTTGATAGCATTACCACCATTACCACCTGTCAGACTGTACAGAGAGGAAAAAGAAATAAACATTTTCATGACTGGGCAGTTTTATATATATACAGGCAGACTGATCCACCTGATTTCAGTGGAATTATTTCTGTATTACACAGCAACAGCGAGATGAAATTTTATGACAGCCCATCTCTGTATCACTAAAATGACCTAAACCCCCTTTCTGGATAAAACCTGTATGTAAAGTCTTAAAGGGATACCTGCCTTGACAGTTGACATTAGAGTGTCTTTTCTTTTCAGTCTGAGTTGTCTATTCCTCCACAAGCTAGCTGGAAATATTTCTTTTCCAGAGAAGCATATGGTCTGGCTTTGAGATTGATAAACCTCATGGGGTAGCTCCTTTCTGGTTAAAAGGTTTTTAGAATATTAATCCTGAGAATCTGCATGTAAGGGAGACATATGGGAACTATAAACTGAACTCTCATTCAGTTTTTGAAGTTTCTATGTTCTGCTGGCTTGAGGGAGCCATGTTTTCAGAAAACAGGAGGCGTTGGCTATTTGAAAATTGAAACTGTTTTAAGGCATCACAAACATTATAATGAAGTTTACTGGTCATTAAAATGATCCAAACAAACTGTAGCCAGGTATGCTTTAAAATATTTCTTTACAACAGATACAGTTCAACTAACATTGTCTTTATTTTTAAAAACCGAATCGAATGCTGCCCATCTTACTCTGGTACTATTGAACTACAAACAAATAGTTTTCAAACAGTAACATATTAAGTCAGTTTATCTCTTTTTAGAGGTAGGAAGGACAAAAGAGATGCTAAATAATTTTGTGAAATTTGACCTACTTATTATATCTTTCTATGTAAGGATTATGAATGTTCTAAGACATCCTAGCTATTTCTACCAACAAAAAATTTACAATTTTCCTCTGAATTGTGTGTCACATCCTGCATTCAAAATACCTTACAAAATACCTTATACTGTCACAAAACTGTGGTAAAATATCTGTTCCCTGTACTCTCGCAAGAGGAAATAATTGGGGCCAGAATACTGTAGGTTTGGATATTTTCGCTTGCAGTTTTGTACATGTTGCCCACTTTGATCTGAAGTGCCCTTTATGTCTAACTGTGTTACAGTGAGCACAGTCGTGTTCAGAGATTACTCCAGTTCAAATTAAATCAATACTAAAACTCAGAAAATTCTCTAAGCATAGGATAAAACTTTTAGACAAGCATGGTTTGAATTTGAGACTTATCAGAATCAAAGGAATGTAAAATAACTGGCATTGGTTTAAGTAACTTGAGTATTTAAAAATACACTGAAAATCATCTGTGGATCATAGTGTGGATCATAGGACAACATAGTGTTGACTAGAACATGTACATAGACATACTCAAATCTTTGAATTTACATAAGAAATTCAGGCACAGTCCTATATCTTATGACTGTGAAATTAAAAAGTATTTGCAATGCTGGCAAAGAAAAACAGACCCCAGGTATGACTGACTATTGTGCTGCTTACTTTGATTCCTATCTCAAACATTTGTCCACCTGTTTTGTTAGTCTTCATTCAAAGTTTTATCTTGAGGCACTGAGTTTTTTCTCCATAACCCCAAATGCAAAAATGCACACCTTCTGTTGCAGAGCTGCATCTTCTGCTCTGTGCCACCTGAGAGGTACAAGGACATAATCTCCTCCTTTCTGCAAAATCACCTATATTAGCAGAGTCTTATCTGGCTATTGAAGGCCAACATCCATCTGAAAAAGATTCTTTTGGGGACTCTTTTGGGAGAGTATTGGGATTTTCAATAGTAATAATAATAACAAAAATATTAGTAACAGCAACAATACAAAATTAGGAACCCTTTCTTATTTTGCATCACTTGCAGATCCATGCTATTGCTATCAAAGCAATCCATAGAGTTAGTGCTGCCATAATAGAAATGTTGCCACTGAAAAAAAGCAGAAGCATAATTTCTTGTTACTCTTAAGTTCTATCCTGAAGTCTGGTTCACTTTGGTGACCTCTGCTCACTTTGTAAGACCTGATGAGATCTCATACCTATCTGGTGTGGCCACAGACAAATAAAACACAAATATAAATCTGGGAGATTTCTCTTTGCAACTGTAATGCTTTATAAAGAAGCACTAAGCTGCACTTATCCCATTTGAATTTTTCTTTTCCAGTCTCTCCTAATAAGGATAACTCATATGAGCTAAGTATTTCCCTCAGTAACCATCCTTGCATTATTAATAACCAACTCAATTTTGCTTGCTAGAACAAGAGCCCTCCTTTAATATGTAAGGTTAGGTTCAAGTAACAGTCCTTCATGAATGAATATATCATCAGTTTTTTCCACAAATTGATCTCAAAGTCTGTCATCAATCTTATGACCAAATCAACATGATTTGGAGGCTGTTCTCCTACTCACATGCTAAAATTTAGCTAAAGGCCTGGACAGACAAGCAGGAGAAAAAGCTGAGATAACAGAATTTTGTGTTAACCATGGTACACATCCCAAACAGCAAGAATGAGGAGACACAAAGCTGTCTAATTCTCTTAGAAGAATAAACACACTATAGAGAGTCATACCATTAACCCAGCAACACAGTATTTACCTGCACATGAAAGAACATCACAAGCTGAAATCAGTGATGAACGCCCAAAACTCTGAATATAATCCTTGAGCTCTTAACCTATTTTGGTGCAGTCTATCACCAGAGCTAATCTCTGACGAATGTGTGTTTACTTTACATGTTTCTGCTAATTTTTAGATTATCAAAAATTAGACACACAAATATTTCTGATTATAAGAGGATCATTTTGGTAGCCAGCGCTATAGCAAGTTTACTTTTTCTTCTTTTAATATACTTGGATAGATAGTCACTCTCTCTAAAGAGGAACTCTATATAGTCAATGATAGAAAGAACAGGTTGCAGAAAGGCTGTGCTTACTTCAGACTGGTTTGTTTATGTCAGCTTTGAATCATTCTTGGCTTTATTATCTCCTTGGAAGACATGATTCTAGCTTAAAGTATTTTTTTCCTGCACAACAATTGGTTTTTTTATGATATCAAAGTTGATGTCAGTTCTGATGAACAGCATAACTGGAGGCATGTGTCTGCCAAACTATGGTCTTGCACTTGTGTCAGAGAAATGTCCTTCTCATGAAACTCATTTCCTTCACTGCACAGAGCAAATTTTTCCTGTTTCATGGAGAGATGGCGTATTGACACACCCTTTGGACAGAGCTTTCTTTCAATAGCACAAATGTTCCATCAGAGGCTTTGTCAGATGTAATATGTGTGTATTTTCTACAGGTAACACACTTACTGGCTACCACCTATGCGTTGTAGTGAGAAGACCTTTTCAAGAGAAAGGTCTTCTAAGGCTTTAGCACTGGAACAAGCAATATTTAACACCTACATCAAGCACTGCTTCCTGCTCCTTGGACACCATTGGCACTTTGGATATCCTCTGGCATTCCCAGAGTGAGAGGCAACAGTTAGATCTCCTGCTGCAGAGCTGAATCAGGCTACTGACTTATGAGCTTTGCACCTCCAGGTCGTTCAGGGACCAGATCTCAGCCTCTTTGGCAGAGAGTTGGGCCCTACAGGACAGATCCAGGCACCTCATTGCTTAGGTGTGTTGACTATTCCAGGCAGTCAATCATGACATAACACACTTGCAGCTGAAGCATGCAAGGCTGAAAGCCTTGGGTCAGACTGATCCTTCACCTCCCAGCCATGAGGAGGACTATCTGCTTGCCCAGCGTGGCAGGGGAGGCACACAGAGTGCCTGCAGGGTGTGTGAGAGTGGGACTGTGGGGCACAGCCCTGGAAGGGGTGGCCAAGGACCACTTCCCTCACGAAGCCTCTGGCAGCTGGGGCTGCAGGTGCTTGGGCTGCACAAGCAGAAACATGTGAGGGTGCAGCCTGGAGAGCTTCATTTTCAGCTGACTAACCTCTTTCCTTGGCAAGAGACAACATTTCCTTGTATTTTTTTTAGAAAAGAGAGTGTGAGAGAGAGAATGCATGAGAGAGCAAACTATTTTCTTCCTCAGCATCTATTCTGAAGCCTGTAGAAGGCTCTAAAACTTGTCTGCATGTGCCTGTTAGGATGAGAGTATTTTTTTTGTGGTGGAGAAAAAGAGCTTGAGGCTTTGATCAGGTATTTAAGCAGTGGGGTTTCACCTTTTCTGGAGGAAATGCATAGAAAGAATGCCCAGTCTGCTTCTTCCTCTCTGTTCCTCCTAGCTTATCTTTGGTCTCTGGGAAACATTTGAATCAGCAGTGCCAGCAGCTCCCCTGGTGTCTTTGCCTATCTAGGATGATCAGTGACAGCTTTTGTTTAAAATTTCAGGATTTAAGACCCTTTTTTACTTTCTTCAACAAATGAGAGGCATTTTGTATCCTAACAAATCCTCAATCCTCCAAGTCCTTTCTCCTAGTGTGAGAAGGATTTTCCTGGTTTTCCACTCTCTCTCTTAACCAAGCGCATAGAACAAATTTAACACTGCTTCTCAGAGAGTTAAATTGGATTTGTCCAGATGGACACTGTTACAGACCTCCTTTATAGGTAGGATTAATTTTATTAAAATATAATCCTCCCATGCTCACATTATCCCCTTCAGACATTCTCTTTTAATCTTTTGCAAAGTAGCATTAAAACAGTTTCTGGGATTCATTAAGAATTATATTACAATACAGACACACCTTTTTAGGCTACAACTGCTGAGAAAAAGCAAAACTGGGATTTCCTTTACTTGGAGACCCTCTCTGAGCCAATTAGATGGGAATGGGCAAGATGCATTTGCCCCAGTCCCATCAACATAACAATTACAGGAGCACAAAGCAGTTCTGTGACCACTCAACTGCTTTCCCTCTGGGATAGGGATGCAGGTTACTTTCTGCTTCTCAGTCCTGGAAATCAACATGTGTTGCTCTGCTGCCTTGCTTTGAAGGAAGGTCTACAGAGGCTTCTGTGATTTTCCATCTCACCCCCATGCAGCACAAGGCCTATGCACCACTTAAATCCTCACCAAAATAGGGCTTAGGTAATACCCTTGGCAGAAGGGCAAGTTCCACCCACATTCCTCTGTGCTCATCTGGGCTGAAGAATCAGAACTGGAAAGCTGCGTGTGTGTGGTTTTTTTACCACTTGGAACTAAATACTTACTGTGCACCTATTTCAGCTTTGCTTCTGGCTCTGGTCTTTCTGCAAAACCAAAAACTACACCAGTGAAACCTGTTTATGTTATAAATTTAGAATTCCAAGTTTGATTTGAAAGAATAAAAATGAGAAATCCTTGCCATTCATTAATCATTTACTGAGAGTAAGAAGAGAGAATTCTTAATTACATTATTCACCCCAAAAGAGGTTCTCAAGTTTCCCAAACCCTGTCAATCTGTTATGAAACATACACGTTGCAAAAAGGTAAGTAAATATCTTTTGACTGGCGTCCTGATTTTTGGTAAAGCCCTACAACATATGCACTTTAGTATTAATGGTAGTCTAATTAAGTCCACCAAAATGAGAATTAAAGGAGAATTAAATGTAGACAGTAAAGTAAAAGGCAAAGGCTTACTGAAAAATCAGAAGAGGGAAGAATGTAAGTCCAAGGAGAAAAGCAGTGTGTTTGGAATTATTTCATCTTTTAACTAAAACATAAAACCTTGGCAATAATATTATATATTTCAGCATGTATTAAGCCCTGAAGAAAATAAGATACTTGATGTGGTTTTGCAAAAGTCATGCTGCCTAATGTTGTAGTACCTCTGATACTGATACACCTCACATGATTTGTAGAAAACATAACATTTTTAGTACAAAAAGAAAGGTAGCCACAGGTATCTAGGAGATCTGACGAAAATCTGAATAAACAGACACTGGAAAGAGAAAATGTTAAGTAAGAGAGGTTGTAGTAGCCATGTCTGAACCCAGAGATAGAAGAGTTCATGGCATTTGTCTGCTGTTGTCTTTTTTATCGTCTGCCACTGATAAAGGCAGATTTTCAAAAAGCTTGTAATGTGGCATTATCAATGCAATTAAATCATAGTAAGTTCTCACTTAGTGAAATTATTTTATACTTTGTAGTGGTTGCTTAAGAGACCAGTTCTAAAACTGGAAAGCTCTTCAGTTACTTTCTTCAATCTGTCATTTTGATGGGAGTGAATTCATAAAGGTCTCCGAAATTATCCTATCTACCAGTATTTGCTTACCTAAGTTTTCAGCTATCCCATGGTGAGCTCAGATTCAGGCCTTAACATGCTATGAGCAGATTCAGGCCTTAACTGTGTTAGCAGTTCTGGTCTTGTATGGGTCCATGCTAATGCTGGATATCAAAACCTGCTCCATCTT
This sequence comes from Vireo altiloquus, assembly GCA_013396875.1. Lineage (NCBI taxonomy): Eukaryota > Metazoa > Chordata > Aves > Passeriformes > Vireonidae > Vireo > Vireo altiloquus. The sequence continues at coordinate 304,585 of VZRF01006987.1, forward strand.
CCTCACATAATAAATACCACATTTGTAAAACAAGAGTAGGAATCTTTATGACAATCTTCTTGACTGAAACATAAACCTACTCCTTGTCTCTGCTATCAGCCGTGGATCTGAAGAAATCTGTCCATCCCCCTGCTATTATTCTTTGCTGAGGGGATCGTCCAGACCGAAACTACTGATGCATTAGACCAGCCCATCCCGCTCTCCCTTGCATCATGTAACACAGTTGCACTCATGGAGCTATGCAGACTCCTTCGGATAAGGACTTCAGCAATCTGGTAGGTACCTTACATGACGTTATCTTGGCAGGATGGAGCTGAAATTCCCTAGTATGCCCAGCTCCTGGCTCTTTAGCCAAGAGTATCTTGGGTTGCCACAGCTACGCTCTTACCAGAATCTCAGCTAACTAATTTAAAATCAGTCGAAGAGATTCTCGGCTCTTTTGCTTCGCCACTTCACATTCTAGAAATAATTGCATATCTGTAATACAGCATAAAAGATAATTTAGCTGCCTTCAGAATGTTCTCTCTGCTGGTTGGGTTATATTTACGTTGTTACCCTGAATTCCCTGTGCACTGTTATCGTTAAAGTACATTATCACCATGTGACTGCACCTGGACATGTTTCTATGGCCCTCTATTATGCACTGAAGACGTAGCCACAACTCCATGCCATCGGTCTGGCTACTGAAGGGCAAGTATTTCCAGGTAAGATAGTATGGCAAAGTTCTTGCATATAGGCTTTGTCAAATCTTCCAGCAGACTTTGAAAAGTTATGGGTTTTATTTGCCTACTCCCATCTTTCTCTTTAATGTTACTATACCTGTGCAAGCAGAAACAGAATGGGACAGTGCAGACCAACCGCATTTCAGAATTTTGGCACAAATTTAACTTGGTATTCCTCTGTATACTTATGTTCTGCCTCGGTTTTGATGAATCAAGAATGCTAAACAAATTTCTTATAATGCATGCTGGTCCATATCATCCAAGGATGCCAAAGAGGCTGCCTTTTTTTTCCAGAAGCTGCTATTTCTAAAAAACTGTTTTATCCTGAGATCAAAAAGTCTACCTTACCTTATTGTCTATTGCAAAGATTTACCAGCTGGTTTTGTCACCTGCTTGCACCAGGAAATTACTGTCATTATTCAGAAAATGCGTTTCCATTGCGATGCATATGTATTGTAGACACACTTTTTCTTCCAGTTGTGAGATATATGTGTATATATAAGTATATATGTCTATATTAATGTCTTTACTACAAAATCTGTATCTAAATAATCCAATAACCTACAAGAAAATTCTCCTGTATCTTTCTTTACACTCTCACTGCAAAATCACTACCTCCCACCACAGCCAGCAGTAACAACAACGTCCCTTTGTCTTGCACAGTTCCCTACACATAACACTTCAAGGAGAACCAACCCATCAGCTTGGCAAGGGGATAAACACACTGTGGTGAGCTCTAAGCTGTGCACATGCAGACTGTCAAAAATTATTGACTTCAGACAAGTTCTGAAGTAACCGGAGGGAGAAAGGGAGGAAGAAAGTAAGGATTCATAGATAGTGTAATTGCATACAGTTAGAAAATCTTAGAAAACAAGGCTAAATACAAGAAATGGGGAGTGAAATATAAGACATTCAATGAAAGCTGTAGGAGAGCTGAGAGAAGCTCCAACAGGCAGAGACATCAAGGTAAATGATAAGATGTTAAACATTATAGTAAATGGAGAACTTGCACTGGAGGGTAATCTGCTGTTTAACTCTCAGCTATTAAGAGGATAAGGGATGAACAGATAAGGGTTTAGAAACAAAAATTGTATTTTCACATCTCTGTTGTTGTGGGCATCAGTGATATTTCTGGGCTGCTGTTATGCTTTTAAAGCTAATCAAGTCATGGTATTAAAGGTAGTGATTTCTAGCAATCCAATTAATCAGAATAGCTAAAAAGCTAAATAGCTAAGCTGGAAAAGAGGAACTCCTCAGAAGCAGTGCTATCCACATTGCAATTGAAAAGAAGTTAGAGAAAAAACCATATTAAATAATTAGATCTAAATACTAAATATTATAAAACACTGTTAAACAAAAATTAACTTTAAAACAGAATTAGCATTTCAAAGAATATATATTTCTTATTTTTAATTATTCCCTCAGCCAACTTTAGATATTGTTATTATTGGCACTAAACAAGAGCTGCACTGCCTCTGCAGGAACAGAATGGTCCCAAATTATCTGGAGACGATTCTTTGCATCTGAATCTGTGCTTTCTGGTGCAGGATGATGATGATGATGCTAGGCCAGCCCTACGGACTTGAAAGGCATTCTGGAGGCATATCCCAAGAATATGTCATTGACCTTTCTCTCCCTCTCTCTGTCCCTCTCTCTGTCCCTGTCCCTGTCCCTGTCCCTCTCCCTCTCCTATCTCATTTTGTTAATAAAGAAACAGGTGCAGGGGAAGACAAAAGTGGTTTGGTTGATTCATCCTTGACATCATAATCTGACTGAAGACAAGAAAAGAAGAAGAGTTTCTGAGGTAGGGGTCTAGCCTACAATGAGAATGATTTGGATTCAATTCTTCAACCTTCATTCACTGGTTTCAACCAGTGCTCTCTCACAGCCTGTCGATGTCTTAAAGTGTTCAATTTCTCTATGTCTTCATTAGTGATGGAACATAACAATGAGATTCAACATAATTTCTCTAGATCTTCTTTCCTAATGCAACATAATGAGGCTATTATGAAAATAACTGCTTCATCCATGATGTGAGGTGATGAGAGAAACCAATAAAACATGCAATGCAAATTCCAAGGGAAAAGATGACTGATTAACATGAAACCACATAATCCTCCAAACAACTTCATTTATCACTGTCCTGGTGCTGAACATACACTAGCTCACAAAAGCAAATTTATAAAAACTAATGCAGTAGTTTTACCAGAATTTCTAAATTCAGTTACTATTACATTGTGTCACAACTTGGAAGCCTTCTGTCAGATAAGGTACTGAGTGATGATTTTGCTGCCATCAGATAAAGACATACTTGAAGTGTCTCCCAAGTTAAAGTATTTTGCTTCTATTCCTGCTGAAATATGAAGAACTGGGCTCCTGTCTTGACATTGCTTGATTCTTTCCTCTAACCCTGGAGCCTTCTCCAGGCTGAACAACCTCAATTCTCTCAGTCCATCTTCACAGGAGAGGTGCTTCAGCCCCCTGACCATCTTGGTGGCCCTGCTTTGGACTTGCTCCAACAGATCCACAGATCTTTCCCATGCTGGGGCACCAGACCTGGATGCAGCACTCCAGGTGGGGTCTCACCAGAGCAGAGAGACAGAAAATCACCTCTCTTGCACCTCTCTCATCCATGCTGCTTTGGATGCAGTCAAGGATAGGATTTGCTTTCTGGGCTGCAAGTGCACATTGCTGAGTCATGTGGAGCTTCTCATCAACCAACACTCCCAAAAATAATCTCCAGTAGCCAGAGAGTACTTGTAAAATAACAAAATAAAGCCAGTATGGAAAATCAGTGGTATTGCTACTAAAATAATGTCTCTCCAGAGATACAACTATTTGTTTCTTTAGTATCAGAGTTCTTCTATGCCCCATCTCTTGTTTATAAGCTAGAAAATACCTCTTTTGCAGTTCATTAGCTTTCCATTTTTAAGGAGGGCACACTTAGACAAGGTACTTCGATCTTCTAGTTTAAATGCTAGAAAATACTCAGTATCTGTGTACATTAACAAGCTTCACTGCTTGGATCAAGTCAGTTTAAAACCAATTTGAGTGCAAACTATTACAGGGACACTTTATTTCAGTCAAGTATATGCCAGTTCCAAGTGGTTTAAAATAAGCTGAAAGAACAAGAGATTAAGCTAGCATTTATACAAATGTTGCATTACCTTAATTTTCTTGGCAGGTTCTCCCTAAGACAATGCTTTTTTTCTCAGGGTAAACCTGACTATATTACCTAATAAAACTATGTAATGTAATGAACTGCCTCCCTTCAAGTGGAGGTCACTGCCTGTGTAGTTGAAATGTGATAATTGGAGTGAAAACCCTACCACAAGCATGACACAGAGAAGATTAAATGAAAACACATCATTGATGGGGACATCTACCTGAAGGCTTCCATCTAGTCCTACTATGTAAGAGCGAGGCAAAGAGCAAGGGAAAGAGGAAGAAATTTATTTTCAGTTTGAAGCTATTGGTAGTTCATGGGCAATTACTGACAATAAGCTATACCATAAGCAGAGGAGCTAACAAAGCTGTCTTTCTTACGCAATTGTGTCCTATGTGCCCTTTAACAATTAAGGACAGAAATCCCAGCTGCCTCGCTGGGTTTTGACTCTCCTAAGTTCTCCCCTTACTTCCTCCTATATGAGAAGAAGCAGCATATGCAATGGCTGAGATGCAGCTCTGTATGTGTAGGTAGGTCAGATATGATGTACACAACAGCTGCAGGATCAGGAGGACAAGCAGAACTTGTAACTGTTGGGATCACACTGTACCATATCCCTGAAGGGGCAAGGAGGAGAGAGTGGGAGTGCCCATTTCTCCCTCTTTCTGCTTATTGGACAATTTTCAGGAAATTCTGGTAACCTAAAAACTGTAAGTGTTCTTAGGCTCCTTCTAATTTAAAGCTACTGATTGACTAAAAAAATAATTGTGAAATGAAAGACATCACAGCCGTAGGCAAAGGAATACTTTGCACGTTTCACATGTATGTTTGGGTGTTCCAATCATTTTCATATATATATGGGCATCATGATGTTTTGCAGGTGGGCACATTGAGGAATATTATGTTTCTTGCCCAATAGAGCTTAGCTAAGACAGGCCTGTGAGAATAAAATGTAGTTTCACTTCCAGTCTTGTACACTAACCACTGGATAAAGTTAGTCTTTGGCATTCACTTCCATGAGAGGTCAATGAGCTCACTTGCACTGGGGAGATGGAAAGACTGGTCATAGTAACTTGCTTGTATTTTTGTTTTAGAAAGCAACTTAACATGACAAATGGGTTTCCAATTTCCAGTTGTCTTAGCTGCGGCAACAATGGAAGCACTGACCCGAAGATGAAATATCAACAAAATTCCCAGTTACAGAATAAGGCCCTTCTGGGGGACAAAACTTTACATCAATATCTGAACTTATGAGAAGCTGAAAACCCATTTTTATCAAAAATATCAAAACATTTCTGTTCTTGATTTAGAAATATTTGAAATGGAGTTACATTTCAGTTTTCTAAGCATTTTTAATTAAAAATCCTGAAAAGACTTATCCAAAGTTTTCAATTTCTTTAAACCCAAATGAATTAATGTTTCCAAAATGGTTTGGGAACTAAATTTAAAAATGTCTTTGTGTGAAAATTATTTATTTACCAGTATTGATATGCAATGTTTGCAAAGGCAAAATTTTTGACAAAACTTTCCATTATTCCACTAAAGGATCTAATGAGCACTTGATGCAATGGAAACCACACAAGGAGTTTCCTACTGTTGGCATTAATTCCATCAGAATTGTCAACGAGTAATACCCAAGATCTTTGCTGCTTTCAATGCCATTGATGAGGGAGGAGGTTTTGCAGACCTGGCAGTCATCTGTAAAACCTCACTGGGATGAAGGGTAATACCTTGAGACGGTTTTGATCATTCCTGGCAGAACGTCAGCTACTCCTTTGACTCATGACCTTTCACCATTCCTATTCACGAGCACTCCAGCAAAACTTCTGGGAAAGAATGTGCAATGCCCTGAGCTACAATGTGAGCAATACGCTGACAGCACCCAGCTCTGCACCTCAAGGCTGGCTCGCTCCCAGCTGTTCTACTGTCTGTAGGAAATTAGAAGCCTGCTGAATGAAAGGCAGATGGTGTGATGGACAACCTCTGATCCCTATCGGCAAGTTACACACAATGTAGACTGGTAGATCTTTTCAGTACACGATAGAATGAATTGTGCTTTTGCTGTCACCAAATTAATTCTTGATCTTAGTGCTCGCAGACCTTTGGAACTGAAGATGGTTTGCTAGTCCTGTCTAAAAAACTGGAAAGTAGTCATGCTGTCAGACTGATTTGACAATCTCTTGCTTCGTTTTTGCATAAAAATATTGTCAGCCAAAGGAAAAAAGGCTCTGATAAGTATGGTGAAAAATATGCAGGCATTTATTTTCATAGTCTAACATTAAGTTAAAAATATATATACAAAAATAGCAAAGAAAAATGAAAAGTAACTTTGAAAATAAAGCCAAAATAAATTTCCTGAAAGTAAGAACACAGGAGTTTATTAATCAGTAAACTAAATAAAAATAAATAGCTTCTGAAATAAAAGAAACTCAGAACCACTGTCCATGAAATGAGTAGAACTGTAGGCTAAGACACTAGTTACTCTTAATAGTGCAATTGAAATCTATTCCTATATACATAAAGTAATTTATCTTCTCTTTATAATACTAGTCTTGATGAAGTGAGAAACCCTTAGTATAGTGATGCATTTTTTCTTTAAATGGTTTGTCGGTTCACCCCCAAATGTATGGTTCATTGCTAAGTCGTGACCCTCCCCCTAAGTTGTTGCCTATGACCCCTTCCTCGATGGTGTATTGGTTTGTGTTACCCAATCCTCCTGCCTCCCATTCCCGTTGGTCCCTGAGATGTGTTCTCCCCCTTTACTCCTCCCCTATCAGTATCCCATTGGCCCAAGCCTTGTATCCACCCCCACTCTGGAACACTCTCTTGAGCTCAAACACGAGGCTTTCTCGCTCTCTGGCTCGGGCTGGCTATGCTTCGGCTTCTCTTTCCTTCGCAACCCCCCGGCGTGGGACCCCCAATAAAAGATCATTTAATCAGCACCCCCACAAGCCGTGTATGTATTTTGCTGCCTGCGTACTGCTGTTAGCTGATCTGCTACCTAAAGACTTCTCTCCAGAAGCCCTGGTAAGGCTACTGTACACCACCCCCCTTTTTCCCGAGCCCAGGGGTATTTTGCCCCCAGCCCTGTCGCAGATAACCAGGTTATAAAGGGCAGGGGCGACTGCAACACCTTAGCATCAAACCCACTGGCTTATATTTATTGTCTGGAAAAGTACAGTTTCATCTTGAATCTCTACTTTAGTGTAGTCTCTAGATGAGCCCAAGACTTTGCTTTTATTACGTGAAAAAAAAAGTTCTTCGCCTTATATTTCCTCTGTGAGAATTTCTAGAAGATCCATCCTTGCAGTTTGCACATTTTGAGAATAAATAAAGTGCTGAATGATCACACCTCATACTTGATGATACACTTGAATAAACTCAGGTATTTTTAATAGGGAGCTGGGAGGCAAAAAATTTCTTCTCTTCCACCAAAACTGCCTCATGGAATGCCTCTTGCTTCATGTTCAGTTACCAGTGCCAGAGTTTCATACAACCTCGATATTGGACCCACAAGTGGTGTGCATTTGTACAGACACCTGCTTGTAGTGAGCAAAGGTTGTGGCTGCCAGGCTTGGCCGGTGCTGTATGGGAAGTACATGGGACAGACTGTGTTTGTCATCAGCAAGGAGAGTTTATGTAATTTTTCAGAGCTGCAGAGGATGTGATGGCAATTGTTTCTTGTTGTTACCTCATTGTTTCCTATGTCAGATAGACTGGCAGGTGAGAACCAGGACACAAGTGAGAAGAATCTCTTTTCAAACTTTTTCTCAGGGTCTAGTGCTGGGTGTCTCTGGTTTTGGAATGGGGTGTGTCTTCAGCTGCTGTTTCTCTCGTTGCCAGGAGGGTCAGAGAAGATAAATGAAACGGAAGAACGTTCCGAGCCCTCGTCCAGGCTATGGTTGCTAGGTGGCTTTGGTTCTCAAACTGGGTATCTCCCTTGTTTCTGTGGCTCCCAGAAGGGACAATGAAGATGAATGACCTGGCAAAGGGCTTTATAGCTTTCATTCAGCCTTTGATGTTGTCCCCATTCTGGTGCAAGATTCTTCAACATCTGAGGAAAAGGAGGAAAGTGCATAGTGTGTCAAAGTGTGTATTAAAGAAGGTACAAGGGTAAGATATCCTATAAATTTTGGGTTTTTTCCATATGCAGAGACATGTTTGGATGTCATCAGCCTTCAAGGCTATGTCCCAAAATGCTGTTATTTAGATTATTGGTTTAAGGATCTATCATCACTTTCTTTCCTGGACTAAAGAAGAGAATTAGCTTAGAAAGGAGTGCTTTTAAGGTGAAGAACATTCAGCTCTGCTACAGCCAGCTAAGGAGGGGATCAGGGGAGGCATGCTGGGGTATGAGGAAGAAATCCTACTGAGAGGTGCCAGTGGGAGCAGCATGTTCTTTTTTCTTGTTCCTGCTATAAGATATCCAAGGTCACTGGAAACTGTAGAACTGGCTGTGAAGCTTCCTGGTATTTGAAGACCTTCAAAGTAATCAGCAGAGAACAGCTCACAGCTAAGAATCAGACTACTGCCAGTTCCAAGGAGAGAAGTATTTCTTCATGTGCATGTATGTTTGTGAGTAGGCCTACACACATGCACACACTGTGGTGTTACTTCTGGATTGCTTCATCACAGCTTCATTCTTTATTTCTCTTATACTTGTAAAAAATTACCACCTTTAATTGCCAGCTTTAAATGAAGGCATGGTGGTTGAGATCTGGGAAGTAGATATTCTGCTTTTATTATCAGATAAATAATTTTGGGGCATAACATCATGGGACTTGATTTTTCTTCAGCCACAGCAATAGCCTAAGCATCTCAAGCTTCTGCCTGCTGCCTTGCACTGCACACTCACTTGTGTTAAAACCACTTTGGATGGAGTATCATGATGCCACTTGGCAAAAACAAACAAACAAAAGCATTGGAGAAGTAAGAATTCCATTTTAAATTGGAATAAACTTCAAGTCCACCTTGCAAATCACCTTGCAAATCACCTTGTAGCTGCAGGAACAGTTTCCTAAGGGCAGCTGAGAAGCCAACAAGGACTGCTCAAGAGGGCTCCAATGGCCCAAAGAAACACATTGCTGTGCTGAAGTAGGTATGTACAGTCAAATTGTTTGACTTTGGCGTCTTAGTTTACAGGCATTTATATGTCAATGATGGGCGCAAAAGAAGATGAATGAATAGCCAGGAGGGAGGAATCCCCATTTTGGCAATGTACTAGTTCAAGATGTACTGTGAAACTCACCCCACAGTGTTAAAGAGTCGGTAAAAGCAATTTTTCTGCCAGGACAGGGATTATCTTTTTAATGTGTTTGTAAAATACCTGACACAGGAAGGGTGGGGTTTTCCTCTGATAGAAATGGCAAGAAGAATGGAGCACTTCAGGAAATCTTGCGCTCAGCAAAAGGAGCTTAATCTCATTAAAGGGACATGAGGATGATACACTGTGTAAGCTGATTAACATTTACGCAGAGAACACTACTACTTGTATGAGATTTTGAAAAAGTATGCCTATTTATAGTGTGAGGAAACTGAAAAAAATAGCTTCTATTAAAAAAAAACCCTACAAACCAAATCCAAACCAGACAACAAAAGGTCTAAGAAAAACCATGTTTACACTGCTGCAGAAGAGTTCTACAATAATGCAAAATAGACCTCCCTCTTTGCCTTCACAAACTGAATTTTTCTTTCTGGGTATTTCTTATAGATTGAGTGGTTTAATAGAATAGAAAACAAAAAGATAAACAGTCAAATTACTTCAGACATACTTAATTGAAACTTAATTTAATGCTACTGAAAGGCACTGGATTAGCAACATTGGAAATTGAATTATTCATCCACAGAACAAGAACTTTCTGTGCAGTACTGATGACAGCTTTTCATCTAATCCTATGAACAGGCCTCCACAAGGAACAGAAGAAAATGTTTAAATGAGAAATAGAGTTTTTTTTCTTCTCTGATATAACAGCAGCTGGCACTTTTTATTAGGGGCTGTTAATAGGTGCTCACTAGGATCTGAACTGAAATGACTATCTTATTTCTTATTTGGTTCTAGAACATCCTTAGATCAACTGAAGTTCCTAAGGGCTCCTGTTACTGAATTATGGTGGGTTTCAGCTGGTGACCTACAGTGCAAAGGACCTAGTTCCCATTATTGACTCCCTCAGCAGTTTTCAAACTATTGTTTTGCCAAATTAGCATTTACTTCTGATATAGAAAACTATCCACAGCTGGGATATCCCTGTAATTTTAGAGATGAGATCAGATATAATCTCAAACAAATGTGTAATCGTATAATCAACCTGGCTTAGTTTTTAAAGGTATCTTCAAAGACTTTTTAATGGCCAGAGCTTCTTCTTAGGCTAGTTTTGCACTTCAAAAAGGGGGAATTAAGGCATGGTCAGACAAGCTCTGGCAAATCTTACTTTTGCTTTCACAGTTTGAGAAATTACTGCCCCCAGCTCTCCGTTCAGGCTCTCTCCTCAAAATCGGCATCCCTATACTAGGTTTTGCCTGAGACATGAAAATCTGTTTCGTTTTGCTGACTTATTAATGTGTGTAATAACCTCCAGGAGAGACCTGGTGCAGCTTCAGCCAAATCTGCCATTGTGGAAACAGAGAAATGTGAGGCTTATGTGCCTCAGCTCAGCCACTGTGTACAGGGGAGGATCCGGAGAAAGCCAAATCAATTATGACACAGCAAAAGCCAGGGAGACTCTTGCCAGCATGAATAGAGGTCACGTCTCTATTGGCTTCTGCATGACCATGCTTTTTGCCATAATGAGGTATGCCTATAGTCTGTATTTAATTTTTTTTTCTACACAGGATATAGTAGCCTGTATTTCCCATCCTTTGGCTATTTCCACCAAGTGGAGGAGGTCCCTGTTGCTCTCAACCCCATTCTTTCTAACTCTGATTCGTAAATGGAATTAATCTCTGGCAGTATCCTACTTTGACCAAACCAAATGGCCAGAGTTGTTGCTACCTTTATGATTGTGCTTCAAGGTCCTCATGAAAACATCCAAGCAAGAAGGATCCTAAATTACGGGCAGGGATAATTTGCACATAAATGACTAGGCTTTTGTTCATAACAAATTTTAAGCATAGCACAAGATTTAGGCAAGGTGGATAGGTAAATTAGTCTGTTAGGAGTGAGAACTGTCACTTAGCCTATTGAAGCACACAAACAGTTTCAATAGGTCATTAAATTGTTTACCTTAATCATGAAAAGCCTTGTGAGACTTTTTGAATGTCCTACTTTGTAGTCAAGATATAAAATGTTTTCTAATGGGAGTGAAGTTTATGAGGGGAAAAATATTTCCTCTGTGAAAGGATACTTGTGAGAGGAATTTCAATTGAGAGCAATACATTAGCAAGAAGTTCTCTAAGCATCCGTTTCTGTAGTGGTTTACCATGTGTGAAGGTAGTTCTGAAAAAAATGCCTGAAAAATTAATAGGAATATATGATCGATTCACTGAAATATGTAAGTGAAACCTGAAACATGCTTAGTGCTCATGCTTCAAGCTTGCCTGCTTTCAAGTGTTCCATAGGGTCAAATTAACTACTGTGGTTTGCTGTCAATGACTGGCAGCAGGCATATTGCTCAGTAGATCCAAATATGACATTTCAAATTTCAATACAGAAAGGAGTGATTGTCACATCTTGATATATTTAGTATGGGGAGATTGATAAAAGTTCACTCTGCTGCTTTTAGGAATAATAGAATGTTATTGAATCAACTGAGGCTCATGCAGGGTGTGCTATTGCTGCTGTAAATTAGAATTACAACCCATATGGTGACAGGTCCATCGTGGAATTGTCTCTCTAATCTCACGTTGACTTTACTAAACTGCTTTCCAGGAAAGGTATGCATATTATGAAATATTTCTGTTCCTTGCCCTTAATGTATGGGTAAAGTACGTGCTAGTGCTCTCTGGGAGGCTCTAGAATCCATAAAGATGTAAAATATATATGGGATTGTAGTTTTATTAGACTGCCCAACACATGTTGAATAACAATTTAGAAAAGGGTAATGTTTTTTTTCTGTTCAATGTTGACATTTTAGTCTTTTTTTAAAATTCCAAATTAAAAAATAAAGTAAAATTAATGTCATGGCACTTTCTCCCCCCTCCGTGTTGTATGAATATACACTCCATGCTATTGCATTTTCTGTCTCAGTCTGTACAAGTGCTTCTTGTCCTAGCGTAATTTAGACCGTGTTGACCAATTTCATTCGAGTTTTTTTGCAAGGGGTGGGCATTTCACAGATCTTAAGTTGCTACAAAGTTTACAAAAAGATTTGACCAAGTAGAACAGACAGATCGTTGTGACAGAGAGCTTATAAATCCCGCCATAGCAGGAAAGGTGCAATGTGAGCTCAAACCTTGGCAGACTAGACAGGATTCACATGAAAGATCAATCTTGAGATTCAAATGCAAAGTAAATCTCATTTGTATCTGCTGTTCACAGAGCTACCTGTTGGTTGATCAGCCTTTGCTGTCCCTCTTCCCGCTAAATGTCTGCCTTTCTGTGGTGCCTCAAATGAAATAGCCCAGTCATACATCGGGGCGAATCTAATAATTCACTGCTAGGGAAAGGGGGAGTGTTACTCCTTCCCTGCCCCTCCCCTCCCACGCCCCTGCTCCTGCCATCCTGTCGTGTCCCTCCCGTGTGCTGTGGGTTCAGCTCACCAATGCTAGGAAAAAATCATTTGCTTCTCTGGAGCTTTTTTCTGGGTTACTGAGTGGAATTAGTTCACTACGTGTCTTGTGAGCGCCAGGACTCTCACAAGGGAGTGGTGAGTGTGTTTTCACAGCAGCAGGGTAGCAGCAGTGAGCTGCTGGATTGATTCCATTTGATTGTTTAATTTCGTTTGAAGGCTACTCTGCTTCTTCCAGAGATTATCCACACACGAGGCTTTGAATTGATAGTGTATCTTCAGTTAATTTGACTTGGTTTTCCTAGAAGTTCCTGTTTCAACATGAGAACCTTGCAGCTGATAAAAAAGCAGGCCACAGATACAGTGTAAAAAACATAGACTTTGTCTAGAAAAGAGAGAATGCTGGAAATTCATGAGGTGAAAAATCATGCCACAACCATTTACTATGTGCTTTGATGGAGAGGGTAATCTTGTGCATGTAGCTACACTAGAGAGGCAGCCACATCACTTGCCTGCTGGAAATCCTTGCACTCAAGGATGTCAGAGGGGGAAGGTAGTACAGCTGCCATTTGTTACTCACAGTCATGACTCTGGCAGGCAATTACCTCTGGGCCTGTTCTGAGACAGTGTTATTACCCTGGAGATGCATCCATTTAGATTCTCAGAATGATCCTATTGTGGACAAAAAGCTGGAAACACTATTATTGGAAAGACATTTCTTAGAAAAAGAAAAGAAAAGAAAAGAAAAGAAAAGAAAAGAAAAGAAAAGAAAAGAAAAGAAAAGAAAAGAAAAGAAAAGAAAAGAAAAGAAAAGAAAAGAAAAGAAAAGAAAAGAAAAGAAAAGAAAAGAAAAAAGAGAATGAGGATGGAAGACTTCCCACAATTAAATGTGAAGCAATCACAATTGTAAAGGCATGATTAAAAAGCCACAGAGTTCTAGCTAATATTTAAACTGATTACAACAGCTGAAAATGATAATGATTCTTCTACAGGAAAACTAAGTATTTCCAGTATTGGTAAAAATATTTCTAGGTGAAACACTTCAGGCATTGGCATATTAGACACTCAGAGATTATGCTATATATTTAGTTAGTGCTTGGCTTTGATGTGTATAAAATAATGATGGCAATCGTTTGCAGTCTTGAGCAAACTGGACTTTAAGGAGTGGGGAGTTTTTAGCCTTTCTTGATGAGAGAGGTTCCCAGATCCCACATGTGTGCATATGTATATGTCCATCTCTTGCTCTCAAATTATGTTAATTGATTTCAAGCAAAGACAATGGAAGGGTGATTGCACAGAAATTAAGACCTTTTCATGAAAACAGGCAAATATAAAAAGCACTTGCTAAGTGCAAGTATAGAAAATTAGTTCAGCTGTTACTACATCCCTATTCAGAATCCACATATCCAAGAGAAACAGGCTTACTTTATCCTTGAGTATTTAGAGGTCACACCTGTTTAGACACCAGGAAGTCCAACCGTGATGTGCAAATCTGTAGGAAACAAGGCTTCTGCTTTTCACATAATCAGTTGCTAAATTACTGTAAAGACACAAAACCAGATATTTTGCTTTTCATGCAGCACCTTCTGCAATATTTGCATATTTCTGTGTGTTGGGGGTTAACCCCAGTGTGCAGCTAAGCCAGAGCCAGTGCAGTCTACCAAGAATACTTTGTTTTCAGTTTGGTGATTCAAATTCCTGTCATAGCCATTTTTGTAGCTGAAGACTATGACTAAGTGAAGCAGCATCCAAGTCAGCCACACCACACAGCAGAGGAACATATGAATGTGAGTACCCCATAAAAACATAATTTATACAGAACAAAGGAACCTTTACAGGCTACAAAGCATGATATGAAAATTGCAGCCACATCAGCTGCCTTTGGGTTCCTCTCTGCAAATTGTCCAAACTGCACTTTGTAATTAAGCACTGTTATCAAGCCACTGCTAAAGAAGATACATTGAAGGTCAGAAGCAAACATAGCAGCATGAAGGTTCTGAAATTTCCCTGCTAAGGAGCAGTGTGAATTGACCCATATTGCTATGACCAAAATTATTACCATATTCAAACTTGCTAATTTATTTTGAGTATCTCTGTACTACCTCACTGTCACATAAACACTCTTGACTGAGTCCTGGTAAATAAATATAATAGGATGGTACAGCCTATTTCAGATATCAATTCAGTATCCTAACCTTCCTGGAGATACTGTGGATTAGAAAGGCTGGAACAGAAAACCAGTAGAGACTTCTGATCTCCAGCAAATCAAGAAGTGTCAACATGGTGTGACATACCATGTCGTTTGCTCTGGACAAAAGAGATGATTACATTCTTTTTAATCTGTAAGGATCCTCTTTTCACTGAGGTGAAATTTTCCTGCAGGAAGCTTATAAAAATTTCACATTGTGTAGAAACACTGATTTCTTTTTTACATTTAGAAAAAGTAGAATCAGATTAAAAAGGTCTTCTTTTTATTTGTTGCTCACAACTAGTTTCAGTTTAATGCATTTAAATCTTACAAACTGCAGACTTACCAACATACATGTATTGATGTCTACTACAAAGAGCATGTATTCAATTTAATATTATCTCAATTAAGTATTTGCATTTCCTCCATAACTTTTCCTTTATAGTTATTTATTGATGAAAGTATTTCACTCTGGATAATCAAAGCTATTTAAAGCATTTTATTGTGGTGAAACCAACAAGAAATGTATTTAGCAGCAGTCAGGATTACAGAACAGGACAATATAACAGAGCCAGGTTTATAAATATAAAAGGTTTCATCTTGTGGAAACATTTCCTAGTACCTAAGGTTTGCCTGAAGCCCCATCCCCTCCTGACATCTGATAGAGTGTTCACACCTCATTTCTGCCCTAGTGGCTAGTCCTCCTAGTCAAGTGTCTAGTCAAGTTCCAAATCTGGATCAATTTAGCCTAATTCTAACGAATCTTTATTGACACAGAAGAAGGAATATGCCAGTGGTTAGCACAGCAGCCACAGGCTACTTCTGTGATCTTGAGCAGTCACTTAGAGGCAGAATTGTTAAAAAATGCAGTAAGTAGTCAGTAGGATTTCCAGGGCCTGTTTGTCATACAGAACAATAGAAATTAGGCACCTGGTGCTTTCAAAAATCCTGTCTACGTGTCTTTGGGCAAGTTTAAACTGCAGAGCATTTGCACTCCAGGATTCTACATGTTGTGTGCACAGATTTTCTTCCTGTGGAAACCAAGGCATAGGGTGGGGAGAGGGAGACGCTCCACTCAGAGATTGCACTTGGATACACCTGACACACTGGAAAGAACTCTTGCAGCATTTGATGCAACTTCAAATATCTACACAGTTTTAAGCTTCTAAACAAAGTGTCAAAGTATGTTAAAAATCAAGCTCCTATATTGCTCTGGGGCTTGTTTCCCTATCAGTAGGACAGAGAGAATTCTTTTCTTACATGGCCATTATAAACAAAAATACATAAACAACTTTGCAGAACTCAGAAGCCGTACAAACTCTAACCAAGAAATGTGTGACTCAGTCTGTGCAGGGACTGTATTACCAATAGGGGAAGAGAAGGTACTATTTGTCCTCCTAATAATGCAGCTTTGTGCAGCATGTAAGTTCCCATTCACAGGGCACTAATATTCCTCCCTGGGATCTGAGCAATAGGTAGAATCTTCCTGTTCTGAGATCACTAACAGGCTGCCTCTGACATCTTTTCCATCCCCAATGGAATATAAATTGTCACCAAGAACTGCAAAAAAACATTTGATCTACCTTGGATTTCCATTTTTCCAAAATAACGTCCAACTTATGCCCCGTAACTGCTATGGCTAAACTCCACTTATTCACTGAACTGTGGGAGTTATTTATAGTGATACATGAGGAGGATTTTTGAGAATACAGTCTCTATAGAAACTGGTGGTGGACTGGACCAAAGACGTTTCTTAGAGGAAATTCCCTGCTCTTCTGTCTTCATAGAAGGTACCAGAAATGGCTTGAACTCCTTGTTGGCTGGGAAGGCAGGATGCATGTGGCATATTTGGTATTATTAACTTCTCTTCCATGAGTCAAAATGTAAACATTCACAATTGACAGTATTTACTTACATAAAAAATATTTTTTCAATTGTATTTCAGTTGGTTCCCTGTGATCACATTACTTACATTCCAAAAACACAAGGGAAGTTCCAGTGCACACACACAAAATTGCACTAAGATGGTGTTAAGGTTGCTGACTCTCATGCCTAAATAACACAAAAACTAAAAATACAGGAAATCCTGAGTTAAGGCTCTTTTACAGACTTTAGACATAATTTCCTTTTTCATACATAATACTTCCTTCAGTGCTGGTGGAATCAATTTGTGGCTGGCTGTTCTGGCATTGGGACAATGATGTGGCAGCGGAATACAGCAAATCTGTGCAGACCCATTTCATTTCCACTTATATGTGTGGTATTACCATAAGACCAAAGCTTTTAAAAGCAAGTAGGGATTTTGAGTACTTAAAGCTGAGATGTCTGAAGTGCTTTCATTTTTGGAGATTGCTGCCAGAAGGAAAACCGAAAATCATTTTAAAAAATTGGAAAATCCTACATGGAGAAGGAATACTGATAAGAGATTCACTCTCAGGTATTGCCAGTCATGGTCAAATTGCTTGCTGTATAGAGATTTTAACAACTTTCCAATCCCTAGTAATTCACTTTTCTCAAGGCACCTCGTGAAATCCAAGTCTTATAATAAATATCAGTCTTTCCCTGAAGGGAACTCCTGCTGTGAAAGATAATAGTAAATTGCATTAGCACATTTCCTGTAGCTGAAAGGGTCTGCACTATGGGTGCAATCATTTAAAGCCCCTCACCTACTGAGGTGCTATCAGTTTGGGAGGCAGGTTCCATACTTTGAGACCAGCCGGTGAATTGTGCTTGCTGCTGGGAAAGGAAGCAATAAATGCTAAGATGCTGATAGCAACATTCCTCACTATTTTAGAACAGGAAGTTAACAAGCAACTTGTAGCTAGAACAGCAAGGAGTGTCCCAGTAGTCATTCTGGATTTGGTTACTGCTTGGAATTTGCCCAGCATAGTAAGGACAATGCTGCAACACGTGAGAACCACCATCTTGTGGATTTTCACTTTCGCTTGCCAAACCTCCCACCCCCTGCCCCAAACCCAGCCTCCTTTGGCACTGCTCTGGCACCAAATAACCTGATAGCAGAGCTATAAAAGACACTCATTGCTTTGACATCTTGAGATGTTTTAAAACATATTGAACTGTATCTTCTAGTCTCAAATAGCACAAAGTTTTAAAGGCTTTCTTTAACAATAAAACCTCATTTATCGAATGGGAAACTAACCTGATTAACTAGATAACAATAAAAATTATATATACACTGAAAGCGTTCTGTTCACAGAGCAATAACTTCCTTGGTGAATGGACCATAGTGAATCTGTTTTCATATTGCAGCTAAGATGATGCAGCACTGCAGCCGAAGGGGTGGAACAGGTTGTGTATCCCAGTAAATCAGTGGCATGTACTTGCTCTGGTTCCTGCATATCATAACTAACAAAAACATAGCTGCAAGGTGAGTCAGTTCAATTGGCTGATCCAGTGGAAAACTAACTCTGAAAAAAAAGGGAATAGCTCATCACTGGGTCAGAACATTGCATCAGGTCCCTCTGAGACTGCATGACAGATCTGGTAACAATGGCTGAGGGAAAAACGGGCAAAGCAGGGCCATGTTTTCCACCAGCTGCCATCAATAGAATCCCCTAGATATAGCATGAAAACTCACCCTCAGACTAACTGGAGAGGATGGTGCAGTTTGGTGAAGGGACAGCTGGCATCCTCCTCTCTATGCACAAGAGAAAGCAGCGGACCACAAGGCAAGCAGAACAGAGTTGCCACCATGCCCTTACCTGTCACTCTGAAAGCAGGCAGTGGCTGACTGCTGAGAAGAGCTGGTCTCAGGCTGGCACGCCTTAATTAAGTCAGCAGCAGGAAACGGCTACAACAAGGCCTAAACACCTGAGGGATTTAAAAATAGGCATTGTCACTTCACATTGTCACAAGAAGCATATTTCAAACGAGGATGGAATTTAGAAATGCAGTGTCAGGAGCCATCCTGCCCCATCCTGCTCAGGAGCTGAGCAACTACGTTTTGCAGAAGTGCTGAAATGCCTGATGTGTAGTTCCAGTCATCATAGACCTTTTCAGCAGTTTGGCTTATATGTGAAAAAGAAACCTGTACTGATGTTCACCCTTGACAAAAAAAAATGAGGAAGCCATTTTACCTATGTCATCATAGTTTGAGTACTTGTCCTAGACAGTCATTACAGGCCACACCAAAAAAACCCTTGTGTCATTCTTTTTCCTTACTTTGCATATCTACATTAGATAGTGCTTCACAAGACTCTCACTTCTTCCTTTTGACAGTGAAGGGAACTTAGGGTGATTAGCTCAGGTGCAGGTGTCAGTTTCTGACAGCAGAAGTTAAGTGAGATGTATCTCATCTGAGGAGCTGTCACCTTCTGTCCAGCTGTAGATGATGACATAACATGGTACTATGATCCAAATATTCAGGAGTAAATGTAGTGTGACTCAGAATTACTTGGTTATGCTACTTCTGTCACCCTATTCCCTTAGAGGTTCTCCCTACCTAGTTAACCTCATATCAATCTCAATGTGTCAAGACAAAGCTAAAGAAAATTCATATCTGCCTTAACTCAGCACTGTAAAGGAAGAGGTGGACTACACTTTCTGGATTTCAGTAACAAAACTTTGGTAATAAAGGATCAGAGCAATTAATTTCAGTAATCTTTCTGCAACTGTCTTGCATGTTTCTTTGTTCAATTTAGTTCTTGAAGTTTAAAGAAGCTGAATGTCTACTGCTTTCGTAGGTGTCTTTGGGAATCTCATCATCAGGGTAATGTTATTCTAACATGAACATGGAATGGCCTCTCATTTAGTTTAAATCTGCACATTCCTCTTATAGCTTCCTTTACAGCAGTAAATAATCTTCCCCTCTCTCGGTACTTAGATACTCCAAAGATTTTATGCCATTACTATATGATGCTTGGTACTCCGTGATTTATGTGTATCTGTGTGGATCTCTTTGCAAGACAAGCCAACATTCCACAAAAATACTACTTTGAAAAATCTTCCCTAAAAATATTAGCTTATATTAATCCAGTTTAAAAAATAAATCTGTTTTTAATTTGCCATCATAGATGCATTGACTTATGTGAGATTTTCAATTAACTCCTGGAGCTTTTACAGTCAGTCTGGGTTTAGAATCCTGTCTTCATATCAGCCACTGGTAAATGAGAACAGCTCAGGTGCTGCTTCAGATTTGCCTTGTGCTGAGCCTCCAACACTCTTCCTTGATTTTCAAGTGTATACAATATGCACTCTAACTGTCCTAAATTTTTTTTAAAGTGGTATGAAAAAATACAGAAATCAAACCCAACTGATAAGTCAATAGAAACAAAGAAAAAAAAAAAAGGCTTAAATACACAAGAGACTTGCTTCATCTTGGCAAGCAGAATCAATGCATCAGCTGAGCACTCAATATCCAGAGGCTTACACCATAATAAATGCAATGGAGAAGGCAGTGGCACGGGGCTCTGAGTCTGAGGTCTTGACAACTGACAGTATATTTGGTATTTGTCTTAAAATTTCTGCTGCCAGTTTAAATTCGGAATATGGTTTAGATAACATGTAAGTGAAGGGAAATGACTTTTTAGTTACAGAAAAAGACTTGAAAATGTTGCAAAATATTTCCAAAGCTCAGAAATTGGAGGAAAAATCACCACTTTCCCCAACTGTCTTTCAATCTTCCAAATTTTGCATCACTTTCTTGATTTTTTGAAACCAATTTGACATCTCTGAATGGCTAGAGTTATCCATATGGCAATAATTGAGTCTATTTTATAATAAATAAAATAATGTCCCTTCTAATGAAAATAACACTTTCAAAGTAGCTTCATTGCACCGTCTTACAACAGCTCTGGTATGAAATTTGTCACTGCAATGACAGCAAACCCATGAGTTTTTCTCTGATGACTACAAAAAGAATTTTTTCTCCAAATTTTGATTGATGTTATTATATAGACAGGCCTGGATGCACACATGTCTAGTGAGGTTCTTCAACATTTTCCATTATGAGACTCTGTCTTCAGTGATTTGTAACTTTGCCAAAGTTTCATTATTTGCACTGAAATTTTCCACACTTAGCCTCTGCACAAGGCTGAGTTTGGTTTTTTTGGAGACAAATAACTCAGTAATTTCTGAGGTCAAGACTAAGGGAAGATATATTTTGGGTTTTTTGTATAAAACAACAACATTCTGATGAACCTTTTTGGGGCTACTACCAGTTGTAGAGTGGCTTAAAATTGGGTGAAGGCTTGCCTTTGTGTCGAGGATGTACTTCTCTACATCCCTTAATAGAATTTGTTAAATTTGGCTAAGTCCTAATCCTTTAGAAAAAAAAAAGGCAGTTCACACATGCTCAGTACAGAAGTCTCAGGTGTCAGCAGTTGCATTTCTCAAAGATTCTGTAATTATAGAACATGTTCCAGACTGAGGCTGAGCAGGATTTTCCTTGCAACTACAGCTCTACGTCATACTGGGCTGCAGTCCAAATCGGAGCGCAGAAGCTCTATTTCTTCCACCTACTCCAAACAGGAAGGGAGAAGGAGGAAGCAGCACTATTTAAAAGCAGAGTTTGCAAAAAGCTGATCTGCCTGGAGATGAGGAGCAGACAGGAACCAGGATACCAGAACAGAGAGACAGAGTGAAAGAGGACAGAAGTGATATATTTATGGTGATAGAGACAGTAAACTGCACATGGAAATGAAGAGATTCAGAGCCAGCAAGAATGAAAAATGTTAAGAAGAGGAAAAAAAGTTGCTAAAACATTGTCAGCTGTGAGAACTGAAGGATTCACTGGGTGAAGGATTGGTGCTGGACAATTTACAGAAAAATTCACGGTCGAGAAGGAAAAGGGGTCAGGAGAGACAGAATAGATTAAAAGTTAGAAAGGAAAGAACTAGTGGAAGGAACCAAAATGTGCTGAGAAATGGAAATGGAGCTGGAATGAGGACTAAAGTTAATGAGAAAATAAGACTGAGGCAGTGACTGGTAAAGGTAGAAGTGGTTATGCTTTGAAGAAATAAATTCAAGCATCTATGTTCTGTGGATGAGTATTCAATATGGACCTTGTAGTGGAGCCCAAGAACCTTGACTTCAACAATTCGGTCATTGTTCAAAACTAGGTTACAAACTGTTCTTTAAATTGTGGGGTTTTTTGGTTTGTTTTCTGGGATTTTTTTTGCACCCAGATAGGACAGAAAATATTCCTAGTTATTCTGTTTAAATGTCAGGAGACTGTGCAGGGCATCTACATTTTCCTAATCCATTGATAAAATCTGCACATTTAGGCATGACAGCTGGAAAATGTGGGAGAATTTTTTTCCAGCATGAAACAAAAAAGAGAAACTTACCTACACATGGAAAAGCAACAACATTTTTAAGAGTCCAAACCAAGGGTTTACAATTTAGGAAATGGAAAAACTAAAGCTGTACAGTCATGGAGACTCTATGTTTGCTCTTTTGTGTTTAGGTGGACACAAATGCACAATCACTTTTCTGTTTAATTTATTTTACCATGGCACTATATACTATCTTCCTCAAAATCCCCTTGTAGCCATCTCCACCAAAAGCTTTTCATAGGTGGTGCCTCTTTTTCTGGGTGCTTCACTCACCTGGGTTACAATGATCTGACTTATAGTAGGTGTTGTGCACTTGAGGAGTCAACAGGAATGACAACTTGAATAAATAAAGTGTTGTGTTACGGCTCAAGATCACACACCTTGAAGAGAAAACATCCTAAACTATAGAAGTTTTAAGCTCACCTCTGCAGAACTCGGGGAGCAATATCACTGACTCCTAGAAGTGTACCATAAAATTATACGTACTCATATTTGTGAGGCATTCAGACAGTACAGTGATGAGAACAACTGGAAAGATCAGGGGGAGATTAATCATTCTGTTGTTATATAAGATTTTAATACTGTGAAATAAATGAGGCAAAGAGTCTCATACAGAACAAGGACAAGAAATAAAAAAAACCCCAGCTATATTTTTAAACTTACCTGCCCCCCCAAGTGCTGATTGATGCTTGGATCTTGAAGGCAAAAGCCCTATATGAATATGTAACTAAAGGGAGATGAGTAAGGTTTGCATACAACCTGACTTCTGGCATTTCCGACATTTTGATTACTTGACTTTGCAGCTTTAATATCATTCTGAAAGTCTGTAATTCAATAAGTCTTATACAAACATACATATCCTTAGGAATCCTGTGTATTATAATTGCCAATATCACCAAAACCCCAAGATGGCATTATAGTTTTGTTTTACAAAGCTGTTTGAAAACAAACATACTTTATTCTTTAATGCTGTATGTAGTTAAAATGCTTCAAAACCTTTTTCTTCCCTCCTTTCTGCTTCCACCTCTCTCCTTCGTTTTTTTGCAGATGCTTTCTTTCTTCAAAAATTACAGGACTAGCTCTGGCTCAAACAGCTGCAGAAACAGCTTGGCTTCAGACATTTACCACAGCAGATTTGCTTAATCAAACAACCATCAGAGCAGCTTTGTTCCAAGCAGTTGCCAAAAGCCTGTCATGCTACAACTTCAAAAAGCTGCTGCAGCAGCTTTGCTGCTCACCAGAGATGCTCATCATGCATGCAGGTGACATCATACATTTCTAAGTAGGAAATCCAGTGATATTAATGTTAAGTATATTGGTACAGTTTTATCCACATAATTAAGGTATTTGTAGTAATGAATTTATTACTTTAGAGTCCATGTCCACTTTATCTAGTTTATATCTTTTACAAAAATGGTGTTGCTTTGTCCTAGATGCTTTCCATGGTTGGCCTCTATCCAAATATGAATTATTTCAGAGTTTGAAGTAAACTCTTCCAACAACTTTAAATACAAACCTGTTGGAATCAAAGACTAGGATCCGCCTGCTGTATGGTCATTAGATTCCAGTCATCACCACCAACTGCTGCATTTTTTGCGGTTTTGATAGATTTTTTTGTTTCACCTGTATTAAACCCTTGAGTGTGAGCGACTCTGTGATTTCCTGAGGCAAACCTACTCCAGGGAGTCAGTACCCCTTACCTTCAGCAAGTTTGTCTTGTCTCCGTGGACTGGTAGAACAGTGAACACTTCTCTCTAAAACACTTTTCTCTAGAAGTCCTCTCTCCTTTAGAGGACAACACAACAGTTCTTTCAGTCTAGGCACGCTGAATGTGCTGGTTTTTGCCTTGCAATTATTGCCACTGCTATTCTCTGCATTGCCTTGAGTGGTCCACTCCTTTCTTGAAGAGCAGTTCCCAGAGCTGGACATTGTAGTCCATCGGAGACCTTGACAGCTGTGAGAAGAGTGGAAGGATAACCCTCTGTGATTTGTAGGCTGTGGTCTTGTTAGAAGGACTCTGCACATAGTTAGAGCCAGAGAGAACAAGTTCTGTTTCTTAAATGTCACAGATGCCTAGATCTCACTTGGAAATAGTAAGTATGCAGAAATATATTAAGTCAGCTAATAAGATTGAATTTTGAACATACAAAAAGCTCTGGTAAGTACAAATATTTGTAGCTTAAAAAAAATGTACACAGCAATTTCTCGTAGTGACATAACTATCTGAGAAATGAAGCACTGATCTGTTCTTGTGAACAGATGTTTTTCCATATTTTGTAATTTTGGAACAGAATTCCATATTTTTGAATTGTAGAAATAATGGCTAAACCAATAGCAGCTAAATTTTCAGGTTTAATTCAAAGAGATCTGTGTTAACTTTGTTAAAACTCTCATTATTTCTCGATTTTCTTTCATGCTTTTTGCAAATTATATACATTAGATGCCTTGTCTGTCACAGCAGGTGTCATGTTTGGGCATATCTGTCACATCGGGCATTTTCTGTCACGCTTCTTTTCTCTAGACAGTCCTTATTGCATATTCTTAGCTGTTTCTACTCATGCTTTGAGGATAGGATACAGTATTACTCTTTAGTTGTTATATCCATTGGGAGATGCAATTTTATGTTTATAAGAAAGCTCCTTGAAAGCTGTGGAGCTTTTTCTAATGGCCATTCAACTAGAGCAAGTCACCAAATCTCTTTTGGTAGTGTCACTTCTTGAGTGCAGAATACCATCCAGAAATGGATAGAACTTCTGTTCATTTCAGACTTTCCTTCTGCTCGCTCCTTCCCTTCATTATTTGAAATACAACCTTAGCAGAAAATTCTCTTCAAGCCTCTGTTTTTCATTTAACATGTGGATGACCACATTTCTATGTGTTTTATGTTCCACTTGGGAACTTTAATCGCTTTGGAATGAGAGGTGATAGAACCATAGCATCATCAAGGTTGAAAGAGACTCTCAAGATCATTCAGTCCAGCCATCCACCCAGCAGTGCCACTGTAACCCTTAAACCACTAAACCACCTTGTCCAGCGCCACATCCAGACACCACTTAAACACCTCCAGGGAGGGTAACTCCACCACCTCCCTGGGCAACATAGCTTGACCACTCTAACAGTGCCAAATTGTTTTCTAATATCTAATCTGAATCTCCCCTGTCTCAGCTTAAGGCCATTTCCTCTGGTCCTCTCACTGCAAGCACGGCAGCAGAGACTGGTCCCCACTTCTTTAGAACCTCCTTTCAGGCAGTTGTAGAGAGTGATGAGGTCCCCCCTGAGCCTCCTCTTTTCCAGGCTAAACACCCCCAGCTCACTCAGCTGCTCCTCATAAGACTTTTCTTTCTAGATCCTTCATGACCCTTGTTGCTCTTCTCTGGACAATGTAAGGTATTGGGACAGTATTATTGTCGTTAAGTGCTGCATATTAGAACTGAAATGCAAGTCTATTCCTCACTTGTCACTGAGTGTTTGTAGCATTATAAAATTGTAGCATGGGATTTTCTCTGGTCTCTAATTACTGTGCTCTTCATATAAGTAGCATAAGAATCAACAGTAAGATTTAAATAAGATTTTACAGTGAATCATGTTGATAGTGGAAAATATTAAAACCACATCTTATTATTATAATGTATGTACGACAGTAGATCCTCTTGTGCAAGAATTGTGCAAACACACAGTAAAAGGCCAACCTTATTCTGAAGAATAACAGCACAGCTGGATACTCTGTTTTTCCTTCTTTCTATAATTTCCATTTTAACAGAGGAGGAAATCACAGCATGAAAACAAGTTACTTGCAGGTTAGAGAAATGTGCAAGAGACAGATTTTGGATCCTGAACCACTGAGTCAAGTCCAGTTCTTTGACTGCAATTCACCTGCACAATGTACAGAATCAGCAAAACAAGATGTAAAAACTTCAAACCTTCAATTTTAATAATTCTATAACTGCTCTATCAAAGACCATCCCTAAACTAATGTGAAGAGTAAAGAACAAAGACAGACTAAGAGTACAATAGAATATATTCCAATTATACTAAAGTCCTACCAGTCCATCCTGGCCTGGGAAAAGTCTTATCTCAGAACAATGAGTTATAAACCAAGATTTAGACCAATGGATAAATTAATCTTTCTATGGGATTAAATCTGCAGGAATCACCATGACTGTGTGTCTGGTAACCTTCATATCAGCTGTGCTGATTAATTTGAAGAGAAATAAATCAAATGGAGTTTAACTGAGAAATAATTATGGAAATTGGATTGTATGGCAACAGACTAGGATCTGAAACTTGATAAAGCATATTGAAGTACAGCTACTACAGAACAGTTAGTGGCTAGGATTCTGCCCAATCTGCAGCTCATGGTTCATGGGCTCTAGCCCATGTTGTTAGCCAAAGTCAGTGTTTTGATCTTCTGCAGTTTTTCCACACCAACTGATTCCCAGAAGATGTATCCCTTGCCAAAATATCACATCTGTGGAGTTCAGCCAGTTTTGAAAGAACTGTGTCAAGTTGACGGCCGAGAATACTGAAAAATGGTGGTTATCCTCCATGTAACGTGCCCTCTTTTGACAAGCTGCCTTCTTCCTGTCTTTTGGTGCCTGAAAATTTGAAAATTACTGGTTACACTCAGGTAAAAATGTTTTCAGGTTTTTTTCCTCAGAAAAACCTAAGTCTGGTACCTTTTCCCACAGCGTGGTTTTTCCCTTTAAGGAGATAGTCTGATTTCAAAATCCCAGCAATCCATCTCTCCCAAAGGAACAGGTAATCAAATGATCTGTCCCTTTCTTCTAGTCCATTCACGTTGGCTCCAGCCCTCTGAGCCAGCCACCACCTGTTGTGGTTGGAAAAGACCAGCAGCAGGGTGTCTGACTGGAATGCTAATTGCACAGCAGAGCTGCACTACCTTAGAGTAATTCAGGATGTCTGTAAGCTGGAGGCAAGTCTCAAAGGACCATCAGCTGGGGACTACAGGACACCAGTAAGCACTGGACAGGGGGGAAGACTATGGGGGTGTGTCTGCCTTACAAGCAAACACCTCTCATGACAAAATTACTGTCTTACTGAGAAGATCCTGTGGATTTTCAGGCACTAAGGGACAGAAGCAAGAAAATTAACCTAAGCAAATGGCCCAAAGTTCTGTTCCCTCTCAGTTTTACTTTTCCCATTTAACACTGCCTACTCCAAATGCTTATGGCTCTTTTATATCTTCTATGGTTTTTAAGGAGTCTGTATACTATGAGCTAGATCCATGAGGAATAGGCATCCTCACATTGCACGTTTTAGAATCTGACTTTCAAGTGTCATGTACCAGCCCTGAGTTAGACGCCTACAATACTCAAGGACCCAGAGCAGTCTGAGCAGAAAGCCAACAAGGTCAACAAAAAATAGTAAGAGTATAGAGACCAATGTCTCTGAATGATTTAAATACTTTATCTCAGGCTATAGCAACAAACTTCCTTCTCTTGGTATTTACTAATTACCTTGATTGCACAGTTGAGCTCTTTTCAAAGAGGGGCCTTAGCCAGGATCTCAGTTTTATCCAACAGCTCGGTGGTTAGCTTGATGACAGATAAAGAGCCATAATTCCTCTTGTTGAAGCTGCTTTACTTCACTGAGGATAATTAAATATTCATTAGGCAAAAGAGAGAGCAATACTTTATTGCCTAACATTTGAGGCACTCAGCTACAAGAAAAGAGGCCTCAGTGCCTGCATCGATGAAATTTTAAGTATCCCATATTAAGTAATCATGAGGGCAGGGACTGAGATTCAGTCCTGTCTTTACTTAGGTGAGAGAGCTAACCACTGAGCAGTATTACAACACTAGTTTTTAAATTCCTTCGGTATCTTCCTTGCACTTTCTCTATTCTAGCAAATATTTTGCTACACTATGCATGTTGGAAAAGTATAGAAAGAATGGATATTGAATGCCTTTGCTCTGGAAAGCAGACTACGCCTGAAGTTAAAATGATCTGGGAAAGTGGGAAATACCTATTAAAAAGACAGAGGTATGAACAAAAGAGATAGTGTCTTCCATGTGTCAGTTCAACTCTTTAGCTGATAAATAAAAAGACAGGAAAAGAAATGAGAGATCCCTGGCCATGTTTACTTTTTCACTCATCCGATATGTCTGTACTCAGAGCGTTTTCTGGATTGGATTTTGGATGCAAGTTAAGGGATGGGGTATCTTCCTTGAGAAATACAATGCTCAGACATCAACCCTCCCACTTTTATTAATTTATCCACTTAGCAAATATCATCTATTAAAACCCATGGACTTAGAGATTTTATATGCCTCCAGGCAAAGAAGCATCCAAGTGAGGACTTTGACTGCCTGTGTTTGGTATTCAAACATCTAAATATTCCTGGAGATCCATTATATACACAATATTTGATCATAAATGTCTAGTAGGTACACTTCTACTTGCTTGACTTCAGTATATTTGCTTTGCTTGACTTCAGTATACTTTATCTTTTAAAGCTATTTAATTTTTGTCAGATCATTTCTGGGAGCCAAAGACCAAATAGCTGTTTTTAGTTCAGTGGCCAGGTAAAAAAATAGCTTGAGAAAAATGATATGTTGTCCTGCTTAGTACCTGGAGTGTTGACTTAGTAATATGATTTCACTTCTTATTATTTTGACATTCCTTGCTAAGCTTCAGTAGCATGTGTATATCACCTTCTGTAATGGTGTCCCAGCCAAAAAATTTTGAGTTGCTGTGATACTGTATTTCATAAAAGAAGAGACATTTTCAACTTGAATAGGGTGATTGTACAGGATTGGAAGCACTGTAGAAAATCAGTGTATTTCTAATTTCATCTGAGCTATTTTCATTGGGCTTCGAAAAAATGGATGCTTTATTTTAAGGATGAGCTAGCACACATCCAGTGAGTCCATATCCTAACTCTGTTTTGATTAGAAATAGATTTGGACAGTGCATTGGACTATAATTCAACTGTCCTTGGATTTGCACCAATCAACTCAGCCTTTTTACAAAAAACCCATCATCTAAGTGAGAAAATAGGGCATCAGGGAAATTCATGGATACAAAATAAGCTGAAATAACCAATTTTATGTGAATGTAAAGATCTGCCTACATGGTTAAGTGGAACCAAAATAACAAAATGGCTCACATATTATACTCACAGTTATGGTAGTTCAGATCTTCAAGAGTGCTATAATTTTAGAATAACAGTGCTCAATTGTGAAATACCATAGGTTTTAAAAGTGAAATTTTTTGAAAGAGAGCAATCTTTTTCTCAATAAAAGCACTCAGACAGTCAAAGCCCTGTATTTAAAAAAGGGCAAATTAGTTTCTCACATATTTGCCATTACCTGTTTATAGGAAGTTAAACAGGCACATTGAGTACAGTCATCAAAAAAGGCTGCTCCTGAAAGCTCTCCAGAAGTTCTCTGCCTTTGGACTGACAGTGTCTATACTCTAAGCTCTGAAGTGTTCTTCTAACTGGAATGTTTGAAAAGTGAAATGGGCCTAAGAAGAAAGTTCAGATAACAGTAAAATATCACTGATAGTAAAGGGGGATGATGCAAGTAAGTCTTTAATAGCAGAATATGATCTGATTCATGGGAAAGCCAAAAAACCCAAAATATTTGAGCTATTTTTCATTTTATCATGAAATAGAAGCTTTACAAATACCTGTATTTTAAAACCACTTTATTTCTGCTTGCTGTGTACTTAGAGATTTCAAATAAATCTTTTTTGGTTTTGAAAAATTTCGTGGGTGGCTGAGATGAAATGGGTGTGGACTTTGGCCATTAATCATAGGGTTCAATTTTTCATCAGAGCATCTTTTCATACAAATATTTGAGCTGAATAAGCACGTGAAGCAAAAGGAATTTGAAGCTGACTAAAATTACTTCCTCTTTCAATTAAGTACATTTTTCTTGCTCGGTTGCTCATACTACAAATGAATCGCCATTTTTTTTAGGGCAATTGAGATCAGACTTTCTCCTTTAAATATACAAAAAAAAAAAATTCCCAAATATTGTCCTTTTAAATGTAAAACTTTTTTAATTTTAAAAGTAAAACGTCTCTTTTCTGGGGGAAGGGAAACTCTCATCCTGTATGTGCCGCCGAGCAGCAATAGAGAGATACAACCTAAGTTCGCTGACCTCAGTAAACACTCTCTTGCCTAAGCTTGCACCTGCATCCATATCAAGTTACTCTCAGGGAGATACCTTCTTAACTTTAAGAATGTGCATATTTTACACTGTCTGCTGCAGAAGTTGAGTATATGTTAATGAGCTTCTTTGTGCAGGGATGATTTCCTGAAATGGGACCAAAGTCTGTTATCAGGTGTTACAAGTTCCACAAGTTCCAGCTCCTCGCAGCCTTGAAAATGTTGCAAGAGGCACTTGTGACAATCCCCAGGCTGCACCTTCCTTAATTAATCAAATAGACCCTATGGCCCAGGAAAGTGAGGAAACTCTACAGTTGGAGGAACTACCTTCTGGGGGCGGGGGGGAAGAGGCTGAATGCTTCAGATAATTCAAGGTATGACAGCAATTGTTGTAAAAATGGTGTGCGTGGTTAACTCAACACTATTTGTCAAATTCTGATGTAGTCAAGTACAAGCATTGCTGCATAGTCAAGGCTCAAACAGTAATTTGCAACATGTCCTTGGGCTTAGATGCATTTGTGTCATCTTCTATAATAAGTGGGGACAGTCCTACTTAGAACAATGAATGTTTTTAATGCTTGAGAACCAAGCACTTTTGTAGCAAACTGCATTAGGGATATCTCCAAGGAAACAATGGATTTGGTTCCTATTTGCACAGCATAACTTAGAGCTGAGTCTGTTTGGTGACTGATAATGGTTATCACAACTATCAGCTGTAGAGAGAGATTGTGACATCCTTCCTGCTCCATTTAACAGCTCAAGAGAATCACAATGCTCCTGGGCTGTGCTGCCAGCCATGGGGAGAAGCATGGACATGGGTTCACTACTTTATAAGGAACTTTATTCACATACCTATTGAAAGTCCTGCTTGCTGAAAAGTCAGAGTGACCATATGATGTTTAGTGTAATGAATAAATAAAGACTCTCTGCAATAATCTTCAGGCTCTACCTGGAAACTTGGAGAGGAGGAAACCCTTGGTACTACTCTCCCTTTCCTATCAAATGGTGCAACAACTCTATAGAAGCACCTGCATGGGCTGTGCAAGGTACACAGATACAACTTGCTGATGTATGAGGGAGCTGTGTTACCAAGTTAGGACTTCACATGACAAAGTATTTTGTCACAGACAAAATCCCTATGCAGACCCTGGTATATGAGGGAGCATGTAGAAATATCAATTTACATGGTTACTTCCATGTCAAGCATATTGTTTTTGAATTTTGTTTATTTTCACCTACAAATATTTCCTTTGGTGCATTTTAAAACTATACATAGACAATCTTTAAACACAACACCAACATACACTAATAAGCTAAGTTTGTTTCAGGTTTTTTTGGAAGCTGTTGGTATTTGCTATCTTAAAATTTTCTCTTCTTTTAGTAGATGTCAAGGTAATTCTTCATACTGCCACGCTAATTTCCATTTCAGGGTACTGAAAGTTGTGGCTTGTAGTAATGTTTTGAAACTTTCAATTAGATTTTCAGATATTACTAGGCCTAGGGGTAAACTCTGGAAGAGGCATGTTTGAAAGTCCTTCTCAACCCAGGATTACAATATTTTGTAATAATTCAGGTTTTTTAAAACTGAAATAAACCCAAAAAAATAGACTTAATTGTATCTAATATACTAGAGAGCTAAGTGGCATTAAGTGCTGCCAAGTGATACGAAACTTCCAAGCCAGTGGAAGCTGAAAAGCTTTGCAGATGTGATGTGGCCATTCTCTGTTGACGTTGGTGGTCATGCTGTTATCACAGCACTGCTCCCACAGCTGTCATTGGAGTGGTGTTGGCAAAGCCTTTGCTGGGAGACATCTGCCTTGCTTGTCTAAATGGAGTTGAAATGCTATGATGACAGCTGCACAGAAAGTGAAGAAAAAGGGAAGACAATAGAAATCTGAAAGAAATATTGAAGATATAAATGGAAACAACTACACTAACTACTGTCAAGATTCAGACCAGAATTTCAGAGGAGTTAAGAAACGCAGCTACAGAGATGCCATTTTTTATATCAGTAACAGTGCTGTAAACCTGGGGTTGGGTTAAGTGACTCTGTCTTTACATCAATACAATCAGAATCTGCCTTGGATCCCTAATGCAAATTTAATTCACCTTCCTGGTCTATTTATGCTGCCATTCCTCTTCACAGCAGCATGCCATGATCACACAACATACACATGACGTTTTATGCCAATGCTACAGAAGAAGTTGATCACTGAACATAGCAGCTTGCAGTCAACTTCTATGAATGTCGAGAGAGGTTGCTTTTGGTGTACTTTGATCTCAGTCCACCATTTTTCATTGAAACTATAGCAATATTGCATCAATTTTTATCTCTAAGAAACATCCACTGTTCTGGCAGTTAAAAAAAACTATTACAACATACAAAAAAATGGTATTTTTGTTGAGAACATCAGGTCTTTTTTTCCCCATTGTTCCATGCGTCAAGCCTTACTTACATGTAACTTAGTCCTGATGCCTTAGGTTTTAAATTTTGTATTTTTCAAATCTGTACTGCCTAGTGTGTAACTCTGAAGTTTTGTGTGGCTTGTAAACTACTGTTCTCTCATGCTGGTTAGATATAACAAAGCATCTCTAGGTTTTCTCTCCAAGGACACTTCGATTATCCCAGGCCCCAAAATGTGTAAAGTAAAAGCTTCTGAAAAGGGGGGAAAAACTTGGGGTAATTACATCATTAACTGAAGCTATAATTGGAGAATTAACCCTGATATGCAAATGGACCAAACTTATAAAAGTGTGAAGAACCCATGACCCAGGGCCCGTCTTGAGTGTAGCCTTTTTACTCTGCTGGGTGTACCTTTGAAGGCCCTTAAAATAAATACCTACTTTTATTCTCTTATTTTTGTCTAGCCTCTGTTTTCAGGTAGCCACTTCCAGGCATCAGTCCCAGAGGAAAAGATGTTGTGACTGATACGTATTTGTCATGAATACTTGGAACATAGCAAATACTTTAAGAGCACATACACAAGCTAGATGAAATCAAAGAAATACCAACCATTCTTCTAGACTGCCAAAATCATGAACAGACTGAGGCATTGCTCAAATATGACAACTGACAACACCTCACATGCCAAATTGAACAACCACCCCTCCACACACACACTTCTCAGGTGCAAGATAGGGAGTTGCAGCCCACAGCTCAGCTCTCTGCTGAAAGTGAATTGAGGCCCAATGCAGCAAAAGCCCACCTCTCTCCACGGCCCTTATTACAGAATCTGTACACAAAGGCATCTGTGATTGCTACAGACTGGATGGTGCTGGAAAAGTGGACTTTTGAGGGACAAACAACTTGAATTTGCATGACTTAGAACAGATGGAGGATAAGAACAGCCTGCTGTGCATGCGACATTACCTTACCTAACAGTATGTGGCAAAATGCCAAATGTGGGGGTGTCCTGGCCCTCAAATACAGGAGGAGAATGATTGCTACATTTACAGGCGTAATACCTCACTGTATTTTCAGTGCAAGGAAAGCATTTGGTTTACTTCCTTTTCTGGGGCTAGGGCTTGGACATATACAAGATGGTACATGTGCCATGACAAATAACAGTTGCACTCCTTCACAAAAAACTATTTTTCTAGGATGCCATAGTATCTGTGGCTGAATACTTGCACAAAACAAACTATTTCATCACAAAGTAGATGTATGTGAAAATGTGCAAAAACACAGGGGAGAGAATAAGAGAGTTTGCACAGACTTCACAGTGTTAATTTAGAGTTTCCTGCAACAAAATAAT
Source organism: Vireo altiloquus (assembly GCA_013396875.1). Lineage (NCBI taxonomy): Eukaryota > Metazoa > Chordata > Aves > Passeriformes > Vireonidae > Vireo > Vireo altiloquus. The sequence goes on from VZRF01006987.1 coordinate 338,511, forward strand.
TAATAAATACAATAGTGGAATAAAGTAATAGAATTGTCATAATCATAATTGCAGTATGAAATTATGCAATAGTCAGTTCTTATGGTTATCCCATTTCGTAGGCAAACATCTGTTAATGGTTGGGGTTTTTTTCTGTTTCTGAGCATTCAAATCTTCCTACTGAGATCTGGCTTGGAGTATTTCCAGAAACTCCTTTACAGTTTCTGTTCCTGAAACACAGTGGTTTTGTTGCGGTGTTGTTCCTTGGTTTCTTGAGGGTACAGGGGGCCATGCTTGTGTTTTCTAGCCCAGTTTCTCTCCTCACATCCAGGAGTTCACTCTGAAGAACTGTGATAACCAAACTCAGGCGATAGAAGAACAGGGTCCTGTTCCCTAGACATGGAAGTTCTTGCTGTTCTCTGGCTGCTCTTAAGAGTGAGCCCTAATTGTGTCAAAAAATGTAGCAGTGAAGATGCTGTTATTTTCTCAGGATGATGCTTTGCTGCCTTAAATGTAGATTATTGTTTATGAACAGCTTCCCACAATAACTCCATGTTCACGTATGTGCTTCTAGAGACAGAGCCCCTGGGCTTCAGGTCAAGCCTTCATGAACAAGCTCATGTTCACCCTCAGTTTGTTTACCACCAAGGAACAGCAACAACAGCAGTATCAAGCAAGAAGAAAAGCAGAAGTCCTCAGCAAAGGTGAGAAGCCTTGACAGTATTAACTGAGAAATGGAAAACTGAGTAAGAAACACTACATATACTATAGCAACGACTAAATATCAGAGAATAATTCAAGACCCTTGAACACCATACCAGAAGTGTTATTGAACTGCTCAGACACAAGGTCAGTCTTGCACAGAAAAGAAGAAACAAAGGACTTTACTAGAGAACAAAATGCTTGTGAGCAATGAGACCTTTTGTTTTTGGAAAGGAAAATTCCATGCTTTCCCTTCTGGTTGGCCTGCCATAGCAGATATGCTTTTGGAGTACAGCATGTACAGTGCATAAGCAACTATCACCATTCATGGTTGGCTTCCAAATCAGCAGTGCTTAAAAATATGAAGTGCAAACTTGGCTGTCTCTTCTATCTTGGATTTTGTTATTGTTGGGTTTTGTTGTTGCTACTCTGAAAGAGTATTTACTCACTTTTTTTTCAAAAATAAAAGATCTAATTTTAGCTAAATGGATGTATTTCTCCTTTGTTCAATCAAAATGTTCTTCCTTTCCTTCTGATGTCCATGGCAAACAGTAGGCAGTTTCCTGTAAAGAAACAGCACTGTAGCTGACTGTATCTTCTCCTGAACACATTAAATATTATCTCAGACCACCCCTGGAGCAATACCAGAAGAAACAGCACCACTAGGACAAATACAGTAACTATTCTGCCCAGGCTCTGTGTGAAACTTGTTCTAGAAAATGTAATTAAACTGAGTGACAAGCAAGGATCAGCCTGAGAACTTCACATTTATCATGAACAATCATCAATCCTAATTAGCAAAATATTTCATTATCCGCACTCTCTTCCTAAAACTGAGTAGCTTGTTGGAATTAAAAGACATGGCTATAGATATTGTTTATATTATTTCAGTATCTACTTGTGCTGGTGGCAGAGTGAGGTACTCAAGAGGGATAGTAGTAAAAACTTTCAGTGTGAATGAAGATGATCATTACTCAGAGCCAAGCAGCAGGTCAGTATGCCCTTGGACATGGATAATGTTAACAATGTGGAAATATTCAAGAATGGTCAGAACAGCTGTGAAAGTGTGAGGAAATTGCTCTCAGAAAACACAGGGACAGGATGACAGCAGGGAGGCTCAAGGGAGGGACTTCTTCACATTCAAATCCAGCCTCTCTCTGTAGCTATACTCTCCTGTGCCAACAGATTCACACATACTGTGGCTGCAGTTTAGGTGAGTCATACGTACCAAACAAGGAGGACAGATCAAGGTTTTTCAACCTTTATACCCATGTATAATTATAACTGTGTGTCTATACAGCAACATTTTGGATTGTTTCAGTTATTCAGTATTCATAAAGAAGTATAGGAGAATTGAAGCAGATATAAAAACCCAAGAACAAAATGTGTGTCAAACTCACTTCATGAGCACATAAAAGCCCATGCGGTCTCCTGTTAGCAACAAAGACAGAAAATCCACAGCCCCAGTTATTTCTTCAGACCTAACTTCATTTGACTTCTGGGCACCCAACCAATGACTATCCCTCAATCACTCATTCTTGCAGGCATGACCTCTTGCTAGTAAACATGATCACACTGTGGAAGCTAAACCTTTCTTAGTATCTTACCCTATGTAATTAAGAAGGGCGGACAATGAGTGTTCTCAGCTTTGTCAAAAAGCTTTAGAAGAAAAAAAAAAAACTTGTAGGACACATCAGTACAGATCACTGACAAAAACCTAGTTCATACCAGCCTGGCCTTCACTTGGACGAGAGGAGTGGAGACTTGCCAAGGAAAGCCCTCTTGGCATCTTAGGTTTCGGAAAGTGCATTGCAATAGGTAACATGTCAACCAACACAATGTTAAATACAGTTTTGCTCATATTGCAGGAAAGAATGGTAATGTTTTAAACTGTGTCTGGTAGTCAGAATTGCCCTGTGAACTTGTTGAAGAGATACATGAATGAAAGTACTGTTCCCCTTTCTGTTCCTACTTGAAACTTGACTATAGCATGGCTGAAAACACATATGTTCTTTCTCACAGTGAGGAAAATGCCTCATGTCTAAAATGTTCAGACAACAGTCTCGTCTGTTCCATACTTATTAGTTGTTTGACTCTAATAAGGTTGTTATTAAAACAACTCAGTTTAATGTCTTTCATGTTGTATTGACTTCATGTCAAATAATGTTTATATAAATAATCTTTGAGGCATGGGAAACTTGCAGGATGTTTTTACAAAGTCCTTGTAGTGTCTGTCTCAGGAATTGTGAAGACACATGATGACTACAAGAAATTCTAAATAAAATGCAAAATAGTGAAAAAGAATGTTTGGGGTTCTTTTCTTCAGAAATGTTTTGCACTTCATTTGTAACAGGATTCAAACACACTTCATCTGTTCCCACCTTTCACCAGAAATCCTGTTCTCTTGGATACCAGGGTTTCTCTGGTTTTCAATATTAACAATTCTACCCACCAGAGATTTTCCTATTTTCTTCAGAATTTCTCCTTTTTCTTACTTTCCAAAGTTCTTACTGAAAGCCTTCAACAAATCAAATACTTGTCAGCAACTTCTTTTATCTTCATTTTAAAAACCTGTCACCTCTGTTTCTGTAGAATGATATTTTAAACTAGTCTAGAAGAGTGATTTATAAGCTTAGAGATTGCTTTATTTGACCTTCTTCCCCTTGAAAGGACATGTAAAAGGAAACAGAGATTCATCTTCTGCCATTTCATGAGCTCCCAAACTCCTTTTCATTGAGAACAGGACATGATCATTTATCCTGAGTAAATTATTGCAGCTTGCACATGCTCCACTACCTCTATAATATATTGTGTTTTAACTTATGTTTTTCTCACAATGTATTGATGTTAGATGCAGTATTTGGTAAAAACGTTCAATTTTTCCTTCTTTGGTGACTTTTCAAATCATCAGTACTTGCTTCTGCCTTCATGATATTTTACTTTGTCACTCACATAGCCAAATAAGCTAAAATTAAGGAACCTAGTTTTTTCTTTCAACCTGACAGTCTAGGTGGAAATTATGCAATGGTGGAAAGGCAGTTCAGAAGTTTTGAACAAATATATCTTTAATAAAGTGTGGCATCAGTAGCAACAACAGTCAGCTGTAATGAGTCCTGTTGTGTTAGTTTCAATGGAATAAGTGAGACTTCAGTCATAGGTGTTGATGTGCTCTCCCCAATGTAAAGTGTTAAACTATTTAACATGGCCTGTGGTTTTAGGTATAGAAAGTTTAGCCTCCTCAGTCACATGGCAGCTGCACTAGAAATTCATGCCAGATCTGGGAATGATATTGATTAGTATGTACAAAAACAAAACACGAAGCATTTGGAAATTGAAATCGAGTGGTTAACAAGACCAACTTAATCAAAGTCTGTCAGAGTACCTTTCCTAGACGCAGGTTATTAATTTAGAATCCATTATGCTATCCAGAAGTCCTTCTTAGCACAGCAAGAAAGGCTTAATTTTCTTATTCATCTCTCGGATCACGACTGTAGGAGCAAAGATTGATTTGCTGCTTTTTATAATAAATATAGACAGGAAAAGCAGAAAGGATAGGAGAGTGGAAAGCAAGGGAGGTGTAGCTGTTGCTGAGCTTTTAAGGCTATGAAACCACTGTGTTTTATAGCCTTAAGAGCTCAGACTTTCCCAAGACTACAAGACTGTGTAGTCTTGGAAAACAGTTTGGAGTAGCCAAAACTGGTAACTGCTGGCCAGGAGCACAATTTCTGCCTGTGTGGGATATCCCCTGCCTGGCCAAGTCAGGTCTCCTTCTTTCCACTCATCATCCTGCATTGGTAGAGCAGCACAGGCCAACTCAAAGTTCGGTTAAAAGCTGAGTGGCAAAATGTGAGATCAAAAAATATAACTAAGGGGAAGAAAAAAACAAGGAAAGTAAAGGCAGGACAGCCCTTTTTTTTACAGTCAGTTTGTTGGGAACAGCCAACAGCCTTGTTTGATGGCCTGGGTCTGGTGGAAATTGCCCAGTTGGGGAAAAATTAACCAGTGTCCTTTCTGAAGAACTCAGGAAGTTCTTCAGAAACCTCTTCCACCATAATGATTCCTACTGTTTTGCTTTTAGAAGGTTCAACAGGTGATGCGAGTTTGAACAGGCCATCCCTTCTGTTCTTCATCCACCTTTTTGGGTCCACTAATTTGTCACTTCACCCTTTTCTTATCTGCCACATCATCATACCACCCTTGATCCATAGAGGAAGGCCTCTCTGAATGAGTGATTGTTTTTCCAATTTCTTAACCGCTCTGCCACTTTTAACTCTCAGAGCTAATTTCAGCACTTTGTGAACTCCTACTGATTTCTCAGAGATGATTTCACAATTACAGTGGGCATGCAGTCTCCAATTACCACACAGGTAGGGAGAAGTCAACAAGTAAGTAACAACTTGTATTTCATTTCAACCAGGGATGCTTACTGGAATGTGAAGTTCCACTAGAGAAATTAAATCCCCCAATAAGGTAGGGAGGAAACAAAGGATTGCGTTCCAGCTGTCATGGCTAAATCTGGTTTACATTTCAAGACCAGACTTCAAAATTTTCACCAACAACTATAAAGTTCAAAACAATCCAGCCAGCCTTCTAGGCTGGTGAGTCTCCATGGTAAATGTGTCCAATGTTTCATAACACATTCTCTCAGATATGGCAGTTAGCCACCTGGAAGTCAGTCTTATGAAAGGTTTTTTCCCTTTAATTATAAAAATACTCACACAAATTCATCCCTTGCCTATCGTGCTGTTTCCACAATCCAGTTCGAACTGACTTATGAAGGAGTAAATGAACACATTCTTAGTATAGTCAGTATAGCTATAGTTGATTGTGCAGTATCAAGTGCTGCATTTTTGCAGTTTAGGTACCGGAATCATTAATTTAATCTGATTTACACTGATGACATTCAGGGCTGTCACTCCTGTGATATAGAAACTTGTCATTGCCAGCTATTTAATTTTGTAAAGACATTACCTGAAATTTATTAGTAATGGGTCTTAAATGGCAATTCAGTCTTAAATTATGGGGGCAGCGAACATCCTTGAAACAGGCTTACATTTATGTCTTGGATTGTGCAATTGGGCAGGCTAGGAACACTCACAAGGAGAGCTGTAGCTGTTCAGCTGAGCTTTGCAGCTCTTCCTTCAACTACATCCAGCAGACAGAAATATTCAAATTTCCATAATGTAAAAAAATGAAAAGAATAGATCTAGATGGATCTAGAAATAAGGCTGGGTTTTCCTCTTGCTTTAATGCATGGATTTGCATAGACACAGATCAGTTCTTGCTGTTGTCTGCATGAGTTTTGCTATTGACTTTAGTAGCTGTATGGCTGGTCTTCTCTACACTAGGGGGTGATTGACTAGTTATTTAATTAACTAGTTTAAGCAGCATTAACAATAATCTCAGCAGTACCCAATGGATTTTCTGCTTTAAATATACTGTGCACTTCTCTATTTATAGTAAACACCAGCAGTGGGATTCATCTGTCCAAATATAGATTCTGCATTGTAGGTGTCTGTCTCTGAGTTAACTGTCTAGGCTCCCTTTATAGTCAAAGGAACAGGCCTTCTGAGGGCAGAGCTCCTCTCATCCCATTTCCGATGTCTAAAATAGATTAAATGAATCACCTCCATTTAGGAGATAGAGTAGGAAGGCCTATTTCTGTTCATTCACTATGGAGGGAGTCTTGACAACTGGCAATGGTATAGATGGCTACCGTGTAGAAGCTACAATACAGAAGGATACTTCTGGTCCTAAAGTGATACCAAGAAGGCTTGGCCATCAAGCAGCCCCTATGTTCCCTCAAATGAATAATTTGTCACCTTACTGCCTTTCCATAACGTTAGCCTCTATCTCCTACATGATTCATCGGGAAGCAGAATGGTATTCAATGTTTGAGAATGATATTTCAGACCCACCCTTCTTGCTGGCTTTCACTCTTCTTCCCATAGTTTCAACTCCATGGACTCATTTTACTGACAAGGAGGTAATGAGCTATTGAAATGAAACAGTGCTGCTGTGTAGCTGGTTGAGGAGATCATTGTTGAGCAATGTAACATGCTCTTATCCTTTGTCCCAGAGGACTGAGCAAACGTTTTGTGAGGCAATCCCATTTACTGCTGATGCCAATGCCAGGAAATGAACAATCTGTGTTAGCTTTTGACTTTTAAAAACAATGGGCTGGATGCAATGCCCTCTGAAGTTACCGGGAGTCTTGTTCTTTCTTTGTTTTCAAAGGGCATGGGGTCAGGCTCAACACTATGAGTTTATTTTGCTTTGTTTTTATACTTAATGAGAAATAAAAGTTAAAAGCAGGTGTAGTTGTGATTATGAGTAGTTGGTCCGTACAATGAAAGGAGAGTGTGATTTTTTAAACAAGCAACAATCAACTTTCCTATTTAAAATGTTTTTCTACTAATTGCATATGGAATTTTTTATCACACATGCCCTAGTTCAAGGCTTATATAGATTATTGGCTACTGCATTATAAAATTTAGACACACAACAGTTTTGTTATGAAGTTCTTGTTACGCTTTTAAAGAGGAATTTCCAAAATACATATTTGTGTTGCTGATCATTCATTTGTGTAGCAGTACTTTACAATCTTTCATGTAAATACTGGTAAGGTTTCTAACACTCCTGTTCACCTTTCCTCCATTTTCTTTCTCCCCATGTGAAACCTTCCTCTGAATACCATGCATAAACCACCATACATTTATATATGGGGTATAATGGACAGGCTTCTGCTCTCACTCACAGTGTGAAGAAACTACTGTAACCCAAATATAATCACCGATATTTCTAAAACATTAGTTACCCTCAAAAGATGTTTTTGTAGTACAGCAATGTTATTTTTAGTTTAGAGGCAAGAAGTTAAATTGTAAAAGACCATAATTGACTTATTCATGATTGTATGGACCCAAGAACTGTCTTTCCTGAGGTTATGTACCATTCCCTTAGGCAGAGAACTATATACCCTCTATACTATGCATATGTATATCAGTTTATGGTTATGTTCATTGACGACACTCCCTACCTGTGATATGGCTGACTTGTGGGAAGGACCGGTTTCCAGGGACTCTAATCCATAGGGACAAGGACCACTTCATCCTTTTAGATGATCATGGCAGTGCTGAGGCTGAGTACAGAGCTGCAGCTGAGCACCTTTTGTGCAGATGGCACAGCTGCCTGCTAGGGCTTGGACTGTGCCTGCCACACGACTCAGGCATTTGTTCACCAAACATAATGTCCTGAGGTTACAGGAAGTGGATGGGTCTAACTGGCAGTAAACACTCCTTCAAGAGGCTTTCTTAGGTATGAAAACATATATAACATTTTAATATTCTGACATCATTCTTAATATCTTTCAACACCCTTATTTTAACCCGCAGGGGTGATGCAGTAAACTCTAATCAAGTTTGCAGATGACACTGAACAGGGGGAACCAGCTGATGCACTTCAGGGCCAGGCTGACAACCAGACTGACCTAGATAAGCTGGAAGAACAGGTCAACCACAACCTTATGAAATTTAGCAAGGGGAAAAGGAAAGTCCTGCTTCTGAGAAGGAATAACCCTGGCAATGATATGGGCTGGGTACTGACTAGTTGCAGAGCAGCTAGTTAAGAAGGACCTAGGAATCATGGGGGACACTCAGGATGAGCCAGAAATCTGCCTGGCAGCAGGGAAAGCCGACAGCATCCTGGGCTGTTTCAGCACAGCCAGGAAAGTGATACACTCCCTTTACTCAGTACATGTTAGACAACATGTAAAATACTCTGTATGGATTTGGATTCCCTGACACAAGAAATCCACTAACACATTGCAACACATTCAGTAAAGGACTACCAAGAGGCTCTAGGCTTTGGAGCACTTGTCTGGTAGAGAGAGGCTGGGGAAATGGTGATTGTTCAGCCTGGAGAAGAAACAGCTTTTGATACATCTAACTAGCAGCCTGCCAGTATGTATAAGGAGGTGGCTCCAGGCTCTTCACTGCAGCACATGGTGGGAGGATGACAGGCAATGGGCATAAACTGAGACAAGATATGTTCAGGGTGGATATAAAGAAAAACATTTCCCTGTGTCAGACAGAAAAACAGGTTAGGAGAGAGGCAGTCCAGTTGTCATCCTTGGAGCTTTTCAAGACCTTACTGGATAAATTCCAGAGTAACCTTGGTCTTAACTTACAGGCAGCCTGCCTGAAATGGAGGTAGGACTAGAGACATGAGGCTTCGTCCAACTTGAATTATCCTACAGTTTTATGCAACAGAGTTGTCAGCAAAGATTTGGTCTGTGAAAAACCAAATAGTATTTCCAAGGTGCGAACCTCAGAAAGGAGTGTAAATGCATACTAAAATCTGACAGCAGGTACATTGTACATCCTGTGCAGAGCAGTCACTTCCTTTATGTAACAGACTTCGCATTGTTCCTATTTTCGTTTCCTTTACTATCACTAGTCGCCACTAACACAAGGAGTGAGACAGAAGGAGTATGGACTGCCATACTGCTTATTATGGCTTTTGGATGCACTGCAGAGCAGACAAAATTACTTCTGTTTATGGAGAGACTTCATGGCCTCTCCTCACTACAAAAACATGTGCTTCGCTTATGCAAAATCCTCACATGTCTAAAGTAATTAAGGTTGCTGTATCTCTGTCTAGTATTTCACAGTCAGAAGTGTGTGAGCGTGCACAATGTGACACACCACAGTGAGTCTGACACACTGAGAGGTATCTGAGATGCAACTGGGTTATTGTGCAAGCACATACCATCTGTGCAATAAAAGGCAAGGCCTGCATATGGCTATTTCTCCATGTTCTACTAACCAGGCCAGAGGCCTGGAAATCTTGGCCAAATTGTCATATTTTCCATTTGGACAATAAAATAGAAAAATTGACACAAAGAAAAAGAGGATGGAGCAATGCAGATATAGGGTATCCCTTGAAAAAATGTGCGAGGTCATCTCTTTCTGTGATAGCCCTTACAATTTTAAGACATGACACTTCCGCTTCCTATGCTGAAGAAGTGTAACCACTGTCTTATCCGAGGATAAAAGTAAGTCACAGAAGTACAGCTTTCGTTTTATATTCTTTTCAGTTCTGCAATGGAACAACAACAATGGGGATGAATTGAACCCATGTTGGTGGGATGTGCCAATTCGAAACAGTCTCAGTACTATTTCCTGCCCTGGCTTTCCTGCATCAGCTTCTGCTGCCTGCTGCCAGGTGTCTTCTTCTGTTTGAGGGCAGCTGTTGTTCTTCAGGGCTGGTGGGACGCATCACTGTAGAGCAGACTGATTTCCAGGTCCCAGAGCAGACCCAGTGTCTTATGCTTAAAAGGCTTTCATAGGCTTTTGGCGCAGCATTCTTCCACAGGGTCAATACTCTGTTTGTTCAAAAAGTGAAAAGGGCAGTGATAAAGCTGATGAGTGGTTTGAAGCTTGTTCTCGTTATTCAGGTCTTGTTTACATTCTGACTCCCAGAAGCCTTTATGACAGTTGTGAACCAGTAGCCTCATCCCACCAGAAGAACCAATGAAATACAATAGGAGGAAAATGTGAAAGCAAGGAAGTTCTCATCAAAGTCTCTAAAATGCTTTAGGCTTATCTGTGCATGAGTTTCTGTGCTGATCTAACAAAACTGAATTGGGGTTGCATCAATTTAATTAAATCACTGCAAAAGCTGTGCAATCTAATCCCTTGTTTTGGTTAACACCTATGCAACTCAAAAATCTGAGCAATAGCTACATAAAGAGCTCAAAGACATAAAAAAATACTCAAGCTCCAGTGCACTAATCTCAGTTTCAATTAAAGCCTAAGAAAGTATGAACTTCATGACCCATACTTCCTTATAAAGAAAAGAGAAACAGAGAAAGTAGTAGATGTTCTCAAGTTAAAGAAACTATTGCCTGCTAGGGAAAAATGAAACCAAATCAAGTAACTTTCAGGTCTTCTTCCTTCATAAAGTAGCACTAAATGGCAAAAGTTTTGTATATATGTATGTATTACAAGCCACCTTCAAGAACAGAAGGAAAGGGTCTCCTTGACAATATTGTATGAGTCCCTTGATGCTTTTCCAGAACTTCATTTAGTAATCTGGAATAATTTATTGATACATAGTCATCCCTTTCAGAAATTTCCAGAGAAATTAACCCACTATTACTCACATTGTACATCCCTAGGGAGCAGTTCAGTTGATGCTTTTGTGTATAGTGACTCCTGCCATGCTCAACAGTGCCAGACTCGTGTAGACCATCAAAGCTTTCCGAATAATCAGCAAAAAGGGATTGTTTTCTGATTTTGCCAGTTGGCAGCTGACAGTGGCTCTAATGGTAAGTTGGCCACTCCTCCCCGTTTCATTTTCCTGTGAGGATACTGAAAAGGAAAGCTCAAAGAACCCATGAGCACTAAATTAGCTGAGGTGGAGGTTATCTCTTGATTTCTGATTGCAGCAAAAACAGACTGAAAATCAGCATGGTTCATTCACTAAAAATCAATAAATGATGGCTTCTGTTGATCTGCTATGTAAATGAGGAGGGGGATCAGCAGTCTTTCTCTCTTATTGTCTTACTCTCTTAAATACAGACTAACCAGAAACCCTCTTTGTGCTCTCCCGAGAATAAAAGTGGGGTTTGAAATTAGAGTATCTGGGACTGGCTCCAGCAAGAATATGTATTGCCCTCCTTCAAAGTTCTGTAGCTTTTGCTTTGTCTGCACGAGGCCCAGCTGGGTTCCCTGGAAGCACACTGACCATTTCATCTCGTTGAAAGCTGATTATTACTGTGGTTGGGAGCATCCCTCCTTGGCTTGCCACTGCCTTCTGCTGCTGCAGCGCAGGTTGGAGGAAGTCAGCAGCCTGAAGAGATAGCTTTGCTCTGCACTCACTAAACACACAGTTGGTCACCTAGCTGGGCAGTGGATGAATAATTCCCTCCCGGCCCAGCTGTGCTCCCACTGGCAACAGCAGTGGACTCCTCTACAGCATGCAGTGCTTTCTCTGTTAACCCAGCAGTTTGCAAGATAACATGGAACCCTTCAAAGCCTTTAATTCAATTATCTTTATCCCTGTCAATTCCATGGCTTCCAAGTTCACAAAATATTTTTTTGACTCTTTCCTTATGTCCAAAATTTTTGCTTGGTCATATCTGTGATATCCTTTTAGGTATGATGGAGTTATTTAGGAACAAATGTAGTCAGAACTGGCCTCTGTTCCCATTATTTTGTTCTGACACACATCAGTTAACAAAGTTTTGTGCAGTTTCCTGACAGAGATCTCTTCTTCTGGCCCTTTTTTCATTATTGTTGTCAGACATGGTGTATGTATGAAAGTACCCTTGTTTCCATCAGAACCTTTATATTTTTTCTTTTGCCAAATAAGTGTTTCTTCAGTGTATAATACCAATAATGCTTCAGCAACTTTAATTACTTGCACATTACAAGCACAAGCACTTTTTGTTCCCTGGTGAACACATCCACTCCCCTTAAAGCCTTTGCACATACGTGCAAGCAGGCAAACATGCAGACCTACATTGCTCTTCCAGTGGAAAGAAATTATCTCTGTTCAGAGAAATTTTCTGTGTTTACTGAACAGACATCGTTAGACTCAGTTATTACAATGCTCCATTATTTCTTTTGTTGCCGAATGGTAGGGCTGGCAGAGACTTAGGTAAGCCTCATTAAGCAGCTCTTGCAGTATGCATAATCATTGTGATGGAAGTTATAGGAGTGTTTATGATATTCTTATATGAATCAATTAAATATGTGACTTAAAATGACTCACCATGGTTCTGCAGCATTCACTTCCCATCTGTCTGACCTTTGTTCCCTGCACAGGCATATTGAGTCTCCTTCCCACAAAATTCTGACTCTGGCATATAACTGACAAGAATTCTGTATGACTTAGATCCATCACAAAGTGTGGGCATGCCTTAGGCTGCAAGGTGTGTTACTGTGCTGTCAAAAACACACTCACAAGTCATCTCTCCAAACTGTACAGAATATCTCCCCTGGAAGTACTAGTATTAGTTATTCATCAAAACAGCTACCACTGAAAGGTTATGTGTCTTCACAGCTCACTGGTTTTATCTACTCATAAAGAAAAACCTCATACAAAGCTCCACTGACATCCTGCCCATCAATGTATGTACCATTGCACACAATAACTTGCACAGACACTCCTCACTCTGTGGAGTCGTCATCTTTGTCTCTGGATGAGCAACATCATGTTCTTAGTCATAACTAGAGATGGTAGGAGGGGCAGTGCTGCCAGTTCATTATGAATCTCTTCCCTCAATGACCACCAAGAAAACCATGACTCATGGCCTATGCAAGCAGCGTGGCATGCTATTTTCATAGCAGGAGCATTAATTCATCCCCTTTTCCTTCTCTATCTGGAATGGGAAGAGTGGTGATCCACTGGGGAGACAAATAAAGCCAGATTGAGCTGAGCAGGGTCGAATCAAATTATTTGGACTATGACTAAGGGCTTGAAGAGCAAGCAGAAATGCGTCGCTGACTTCACTTGCACAACACAGCAGGACCATGGCAGGAAGCTCTAAAGAGAATCTGTGTGCTGCCAGTATAATAATTAATTCCCTAAACTGCACTGTAATTCTAAGACAGCTGAGTAAGCATCCTAATATTTCCTATTGAAAGGGGAACAAATTTCCCAAGAACTTCTATGAGAAGTTTTCCCATTTCCAGCACTTTTGAGCTACAAAAAAATAAGTATCACCACAGTGTGGGAGAAAAACAAAACAAAACACATGGGAACATTTTATACCTCCACAGCACTGGTAATAATTATTACTTCACTGATAATTCACATTCCTACATGCAGTAACTCCACTTGCCTTATAAATTCGGCAAAATTCATAGAGAATAACCTACCACCATTATAAAAACCCCTACTTTTAAATAAAAGGGACTGCTAACTTAAGTAATGACTATGAGTACTCCATAATTATCATCATTTTGAGAGTGCATGAGCTTAGCATTTTTAATATCACCCCTTCACATTCTGACACTCACACACTCTATATGCACCAATGGTGAGGATGTTACAGTCCTATCTTCCACTTCAGGAGAAATAGAAAATACTCAGATTCCATGCTGCTAAGAGCCAAGTGCCACATTTGAAAACAATATTGGCTAAAAATAAATCTAAAAAAACTCAGAAAAACCAGAAAGACTTTTTCAGTTGCATGAGTTCCTTCATCTGTTTTTTAGCACAGGCCCCATGTGTAGTTGTTCCAGCATAAATGAGGGATTAGCCAAGGGGTAGAAAAGATGCCAGTGACAGAGATACCAGGAGTTGTTTATACGAGCACTGCTGCTGGGAAAATGTATGTGCAACTACAGATAAATTCAGATTGTATTGTTTATATATGAACTGGAGTTCTTGAAATGAAGTGGCTACAAAACACATGTTGCCCATCTCTTCTCTCACCAGTACAACACCAATACTTATTTCACAGACAGCAATTCCACTGTAAGACAGGCAGCACCTTGGGCATTGCTCACAAAACAAAGGAGAAAACAAGTTGACTTGAAGGTCATACACTTTCATCTGCACCAAACCTTGCATGAGAAAGTCGGTAGTAATACAACGTATCTCCTAAAGACTGAACATTTCCTGGCTCCCTGAGAAAGAAGCACTCTAAAAACATGGGTACTATTTTCACTGCTGGTACATGTTGCAGCTATTGACCAAGGAAGAAACTGCCTGCATGCTGTGTTATCAGTGTATGTCCGTATAGCTGTGCTGCTTCCTTATTGCTGCTCCTGCAGATTTCACCATTGCTTTCAAGTGTATGATTAAAAATGTATTATATTGGGGCTACAAATTAATCATTAAGTTTGAACTGTAGTCAGACAACCCCTCCTAGTTTGCAGTCACCTAACAGTTCATTCTGCCAGGTAGTTATTTCTTATATCGTTGAAGATGTTTTTCAATGTCATCTAGGAACGCCTTCAGAAAAAAAAAGAAGAGATAAATATGCAGGGCCACTTGAAATTGTAGTGCTGTGAAGACATTATGAATGACTGTTTTGGCAGACATGAATCCAAGACTACTTTTCCCAAAGGAAGCAAACATTGAAAATATGCACTTTGCCTGGCCCCACTATGTATAAGTCAACAACTTCCTATGATGATTCACTAAGAATTACATCTGATGATTCACCAAGGCTTACATCATCATCATCATCACTGTTGTTATTTACACTGAGAGCTCTTCAGAGGAAGAATTACCTCTTGCTGTACATGCACACAGCATCTGCTGGCTGCCCCATTAGAACTAGAAATTGCATTAATTCTTAGTTAGTATGCCTTTCCTAGGGCACATTTCTGTGTTTATATGGGAAAAAAAAAGGATGTGAGAGCAGGTACATGGATTCCATCAATGGCTCTTGAGAAATACATGAAAATATTTTGAATGTTTCTTCAGCACACTATAATTTCCACACATACTCGCACATCAGCTGGCCAGTAGTTGCCTAATGCTGAGGTAGACTCAGCTGAGCACCTTCATTGGGACCAGCCAATGTCTGTTGGGAATCTGCCACTGATTAGTGCTTTCATCTTGGAGGTCTGGTCTTATAACAAAAACGTGTCCTTCCTATTCCCAGGGAAAACATTTTCCATGCAACTTATGACTTGAAAACATGCCTGTCTGACCAGTCAGTGCTTTGAACCAGGCCAAAAAGCCACAGATGTCACCATCTCCATACTGATTGGGTTATTACTGAGCTGAGCTCACATGGGTCTGAGTGAATGCTTCCAGAATGGCCTAGTTTGATGTTCCAGCTGACAATACAGAAACTCCAGCAAATACCACTTTTTGTTCCTCGCCATGCAGAGTAAAAGCTGAGCATTTTCCCTGGCCTCCGTTTTAAGAAAAGAAGTTGGCAATGGTGAGGAAAATTTTCCTAGCAACTCAGCAGGAAATAATCTTTCCTCTCAGAGTTCCACAAGGCTCTGAAGGACTCTTCAAAATTTTCTATAGCTTCAGAGATGAGTGCCCAGGGAGAAAAATTCTGCAGTTCTGCATGGAAAAAGGCCAGGCTGGGAACAGCAGTGAAATGAGACAGTCAGAATGGACATAGTGCATCATTAGCCCTCACGCACATGCTTTCCTGATCAGGCAATTCCACAGAGTACAGAGATCAAGTGAACCATTAATTCTTCACAGTAGGATTAGAGGTCACCTGCATTTTAAAGCACCATTTTAGTGAGAGATATCTAACAACACAAGAGCAAAATAAATACTGTATTATTAGTGGTTGCAGTCTCCATTAGATTCAGCAATTTAGTAATCTACTGAAGTATTCTCCCATTCTTTTGTACTCTACATAGGAAAGAGTTGCAAACATAAATACTGGGACAGAGAGATATTGTACATAAAATATAACTCACTGGCACTGTACTTAGAGAATAATACCATACAATAAATATAGCTTAATGTACATTATCACTGGCAGCAGGAATTTGCAACTGTGGAAAATGTCCTGATTCCTCAAATTTATGACACCTGTGTACCATAAAGCTGACTATGCCATGCTCTACCATTTTATAGGTTTTCTTTTTTTTTTTTTTTTAAATTAAGATAGTCTTATCTTATACAGCTTTCCCTCTGCAGCCAGTTGCATAAATCAGGTTTCCACCCTACTAGTGAGTTCACAGCAGAGACACTTCCATGGCACCAAACAACTGGTTTATTCATCTTAATGGTGTATTAACTTGCCCAAGTTTGTCCATTGTAATGTTTAATTTGCTGACCTTTTTGCTATAGTAAGACAAAGCAGCATAAAGAAAACAGACATGAAATACAATATTCTAGCTGGAAAATAACATGAAATACATGTGAAAATTGCAATTAAGAAAGCGTAAGTCAAGCAGAGAAAACATGCAATCCTCACAGCAAACCAAGACCCCTTTTTCATTTAGTTTAGAAATTTACACATATTAACACTTTTTTGTGCTGAGATTCCAAGTGCCTTAACAATGTTTAATGATTCATCTATTTCTATGAAGAAAAATAAGCTTTCTTCTGCTATTTATTACTATTATAGTCAATCCCATTTGGCAGTAGATAAGGCTGTATGAGGTGGTCAGTGCTCCATTCTCATCTGCGATCAGACTCTCACACTGGATCAAATTCACCTCGGACCAACAGCCACCCTTGATTTTTGGATAGTTTCCTCTCAACTTTGAAAAAGATAATACAAAACTTGGAAAGAAGGGACCATAGAGTCATAGAATAATAGAATGGTTTGGGTTGGAAGGGATCTTAAGTACCCTACACCTAACCCATGGAGGACCCCACACCTGAGCAGGTGGATGTGTCCTGAATGAAGCTGCATGGATAGCTCATGTTGGAGCAGGGTCCTGGCATGACCTGCAGCCTGTGAAGAGCGAGTCTATCCTGAAGGACTGCAGCATGTGGAGGTCCCACACTGGAGTAGGTGACCAAGTATGAGGAGGAAGGAGCATCAGAGAGGATCCTTTATGGACTGACTACAGCCTGCCATTCCCCATCTCCCTGCACTGCCCAGGAGGCAGAGGAGCTGGGACTGCAGGAGTGAAGTTGAACTTGGGAAGAAGAGGAGTGAGGATAAAGTATTTTCATTTTATCTTTGTTCCTCACCATTTTATTCTAATATAACTATCATCAAATTAAATAAATCTCCCCTAAGTGGAGTTTGTTTTGTCTGATGGTAATCGGTAAGTGATCTCCCTGTCTTTATCTTAACCCCTGAGCTTTTTCATCTTATTTCCTCCCCCTGTCCCATTCAGGAGAGGACAGAACAACAGGGTAGGCAACTTGTACTGGTTCAGGTAAACTCAGCACAAAGAATAAGAACTTTACAATCCTGGAAGATACAACATACATAAAGTTAAAAAAAGACCCGGGAAACAGTGTAAGTACGTTAAACTCTGTGTTAAGTAATAAAGAGATCACCTTCTTTATGTCCATAATATATAAGGAGCTTGTCTCTTCACAACAGACTTGTCCTTATTCTGTACAGTACAAATCCATTAATAAAGCAACTATTGAACATTTGCAACAGTAAATTTCTGCCAGCTTTGCTTCTGCTAAGTATTGCTGCGACTGGTCATAAAGTTGGGGGAATTTGGCCTTAGTCTAATATCCACTACTTCTTGGGTTTATCCATTACGATTAGTAAATAACTGAATATTTTCCAGTGAAGCTCTTGTAGAAAATTCAAAAAGTCAAAATACTACACAGCAAAACAACGTTTGCAATTGTTCTACAGAACACTCCCGATAGAACATGCAGCATTGGACTTCTCAGTATCACTTGATTTGATCACTTGGTTGAATAGCCAGCCTGCAGAATGAAGCTGAGGAACATGAATACAAGTGAAGTTTAGGTGTATGTTAGAACACACTTTTCATGATTGAAGCTGGCATGTAATTCATACCAAAATTCAACTTCTGGTGCAATTGTCACGGCCTACATGTTGATTAGGCATAGCCAAAGACTTAAGATTAATAAAAATTCTGACCTGTAATACCTCAAGGACTATCAAAAAAATGACAGATCATGGTTGCAAAAAGCAAAGCAAACATTCTTCTACTTTAAAATTTAAACTCAATGTATTAATGCTAGTCTCATGACCTTTCACTGGCATAAGTGTTCTCAAGAAACCAGACTGAAAATGTTGAGTCCAATGTGATCCTGAGAGTAGAATTTTAAACTCAGGCACAGTATTACTGCTCATATACTTCCATATTTGCAAACCAGAAGAATGGAAACAATGGTATGGGACTTCTAAAATCAGTTTATACTCAGATATGAAAAATATCCCTGGAAGACTGTTTGCATTCCAGCCTCAGAGTCAAAGACATCTGCACTAATATTCATCAAATAGAATAATGGGAACAAGCAGTGAAATCACAGCCTATTCACTGTCAGCCACCGAGCAGAAAGAAATGCTAAATTTCTTGTCATTGTTGGTGAGTGCCAGCAAAACACATTTGGATAGCAGGGAAAAATGTCCCATGATGCAATTGATCATGAACATTAAAACAAAAAAGACCTAGTTGAAGGTTTGAGGATTAATGGCAGCTGTCACAGGCCCAGCTTCAGCACTGTAGCTTGCAACATGTCGGTATGACATTTATAGTAATGACTGAGAGTAAGTGTAGCATGACCTTTACTCATCGGCCAAGAGTAAAATAATGAACGCTGTTAAGGACAGCAGAGTTATAAATCAATTATGCCCAGATCAAAAGTAAGATAGTNGGAGCAGGGTCCTGGCATGACCTGCAGCCTGTGAAGAGCGAGTCTATCCTGAAGGACTGCAGCATGTGGAGGTCCCACACTGGAGTAGGTGACCAAGTGTGAGGAGGAAGGAGCATCAGAGAGGATCCTTTATGGACTGACTACAGCCTGCCATTCCCCATCTCCCTGCACTGCCCAGGAGGCAGAGGAGCTGGGACTGCAGGAGTGAAGTTGAACTTGGGAAGAAGAGGAGTGAGGATAAAGTATTTTCATTTTATCTTTGTTCCTCACCATTTTATTCTAATATAACTATCATCAAATTAAATAAATCTCCCCTAAGTGGAGTTTGTTTTGTCTGATGGTAATCGGTAAGTGATCTCCCTGTCTTTATCTTAACCCCTGAGCTTTTTCATCTTATTTCCTCCCCCTGTCCCATTCAGGAGAGGACAGAACAACAGGGTAGGCAACTTGTACTGGTTCAGGTAAACTCAGCACAAAGAATAAGAACTTTACAATCCTGGAAGATACAACATACATAAAGTTAAAAAAAGACCCGGGAAACAGTGTAAGTACGTTAAACTCTGTGTTAAGTAATAAAGAGATCACCTTCTTTATGTCCATAATATATAAGGAGCTTGTCTCTTCACAACAGACTTGTCCTTATTCTGTACAGTACAAATCCATTAATAAAGCAACTATTGAACATTTGCAACAGTAAATTTCTGCCAGCTTTGCTTCTGCTAAGTATTGCTGCGACTGGTCATAAAGTTGGGGGAATTTGGCCTTAGTCTAATATCCACTACTTCTTGGGTTTATCCATTACGATTAGTAAATAACTGAATATTTTCCAGTGAAGCTCTTGTAGAAAATTCAAAAAGTCAAAATACTACACAGCAAAACAACGTTTGCAATTGTTCTACAGAACACTCCCGATAGAACATGCAGCATTGGACTTCTCAGTATCACTTGATTTGATCACTTGGTTGAATAGCCAGCCTGCAGAATGAAGCTGAGGAACATGAATACAAGTGAAGTTTAGGTGTATGTTAGAACACACTTTTCATGATTGAAGCTGGCATGTAATTCATACCAAAATTCAACTTCTGGTGCAATTGTCACGGCCTACATGTTGATTAGGCATAGCCAAAGACTTAAGATTAATAAAAATTCTGACCTGTAATACCTCAAGGACTATCAAAAAAATGACAGATCATGGTTGCAAAAAGCAAAGCAAACATTCTTCTACTTTAAAATTTAAACTCAATGTATTAATGCTAGTCTCATGACCTTTCACTGGCATAAGTGTTCTCAAGAAACCAGACTGAAAATGTTGAGTCCAATGTGATCCTGAGAGTAGAATTTTAAACTCAGGCACAGTATTACTGCTCATATACTTCCATATTTGCAAACCAGAAGAATGGAAACAATGGTATGGGACTTCTAAAATCAGTTTATACTCAGATATGAAAAATATCCCTGGAAGACTGTTTGCATTCCAGCCTCAGAGTCAAAGACATCTGCACTAATATTCATCAAATAGAATAATGGGAACAAGCAGTGAAATCACAGCCTATTCACTGTCAGCCACCGAGCAGAAAGAAATGCTAAATTTCTTGTCATTGTTGGTGAGTGCCAGCAAAACACATTTGGATAGCAGGGAAAAATGTCCCATGATGCAATTGATCATGAACATTAAAACAAAAAAGACCTAGTTGAAGGTTTGAGGATTAATGGCAGCTGTCACAGGCCCAGCTTCAGCACTGTAGCTTGCAACATGTCGGTATGACATTTATAGTAATGACTGAGAGTAAGTGTAGCATGACCTTTACTCATCGGCCAAGAGTAAAATAATGAACGCTGTTAAGGACAGCAGAGTTATAAATCAATTATGCCCAGATCAAAAGTAAGATAGTCATAATATAAAAGGTCATTTTTTTCAAAGGAATAGTTCTGAATTTCTCTATTTCTGTTGTTTTCCACCCTTAACCTGTATTTTGAAATTACCATTACATTATAAAAGCATTAAATTTCTACTACGTAAAAAAGGAAGGCAATTCAGCCAGAAATAATTTTCTGTTATGCATTGGCCCTTTACATTAATTATCTATGGTTGATTTTATTATCAACATGAGGATTACAAAAATACTGAGGTAATGTAAGACCATGTCAAAAATTCTCATTCAGTCTTAAGGGATCTGTCATCATTACTGTTGTAATCTCTATTTCTATTACTTCTTTCTGTGGATATCTTGTGAAAAGCCTGTATATTTCAATGTATCTGCAAACAGTGGAAGTTGGTGTCATTGGAAAAATCAATTACTCAACACTCCTGTGATTTTGGTAAAGGTGCAATAGCAAAATAGTGAAACTGGGAGCAAAAAATGATAAATAAGCATTTCCACTTTATTTAGAAGAACTGTAAACAGCTATTCTAAATCCCTGTTGCTATCACTAGAGTTCAGAGGAGGCAGGAGACAAGTGGGCAGTCAAATTATGACAGAGGTCCACTGTTAATTGCATTAATACTATAGTAATTGTGGATGTTCCCTTCCAAGCTTACATACATAAGCAGCCTGCAGGCCTTTATTCCTCATCTTCAGAAATGACAATATGGCTGGAGTGCCTAACACAACCTTTTTCCTGCTCATAGTTTCTGACTTATTCTTTCACTCCTGGCATTACCTCCAGGGCTTGCCTCAGGTTAATAAGTGTGCCATATAACGTACTAAAGGATTCTAAAGGAAATAGCAGGAGACAACTGTCACCATGGTATCAAACTGCACCTTTCTTTCTTGAAGAAAAACATTAAAAAGATTGTACAGAATAGGTGGGAGGGGTAGACTTAGCAACAGGAGTAATACATTGTCTGACATCCTGAACTTAAATGAAGGAAATTTTTTGAGAACCCAAGACTTAAAGGAGGACCTGATGACCCATTCCCACTTGTCTTTATATATTGTCCACAAAGTCTTAAACATATCTACTGAAAAGAAAACAATTGAAGCTCGTGTAAGCTATTCAGCTGTGACCTGCAGTAAAAAACTAAGGAACAAATATACTTAATTCATGCAGTCACTTATTTTCCCTTTTCTATTATCAGTCTCCATACTCTCTTTTGGAACTTAAATGAGTTTGTCCTCATGTGCTAGACCTAAAAATGTATACTTTTCTTTCAGACAAGATACTCATTTGGCCAGGAAATCAAACTCCTGCATTCAATCTCTTGCTGAACAAAGGCCTCTGAACAAGGGAATTTCTAAGCCTGATGTGGAAACGCTTGATAACTTTCTCACAAAAAATACCCAGACTCTGAGGGGAACATCCAATTAACTTTTTTTATTAAAAGGTATTGACTAAAAGCAAGCCTCTAATAGCAAATATTCTTTACCTGTAAGATATTTAAAACCCGAAATTACATCTAGATCCATATACACAAATTTTTTTCTGTCTTTAACCTGTACAGAATATCATCCTTTATGAGAGTGGTGAATATCATACAAATATGCAAATAGCTTTTTAAGGTTTTCTCATGGTGTCTATTGCTATGGTGTGACTCCTGTCTAGAGAGGAAGGTAGGGAATTCTGCAGAATTAAGTACATAAGTGAAGTGGAAAAATTACAAAAATAGACAAAAGTGGATAATTCTGTAAATATAATCTACTTAGCATATTCATCTTTGCAAAACTTGCAGAACAGCTGCAGATATACTGCAAGTTGTAACAATCCAGTAGGTTTTACTCTACAAATGCATGAACAGAGAGCACATTGGTATTTGATATTTGGAACTGACTTTGTTCTGTGACTTCTCACACAACATTTTTTATGTGGATTGATAGAAAAACATGGACTTTATAATTAGGGATAACTGAGGCTTTCACAGGTTAACATGGCAAAGTAGTGAGGTAAATGGAGAAAGAAGCACTTCTCAGAATGAGGCAACAATAAACTTTATCTTGAAAGTATTTATAATAGAAATTGACTTCACCTTCTTTGACATTGATGCTGAAGACGTAAGTATTCATGGGGAAAACTAATAATTTCAAAAAGGCAAAAAAGTTCAAACATTCAAAATTTCTGATTTCATTTTCAATTATACTTAGGACAATTTATCAGAAAGTGCAAGAGAAAATTCCAGAGCAGTTCTGAGTGACCAGAGATGACTCTTTCAGTTCAACAAGTGCTGACTTTTCATGACCCCAACTATGGTTGGTAGAAGGCAATAGGCACCAGCCTGTCTCCAACTCTTATACTAGAGTGGGCCAGGTTGAACTTTGAAGATGCTGAAGGGAGCTTAAATGAGTAATTCAGACTAAATTCCTGGCTTCTTAGTTCCTAAAATTGAAGAAAACAGATCTCATGCTAAGAATGTGTCAGGGGGCCTGATGTTCTTCCCCTGACAACTGGCCCGGCTGTGTTCCTTGTTTCAGTGTCCCATGTCCCGAAAAGATGAAATGAGGCTTCTTTCTGCTGTTTCAGAGCTTGTTTATTTCTGGTTCTTATCAGAGTTTCAGAGGCACAGACTGTGCTGTGACCTCCAGGAACACGAGGACAGAATGGCCAATGGCTACCAGAAGCAGGTAGCTTTTATATCTATTATCAACCAGTTAGAAAACTATACGTATCTTATTTTGTTCCCAAAACCAGTGAATATCAGCCTTATTGATATGTCTCCTCTACACTAAATTCTATCTACCAATCAACAAGTCAAAGGAACTTATGTCAGAGGGAAAAAGGAAGAGAAGGAGAAGAGAGAAGAAGATGAAGAAGAAACAGCCAACACCCTAAAATCTCCATGTTGGCTCCATATAACATATATAGCAAAACCTAAAAACTACAACTACACATTCTGTGATACACTAAACAACATCTCCTCATTTCTTTGGTGTTCTCAGTTCATTCAGAAGTTGAGACAAATGCTCCCACAAGCTTGGTACACAGGCAAAGCCTTTTTTGTGGAGCTCTGAGAGTAAAGCAAACAGCCAGAGGAGCAGGAAAAGCTCCCAAGCTTTTTCTGACTCCAACAAGAATGTTTCGGCAGTTCTTCTGGTGGACATCCTTTCCCAATCAGCATTCAGAGAATATCCAAGCTCTCGGAGACAAACCCTCATGCTTAAAATAAAAAAGTTGCTCTGGTGATCTGATCACAGTGATTTAAAGATGTCATATGTAATATGATGAGGTTTTTTACGTCCTTCCCATCTCACTCATGTATTTTTAAACAAACTAAATTGGTGACACCAAATATAAATACATAAAGACAAAAGCAAGCTAAATGTTCTTAAAAGGTAATGTCTCATCTTGGCCATTTAATCTTTCTAGAATTATTCCTATTGTAATTTTTATATCAGATTTCTATAAATTACGTCAGATTGTTTAATAAAACCATTTATTTTATTTTTTTATCCCCAGAGTATTTTCTTTCGCTTCAGCACTCTGAAAGTGCTGCTGGTGCTCTAAAGATCTTTGTACATCTTATTTCCACAAATGGCTGTTCTTAATCATGGTTATTTTTTAATAATAAATTAAAATTATTTTCTCTTGTGTAAAAAGGACAATTTTGAAAACAGCCTCAGTTCTTACCTCTGCCATTGCTGTAATATTTATTATTTGAAGTGCCTGACTCTCAGTGCAACTTAACAGCTCCCTTCATAGATCTCTTATTTCAATGGTCCTTTACATCATGAAAAGATGGTAAACCTCATACATTTCCCAAATGGCATTTCAAGTGGAATGTGTGTCATTTCATGGTGAAGTACTGGGTCTTCTACAGAATTTGGTTTTAATGCAAGGAACTTTAGTGTCTTCCTTTGAATTTAGGGTAAATTAGGCTCATATTAAAAGTCCCATTGGACTTTTCGCTTAGTGGACAACAGAGCTGTCATAGAATATCAGGATTTGACATTAGCCCACAGCCAGTAGGAATACAGCCCTGCAAAGGGAAGACCTCTTCCTATCTGTCCACATTTTACGAATTAGCTTCCTGACCAGATCACCCAGACAACTGCATAGAAGAGTAACGGACCCAGCTGGTGTACAGAAAGTTTTACCAAACAACCTGTTAGAAGATTAAGTAACAGGACCACCCACATGACAGGGATGCTATGAAGAAGCATCTGGAATGCATTATATTTTTAAAATATTCATGAGGAAAGAATGTGTCTCCAATCCAAACAATTGCACAGACAAAATATTGTCAGTACCAGTAAAGGCACTGGTTCAGCAAATTTCCCTGAATCTAGATTTCAGGGATCTAATGTCTCCAGTATTCCTGTATTTCTCAGACTTCCCTTCATTGCTTGAAAAGCAGGTGCATAGCACTTCTTTCTGCAGGCTTCCTGACTACACAGTGCTGGAACTGGCTTCCCAGATCTCTGGAAAATCCATGGATTCTCTGCGAGGACATGGAATGGAGCATTCTGATTCTGAAAGAACAGCTATTTGCTCGTTCTTGTATAAAGGATCTTTGGGGAAGACTTCTTTGTGATCACTTGACAAATGGCTTCTTTATGGGATGAAAGATGTCCATTTTCTCCCAAATTCTGACTTTGGCTCTAGGTAGTGCAGCTCAGTCCAAACACCCTGTTTTTATCCCATGTGGAGTTCTGTCAATCTCTGTGCACCTTTTGTGACTAAAGAACATGCTCTGTGAACCTCATCCTTGGTAATCGACACTCACCAATATCTTTGGGTGTGTGAAGAAGACACTATTTTATTAGAGAACCCCTGCTCCATTTCAACAATTAATGCATTTTCCTTTCTCTAGATACAACCACTTCATCTTCAAGACATTTATTGGGAATCCAAGGCAGCTATACCAATTTTCTAAGAAAGCAAAAAACCCCTTATCAATTCAAGTATGTCTGCCAATTGCATGACATAATCTACACAAGCTAGGAAGCTTAACTCTCTATCTCAGGACCCCAAACAACAGAAAACTTGTGGACTGGATCCAGCCTGTCAGAACAATTTTAATCTAGCAGGTCGTTGCCTGCTATTCAGGCAATTAAATAAAAAAAATGATAAAAAAAAATCATTCAATAGGTTACATACACTTATCATAGGCCCTTCAGACAGAATTTGGGAGAAGAATAGTCTGGGTGTCCTGCATTTTTTTACACTCTAACCTCTTCTCTGAGATTCTTTTGAGACTGAAGCAACTGGATCATCCTTGTCACAAGGCAACAGTGTAAGTTTTTTGCAACACATAATTTGCATAACCTGTGACAAAAGCACACATGAATGTTGTTGGGGAAAAGAATAGGGACTACTTTCATGTAGCTGAAGACTCCTAGGAATCAGGTCCACAGCGATGTCTCTATTTTGGTCATATCACAGACCTGCCTGCAGATGAAGGGCAGAAGAAGTGTTGAGGTGTGTAGTTCTCATAAAATGGAATGGAGTCTTTTCCAGTTGAATGGCTGAGGAACAGCAGTCATCCAGTGTTGCACACTGGACTTCCTCATGGCTAGATAAAGAGAGTGATGAAGAGTAATAGCAGCTCTATGGTCCTTTCTGTTCTATTAGCCTTTGGAATGAATCTCTTGCTCATTTGCCCATCAGTTCTTATGAGACTGCAGAAGTCATTATACACACCTTTTGGCATTGTTGTTACCTTATCTAGGGCCCCAGTTAGTCTGATTTAATCCCTTTTCATAGTGCTCTCTTTTGAGCTGTACCTAATGTCATTATAAATTGTATACGAAAAAGAAGTGGAATTTTTTTTTTTTTAAAAGGCTTTAACCCCTATTCTTGCCTTTTTTTCTGGGCCTCTGTTAAAACACAAATATTCAGTAAATACAGTTTTATCCAGGCCATACTTCACTGTTTTTCATCTCCTCCTTCTTTTAAAAGTGTCCATAATATGTGCACTAGTATGTTTAAAACTATTTTTCTAATACTGTATAAATTTTATTTATATAATTATTTGAATTGGCAAAACATTCTTTCCTCTGAATACCTTCCAAATACTTTGAATTCCAGGTGCTTGTTCTAGAAGCTTCTGCCACCTTAGTGGTAATGTCGTGTTCCTGCAGCTTTTACACATTTACTTGCCTCAGTCTTGGTTTTATTTTTTCTATGGATGAAGGAAGATTCAGTGCCGAGATACTTTGCTGTGCTGAGAGCAATACCATCTTGCCTTGCAAGCTGTCTTCTCTCTACTACATGCCCAGAATGCATGTGTCATCAGCTACAGGGAATACATGTTTTCAAAACAATCCCTCTACCTGCAGCATCTCTTCCTGACTTGTCAGGTCGCTGTGAGCCATCCTAGCATAAGAAATATTGGCTCGGTTTCTTTTCCCGTTCAATTCAGCCACCATGCAGAATGCTTTTCTAGATAGTCTGAGGTATTTTCTGGTTGCTGGGCTTCTCTCTCCCAAATCTTTGGTTGTGCTGTCTTTGTGATCTCTTCACTACTTTGATCAGGCTCTTGCCTTGCCAGCAGACTTGGCCTGTTTATTCTTTTCTTGTAACATTATATTTTGTTGCTTTTCCAGCTTATCTTTGTTTATGACTTCCAATAACTTCCTCTGAAGTATTTAGTATCACTTTCTCAAATATTTCCCATACAAGCTATAGAGATTTCTTCATCATCCCAAAGTAATAGCCTGAAATGCACTCTCAGCATCACTTTGCATGACTCCTTTGCCAAGCAATCTTAGCACTTACAAAGGATCAGAGAGATGGCAACACCCAATCATCTTTCTGGGCTGTATCTTACTCTTTCCCACAACAAAACAGAACAGTTCATGCTCACAACCCCACTGTACTTCTATAAATTGTAGAATTCCACCATGACATTCCATATCTTTGACTAAAAATAATGTGTTTAATGTGGTTTTTGGTTTGACAGCTTCATGCATATGTATGTGAGAGAGTCAGAGTAATACTGTGTGTGACATTCATAAGCTGGTCATCATTAACTTTCTATTTTTTAATTTGGCCCCTTAATTTATACCATCAGCTAACAGATTCTGGATGCTTGTTTAGACTGTGGCTTCATCCTCCATTCTTCTCTGAGTCTTCTGCTGTGTTGGTTGGTGTCTGCACCAGAATATCATACCTATGCACAGTTCAGTGTACCAGCTGTAAACATGCAGTACCAATTTGCCTAAGCAACAGCTTCCAGTGGCTCACTGAGGAAATTGTAATGCTCCCTACTGCTGTATCAATGCTGTGGACATGTTCTTCTTGCCCATTTGTCTATCTCAAGTTGTAAAAGTGTAATTTCTTATTGTCACCTAGCCTATCTTTTGTTCATATAATTCCTGAATTCTCTAAATCCTGTTGCATGTTGGCATGTTATTGTAATATGAAGCAATGCTGCACAACTGATTGCAAATGTTTCCAGCTTTAAGCCAAAGATTTTGACCCTCTTAAGTGTTAGATTTTTTTGGTTCTAAATTTCATTTTGCAAAGACTGTTCGCTTTCCACTCTGAGTCTCACCAGAGCAAATCAGGAAAAGTCAGAATCTCCACAATAAATAAAAGGCAGGGTTTTGACCAGATCTACTAAGTCACTGGCACAGACAAAAGTATATCCTTGCAATTCATAAATTTATATGCAAGCTGTGCTTTGATGCGTAGTGAAGCTGAGATAGCACTGCTGTATCACTGTGATTCTAATGTTAATGGTTAAGAAGCCATTGATATAGCAACTTCCTCCAATGCCAATCTGATCACAGCAGTCTCAGTACTGCCAAATTTACTGCACAAAATCCCATGGACTTCTATGGGCCCGCTCTCAAGTAAGTGTCTTTGGAATAATGAATATATGGAGAAACCTTGCCTTTGAGGAGCTGCCATGAGGTCCCCCTGACAAGATAATTCTGCTCACTCTAGTTTTCCTCCTCTTCTAGAAGAGACAAGGGGGATATCATACTCTTGCTCCAAGAAAAGTGCAAATCGAACCTTAAAAATTTTTCAGCACAAGAACTGCCTTTCTGTGCTTAGGAAATAAAGACACTTGACTGTATATAGACTAAGCATGAGAAATGTGACAGAGCATGTGCTGGAGTCCTCATCCTCTCATTTTCCACAGTCGAGACTTGGCTGGGTTGGAATGCTCCGTTCTGGCCTATTACAGTCACATTCCCTTCCTACTGCCATTGGGGCATCAATGGTTGGGAAGGATGGTGTCTAAATCAATAGGTTACATACACTCTAAAATAAGACCAGGATGCAGCCAACCCATGTACCTGGACTTGAGATTTATGACTCAGACTTTTTTACCAAACAAAAGAAGAAAGTCTCTGAAGCATTCTTGTCATTCTGAAAATGTGGAAAGACTCCTATTTCTATTGATCTCTCAGCATTCCCTGGAGGGCAGTGGGAAGACTGAGCTGTTTGTGCAAGATACCATCAACCATGTGAGGCTCTTTGGGGAATGAGGTATCGAGCAGTCTGAAGGCAGAATCAACTTGACAGCAAGAAGTGTTTGAAGAGTTGCGACTTTCTTCAATATCAGAGAGTAGAGAGTTATATATGAACCTGCAGAAGTTTGTATTCAGTCTAAGGATTTGATTCTCCTCTCACTTCAGCGAAAGTGTATAGAAATCGCTAGGAAGCCAGTGGTGTATACAGAGTATAAAGATGAAAAACAGAGCAGGAGGTATTCTGTAGTTTGTGGGCCCTGATTGTCAAATCCACAGTATTACAGCATGACAATTTCACTCACTTTAACAGATCAGCATGAACAAAACAACAGAAATCCAGATCTAATAACGAGCAGACAGTGACCCTAGTAACATTCAGGCCAAACTGTGTTCCCACTGACAGTAGTGAAAGCCAAGCAGAGTACCATGGATTTTAGAACTTGGCCATAGAACCAGAACCAAGACACAGTGAGTCATTCACACGTGCCAGGTGCCGTTCCCTGCTGTGCAGAAACACATACCAGCAGTTGTGCTGGAGCTATCCTTGCTGAAAAAGGACACTGTTAGCTCCAGGTGCTGAGATACAACAGCAGTGTCTGCATCTGACATATGCAGCCACATTAATATGAAGAGGAACTGCAGGTATTTTCTTCCAGGAATGGTCAAAATCTTTATATTTAAATCCAGGAAAAATGGCTAAAATGTCTGTTTTTTAAAAAATCAGAGTGAGTTTAGCCACTGACACTTTTCAAAACTGAAGGTGTTTCATATCATTTTGTTGGGGTTTTAGAAGTTCCCTGTTCTTTCTTTTTCCTTAAAAGGAATTTTTCCCCATGTTGTGTTGCTAAGGAACAAATTGCTGGGCACTTAAGGGAAAACAAAGGGACCTGGCCACAGGGGAGGGTCCAGCCAGCTGCCCTCTGTGCCTGAGCTTCTCATTGGGCAGAGAGGCCGCGCGAAATTAGAACTCGAGACGGGAAGCAGGCACAGCCTGGCTCAGTCTGCTCGGGGATCCGGAGGGGAGAGACAGAGGCCGTGCTGCTCGCTGCTTCTCTGCTGCTGCCGCTGCTTTCTGCCGCCGCTTCTCTGCCGCTGCTGCTGCTTCAGCTTTCTGCTGCTGTTCCTGCTGCTGCTGTGGCTGCTGCTGCTGTGAGTTTTTTGCTACACTGTAGCCGCGGCACCCCCTGCCTGCCGAGACGTCCGGAGGTCCTGCTGCAGCTCCGGAGTTTGGTACATCTCATCCACAACGCGGGATTTGGATCCATCTCTCCTGCTCCAGCCTGCTGTTCCCGAGGTCCCTCTGCCCTCACAGGGTCTGTGCAGTGACTTCCCCTCCGCCATCACCGCGTGGTGCCGAGCTCGCTCCGCAGCGCCCCCTGCAGCCGCGGGGGAACATCGCACCCGCCCTGCTCACCGGGAGAGGCTGCTCTGGCTCTGCTCGGTTTGGTATCACTGCCACAGTTACTGCTGTTTGTTTGCCTTGTTATATATATCTGTTAGTAAAGAACTGTTATTCCTACTCCTCATAT
This sequence comes from Vireo altiloquus, assembly GCA_013396875.1. NCBI lineage: Eukaryota > Metazoa > Chordata > Aves > Passeriformes > Vireonidae > Vireo > Vireo altiloquus. The sequence continues at coordinate 369,340 of VZRF01006987.1, forward strand.
CTTTGCCTGAAAGCCCCTTGATTTTGAAATTATAACAATTTGGAGGGAAGGGGGTTACATCTTCTGTTCCAAGGGAGGCTCCTGCCCTCCTTAGCAAATACCTGTCTTTCAAACCAAGACACATTTGCATCCCAGATTAGAATTCTGCAGGTTTTTTTTGAAACTGGGCCAAAAATGCTGGAGGGAAATCACTTTAAATAAACTTGCCAGAATCCAAGGCAATGTACCCTGGCCAGGGCTTTGAGGATTCTACTGCTGATGGGTTTGCTGCTAGAAAATTGGTGGACAGAAACATTACCTAGAAAAATGTTCACACTCTATCTGAAAGGAAGTTCAAAGAGTAAAATAGTCTGTCCCAAAACATTGCTGCTGGAGAGTTTGACAACAAGTAGGTTTGCCCTAGAGAATCCTTCATTTTCGAAGTCTGTAATAACAGTTCAGTACTGTGCACAGCTTATCTTCAAGGTAGACCTGAAATAAATTTCTTGATGAAGCACAGGCCTGGCAGTACAAATCATTCAGCACTAATTACTTAGATTGGAAAATAATACTACTTAGGAACCTATTTCTGGTTATTGATGTCTCTGACAATCCTCTAGCAGACAGATGTAACAACTGACACTCCAAAATGCAGGTCTAGTCTGTTCTCTACATGAGGGGGAAACACATCTTGCAAACAAGCATATGAATGGCATTATGACAGCAGGGCTGGCTGTAGGAGAGGTAATATTATGCTGCCTTGTAATGGCATCTCCATGACAGGCCAGGTATGAATCATGGTTCTTGAGAGCAACATCAGTTCTGCTTCTGCACTTAGCTGGTGTGTCTCCCATCATGAGCTTTTCCACTTAGGAAGAGTGAGATCAAGTAACCTTGTTTTTTTATAAGGTGTACTTGGGATGACCACAGTGGTGAGCAAACTAGAAGTATGATGCAAGACCACTCCATTAGATAACAGGTTCTTGATCACTGAGAATAAACTGGAAAGCAAGAAGCAATGCTGAGGGAGAAAGCAGAGGACTTGGTCTGCACCATGCTCAAGGAGGGATCTCAGTAACTGGTGTTTCTGAAGAGAAAGTCCTGGGTGGTGTGTTGAACCAAGCCGTTTTATTATTTATTAATTTTACACTTCTGTTTCAATATACATTGGGAACCCATCTTCCATCCCATATTTCACAACTGCCACTTGAAGTCTCTCCCTTGGTTCCCTTTTCCTCTGTGATAAACAACAGTTTGTCTTTAGATCCAGGATATTATATAATAGAGCTAAGGAAAAAAATAGCTTCCATCCTTTTTTTCAGGAATCCCTCCTGTGATGTCTGTATGAACCATAGATTGAAAACAGGCTCTGAATTCAGGCAATTCTCTCTAAGTACTATATGTAGGTGAAATTATAACAATTTAATTGATTTACTATGACAGCAAAGGGACTGGAAAAGAATAATATTTTCTGACCCTGTTGTCTGAAAATGTATGTAATAAAGAATCTGAGAACACTGGTTTTGCTTTATTCAGAAGCATTGACCAGAGTAGCCTCAGATAATATGCTCACAGTAGCAACTTCCATGATCAGGATGACACATTTGTGTAAAGTGAATTTTGAAAAAAATCTTGCCTGATACTTTTCACAAAATCAACTTTCTCTAGTTTTACAACTATTTACAATGACACTTTTAAGAAATGAAAGACATCATCTGAGATTGTGTTTCACCATAAATAATTGTCCAGAACTTTTTCTGCCTTCCATGACCTTGGCAATGAATACGACAGGGAGAATTCCTCCATGACAGTTTTATATCTTAGGATTCATAAGGCAGATTTTTGTAGTTAAATCACCTGAAAAGCAATGGATTGCACAGACTATAAATCTAAACTATTTGTCAAAAGTCAGAACAATGAGTTTAGTTTATTTCTGAATTGGCTAACAATGAAAACACCTTGATCTGGGGGAGGAAAGGGTGAGAAGATCTTAATTTTCTCTATTTTTTCCCTCTAATTTGGTAATCAAGATCTCTACTATCATCTCAACAAAATGGTTGACCCTTGCACGTAAAGATAACTCCTGGTTTAAGGGAAGGCAATGCTCTTGACAACTGTGAGAAGACTATAGCTGGCTGTAGGTGGATCTAGATTCAAGCTTTCCTCTTCCTTTTTTTTTTTCTTTTTTTTCTGAGTACTAAGCTATATTTTTTTTACAGTAAGTCTCTATGAAGTAATTATTGACCAAAAACTAATTCTGATTGTGACTGATTTACCCAATAGGTCCAATTTCCATAGCAGGAAAAATGAATATTCCTACTGGGTTGTAACCACAAATGAATAAATTCAGAAAAGGTGCATCATTCTTCTAAATGGTTCAAGAAGAGCAATTTACTTGATCTCACATTTATATTTCCAGGTTCCAAAACTTAAGTAGCAGGAATATTTCAGCATGAAGAGACTTGTAGCAGTTCCAATCTTTGTTTTCCAGGTATTTGCAAAGTTAATTTTCAACAATGCCATGACATATACATTATAGATACTGAATACATATATTCTTAGGGGAGTTTTGTCACCAGATCTGTGGGAAATGGTTCTGGACATCACCATGGCTAAGCAAAAAATACTCAGCTAAAATCTAGGAACTCAGATCTGACCCTTGGCTAAAATAGCCATTTTTTACATCTCATAGCTTCTGCTAGGCTCTTGAATTAGGGGTATGCATATCCTCTATTAATGCTTATATAAAACATTGGAAAGAATTGGCATTTTTAAGCATATTTGTGATATATGGAGCACTGAAGACTTGTATGTCAATTTTGCATTGATATAAAATCCTTTTCTATCTTATTGAAATCAACTGGGATTACACAGCTGTAAATTCTTACAGAATTTTTGCTGCTGAGTACATCATCTCTAATTATCCTGCCTTATCCTAATTATCTTTAATCTGTCCTGTTTTGAGCAGCAGTTAAGAGGCACTACAAGTAGATTCCAAAGGCGTTAAGTAAGAATTTACACTGATGCTTACATAGCTTAAGGCCCAATTATAGTTTTTGTTCAAGAATTTACACTGCATTACTAGTAATGTTCTGTAATAATGTTCTAGCCCACACTTTTTAATTATTCCAGTAAGTAAAACTGTTTCCTTGGACTAGGCTCGTTGCAATTGCAGGCTCACCCTGGTTGGGACAGGCTTGCACACCAGAAGTAAAGCCATCATGAAGCAGGAAGGAAAGGGGACTTAGCAGACAGGCTTGCCCATGGAAGAGAGGAAGGGAGAGAGTGTAACTAGGTACAGATATGCACTTTGGCCCTGTCTGGGAGGGCACTCCTGACCCCTCTAGGGGCAGGAGGAATGTTTGGTTTCCTCCTTTCTCTGCCTGTCAGATCCCCAGTGGTTGCACAGGGTGCTCCCTCTCTGGCAGTGCCACTGGCTGAGGTCAGGTCGTTGCTGCAAGCATCCTGCGATTGCCCAACCTGTGCGTGTCACTGGCTCCTTCCCTTCCCGTTCTGTCTCCTATTCACTGGTAGCTGCTTGCCTGGCACCTGGGGAGGAAATGCTCAGGCTGCAGGAGGGAAGGGTTTCCAGCAGGTACAAAAACGGAGCCTGCAGACATGGTGAATGGTAGCAAAAACTAAGTACTTATTTCTTCTCTCTTCCTGGAGAAAAGTAATGGGAAAAGCATGAAGCCTGGCTGCTTGAAGAGCTGGCTAATATGGTAAAGGTGCCAGAAATAGGTGTTTGCTGACTATTATAGAAAGATTTACACAACTTTTACCCCCCAAAAGCATTGAATTTCAGTGTTAAGAGCCTTATTCACATTTTCCCTCTAAAGCATTAAATGATCCATTATTAAAGGAAAAGCATATGAGGCACAAGTCCAGTTACCTAAAAAATTGCTGCAAGGGAATAATCAACAACAGGTGCCAGCTCAAGCCAAAGGAACAGAGGCAGCAAAATAAACCAGCAGGAAGAGAGACAACAATCCAGTAGACTTCTTAAGGAGAGAGAGGTACAGAAAGAAGACTGAAACATGCCTGGAGTCAAGGATGTTATGGATTTTGAAAATAAGATTAATTTCATCTCCCACTGCTGTAGTTGACAAAAAGAAATTGAAGTAAAAAGAGTATAAGTAGTAGTTCACACCCCCAGTAAGAATATCCAGACTTGCTATGAAACAGAGACTTTATGTAGCACAAGCTTAAGGCACATTTTTGTACTGCAAATGGCATATTCTACTTGCAAATGGTTGCTTTGCTTGCAAGGTGAGATTAGTGCCCTCTTTGAATGTAGCAGAGTTGTGAGGGCAGCTGGAACATGCTGTAATGCCATGCATAAGCTGTCCCCTCAACCTGTAGCCACTTTGCTGGGTGAAGGTGATGTGATACAGGCACAAGGAAAAATTTCCCTGGACCCTTCTCTTCTCCAGGCTGAACAACCCCAATTGTCTCAATCTGTCTTCATAGGATAGGTGTTCCAGCCCTCTGACTGTCTTCCTGTTCCTCCTCAGAAATTGCTCCAGCACATTCACGTCATTCATGAATGCAGTACTCCAGGTAGGGTCTCATGAAAGCAGAGTAAAGGGGGTCCCTCACCCTCACCCTGCTGGTCATTCTTCTTTTGATGCAGCAAGCAATGCTGAAAAATAGAAAAATGTAGCCAAAAAAAAAGCTATTAAAAGCAAAAAGATAATATAAAGGACATGGCTTTTCTGAAGATTGATAGCCTTGAAAAGCTCTCAAGTCTCCAAGGAAACCTCAGGTCACATTATGCCAAAATAATGCCCAAATAAAATGCTAATTTAGCAGGGCTCTGCCATGGAAAGGGGAAGAATGCTTGGGAGCAGCCACTGTCACCTAATTGTGGAAATCTAAGAAAAAAAGATTATAAGGATATAAGTAAAGGATATAGTAAAGAGTGATCTTCCCCTTATGACAATCCTCTGCCTTCTGACTATAAACCATTTAGGAGTTTTCTGTGCCAAATCTGCATTCAGATAACATGCTCCTTGCCCTGTGAATGTGTCTGATCCTTTTTTAATCCAGTTTGACATTTTCAGTGGTTATGCTCTTTGGAGTAAGATGATTTCATCAGTTTACCTTATGATGCTGACATGTAATGCAATCACAAGCAAGTTTCTTAAAGCATCAGAAACTGCTTTCAGCTACAGATCGAGATACTGAAATTACAGGATGGTGGTATGAGGCTGTTATACCTCACAGCTTGTACCTTTGTCATCTGTGGTTGGAGATGATGGCAGCTAGCAATTCACTCATTCAAGATGAATGAAAGTCCATAACCAAAATTAGCATCAAGTTTTCCTCAGGAAGTTTTTGGGTTTGTTTTGTTGCAATTGTTCTGTTTTGCTTTTCTTTTCCTGTAAGCAACAGCAAATGAGCCCTGTATAGAAAATCACTACATGTATCAGATGATACGAGCCGGAGATATTTTTCAGAGTAGGACAACAGTGGTTTGACACAGTCTACAGATGCCTGAACCATCCATCAGATGACTTCATCCCCAAACCACAGTGTGTTCGTATTTGCAACAGCAAGCTCCAGCCAGTTCAGTGAAGCACTGCCAGAGGTGAGTATCATATGGCACAAAATTGCTTCAGAATCTTTTGCAAGAAACAATTGATGGACAAGGCCTCCTGCTAACAGAGAGAACAACATATTTCAGGTTGAGGTTTTGTTTAAAGGAAACCAAGCCTTGATCCTGGTTTATCAAAGGAGTATACATACAGAATAGACTGTTCTTAAAGACAGATTTAGAAGGGTATTTAGCTGTTCAGTAATACAAACAGGCATCTAGTGTATTGTGCAGAAGAGCTAAAGCACTTAAAGACCACAGGCTTTAAGTATTTCTGGGACGAGTCTGGTCCAAAAGGATAGTGACATCACTCTACAGGCAAACTGAAATCCTCTTCAACAAATACTAGTAAGTTGGTTGCTCAGGCATATTAAATCTGGCTACAATACTAAATGTATTACAAAGAGGAAGTAGAATTTCACTTGACCACAGGTAACCCAAGAGGATGCCTTACTCCTATGCACATAGTTATAACTGCAGTATACACTGAATGTCTAACTTTCAAATTAGGACTGTTCATGAGTAACGCTTTTTTAACTTTTGGCTTCAAGTGCAGTGTCATTTTTAACCTTGGCTGTTGCTTCGAGAAGGCTTTCTGGATGGTACCATCTGGCTGTCATCAGCTACTGCTCAGTCATATGCAGTTGTGAGAATATATCCTAGGACAGCAAAATATTCTATTCCATCCAGTTTTAAGTTCATGTTTCATAATACTGTAATATCTGATAATTTCTTTATCTTTGCTCTGGTAGCCTATGGTTATTTTGATTAACTGTTTGATTTAAAACTGCACTTGTAATTCTTTACCTCTAAATGATGTCTTTTTGCCCATGTTCTACCTTTTCATCTGCTACAAACAACAAAACAATACATTTTATGTGACTGAGTGCATTTAGAGTTTAGGTTGTCATGAGTGGTACATACTGAAAAGATACTGAATAATAGTACACATAAATCCCTTTAATATGCCAACAGTCCATTTCTAGCATTATCCATGGATGAATATCTGTAGTTCATAAACCCCAAGTAGCTTTTTTTCTTCTCTCAGAAGTGAATGTGTATCATGGTACAAAGATAATAATTTATGAAGATTGTGCGGTTTTGCCTGTATATTACTTTTTGTCTAGATGAACCCCAGTTAATACAAATTTAGTAGCACTATAATTTGTGAAAATCCTGCAGTCAGGTTCTTTAGCCTGGTCTCCATGCAATGTACAGCATCCCATTAATTTAAATGGCATGGTGGTACATGCACTTCACATTTGTACTTTCAGACTCATTACACAATATTATAGTGTTTGTTTAAGCTACAATTACCCATAGATTTGATCTGAACTGAATCACATTTTTCACTGAGGGAGTTTGCAAAAATACACAGGAGGACTTAGTAGGGGGAATGAATTCATGAATTTTTACAGAAGTACCTAGGCTGGATCATTATTTCAGCACATCCACATTTTTACTACATCTTGGACTTGGATCTACAATTGGCAATTCAGGCCAATCAATAAAATGAGAGTTTTTCCCTACATAAATGTTGCACCAACTGAACCACAATCAATGGTTTAATTTAGTGACAGTGGTGCAAATTCCTTTGTGCACAAGGCTGAAAACCTCAAACCCTGCAAGGAACTGACTTAATTCTCATTAATTTGCATTAGATTAAAACCTAATCAAGAATATCCACATGGGATTTTTGTAAGAATTTAATTAAGTTTTAAAACATATATCTAGATAAACAGATAAACTTTGTGAACAAGTGGGCCTAATACTACAAAATTATACTGAAGTAATTCTTCAAGTCTTTCAGCCTGTTTTCAAGAACTGCAGTTTTATCCCTAAATTCACTATAATTTTGATGAAATAGTTTTTGCTGCATGCTGATCAGCTGTTTGCATCAGACAGAGTAAGAGGAAGAAACATGAATAAGATTTATAACAATTTCAAATCTATTAGCCCTTATGCTTTCAATTTTTTGTAAGTTTTAATAATTCATGTTCTGAGAATAGCAGATGATCCCAATTCTTTTTAAAATACTGTAGTAAAAATATGTATTTTTTTGTCTTCCGATACAACACCAAATGTAAGTGCTTCTGGTAACAGCACTCTCCTTCTTTCTGGTTTATTGCTATGCCTCTGTTATAGCTGAGAGACAAGTTGAAAGCAATTGTCACTTCAGACAGAAGCATAGATATGAAATTTCTGTTTAGTTTTAAACCTGCAGACAAAAGGACTACTGAGTTCATTTGAATCCATATATATCCCATAGTTTGGAAATCACACTGGTTGAAATTCCAATGAGGAAGACTTACTAGCATGTTATTTCTTGCCAGGACATCAGTTCCTCTAGTTTTTCTCTCCATGTAACCATCCTTGTTCCCAAATCAGAGTATCACCCATGAACAAGTATTCAGGGTAATACACTCACCTAGATTTTAGTAGCCATAGAGTACACGTATATTTTATAAAACTCCACAGCAGTAGCACTCCGTAAATACAACACATCACAGACACTTCTCAAAACCTTCTGACAAATTTAAGACTTGGGGTAATTCACAGCTACAATGTACTGCTGGAAAAAAAAATCAACATTTTCATCACTGTACTATGATCCTGCAATAGCAGAGTAGTTCCTAAATAAAATTTCTAGAGTGGAATGCAAGGAATGGCCCTCAAAAAAGAGAATGGCAAGAAACCCAAGTTAATGGTCCCTGCCAATCTCTCCGAAATGAAATGTTCTTCTTTCACTCTAAATCTGTCTGGTTTATTACTGAGCACATGAAAACAACACACAACTTTCTGATCTCTACACGCAACTAGGGGAAGCCAAAAGGTGAATTTTTTACTGTCTAGGGATAGAGTAAACAAACTGTGTGTCAGTCTCTCTCTCAAATCAATGATTTTTAGAGATACAAATATGTTGGGTACTCAAGGGATCTTCACTTCCCATCTCCAGAAATTTATTCTTCCCATCATATAGTCTTTATAAACTGATGTTTATAAAGTTCAGTTTTTAAGACATTATCAGCTTCTCACCCTCGCTACTGTTGTTTGCAATGTCACTTCACATGGTGCCCTAGAAATATGTTAGGAGTTTTTTCTTCACTTTTGACCTGAAGTTCTTTGATTTTATAACAGTGTTGCTATTCAGTTTTTCTCCTTTCTTATTACGTTCCACTATCTTTTAACAGTCTTTCGGTCTTCCTTCCCCTGCAACTATTCAGTTTTAATCTATTCTTGAACACATGAAAACTTGCACGCAATATTGCAAAAAAGGTCTTCTTGGTGCTTCATACAATGCAACTCCTTCATTTCTAGCTCTCGAGAAATACTCGAGTCCATGTGCCCTAATACTGCATTTCAAAGCTGCTTCAAAATGGTCGTCAACAGCCACCCTCCAATAACCAATACACCGAGATCTTTTTCTTCCACTCTATTCCCTGTGATGGATGGTATTTTTAAGCAGTGTGTGCTGCTCTGTTATATTCCTTTAAGAAAGAAAGAACTGAGTCACACTGTCCTTGAGGAGAGGAGGAGACTGTTCTTAGCTTCAAGCAAATATCTGGAGGAGATACACTTCCATGCAGGCAGGATGTGTCAGGCAGAAGAAAAGACAAAAAAAGTCCTGCAGAGCAGCATGGAGAGGCTGCTATAGGCTAGAGCTCTATACCTTATTCTTATGCTCCAAGAAGGGATTACACAGTGGTCAGGCAACCCAGAAAGCCACTCAGTGGACTGAAATCACAACTAGAAGGAAGGATTCAAACAACAGAGTTTCTGTGGGCAGAAGGAAAGTTGTTTATAAATTTATTGTTAATTCATACACTGAAGTCTCATGCTAGTAATGACCTAATCGACCTACTCAGCTCTTGCGGTGATCCTTGTTATTTCCACCTAAGTAATAACTTGCCTTGGCACTACAACAAGTGCGACTCTAACGTGAAAATTCAGGCTATCACGTCCCTGTGTAAAAGGTCAATTATCTTACCCAAAAAGATTACAGTCTGACACCATCTTTATTTGATAAAGCCAGGATTTTTCCACTTTGCATTTGCCTTCAAAGATTTAATTATATTTTCTTTTAAATATTTTCTAACACTTTATAGAATGTTGCATTCAAACTAAAAGACTCAGAGTTATTAATGCTATTCCTCTTCTCCCACTTTTGTAGAATGTAAAAATGAGGGGAGATGATAGAGAGTATATTGACATGAATACATTTATTCTGTCGATAAGGCCTGAATTTGTATTCAGTTGAGAAGAGTCATCTTTTATCAAATTTTTGCTTGTTTTATTTACCTTTTCACAGGTATAATACACTGTGATCCAGGCTTCCAAGGTTGCCAAATCTTCACCTTTGCAAGAGCTGCCTGTCTATATACCAGATTCATAACAAAAATAAAAGATTTCACAAAAAACTTCATTTCAGCAAAGCCTCATTTTTCAACAGAATACTGTGTCAAAAATATTAATCAGACCCTGCCACAGATTTCTTTTACTATATAGTCTTTTCCATCATCTCTGTGGTCTTTATGACAAGCTTAACTGGCTCAATTTATGTTGTTTGGGTTCTCATACTGCGACCATAACCTTGCTATCTAAGCTATTGCTTAATCTTTTAAGTTTTGGGTAAACATAGGTTAATGTCACTGATGCATTACGTAACATGCTTTTATGGGGTAGTATTTCATTAGAAGACAAATATTTAAGAATCTTTCTGTGTATGAATTATCTTCATTTCAGTAACATTCACAATGATTGATGAGTAATTTAATATGTATTGTCATAATTTTATAAACATGTTTTCAAAGCACTTTTCAATACACTCAAGTTCAAAGAGAATTAATGGTGAGTGCAGAAAAGTGGCTAGAGACCTCTCACATTTTATTTCAATTAATATTTGGTGATGTATTTATCATGCTATGCAAAATGTTTATCACATTTTGAGTAGATCCATCTACAAACAAAAAAACTACAGATTTTAAATACAGAAAGGAATACTGTAAGACACAATATTGCACTACTGATTCCCTGTACCACAAATGGCTACAAGTCTCATAATTAATTCTTACTTCAAATCCAAGAGCATACTTGCTTTGAAATTTCCAGTGATGCATCTCTTACCATTCTTGCTTAGATGTTCTGGTACTGATTTTTCCTATCCCAAGACATTTTCATTTAATTTCTTGCTGTGACTTTCAACATGAAATCATCTTACATTTTGCTTATCAGGTGTAAGAGCTGCCTTCTAGTGTATGTTTTTCATAGACAGCAATCAAATCTTTCATGTACCTCTGCATCAGTGAGCTTTTCTCCTTCTCTCACTGTAAGTCAAGCTTCTCTTTCTTTAATCATCTGCATCTCTTCCAAAGTGATTATTTAACATTTTTCTCAAGAGCATATTTTGGAGAGAAAGCATTTTGGTAGACAGTGTACCAACAATTACACCAGTGTTAACTCCATTAGACACTGCACCATACTACAGACATTTTTTCAGTTTAGTATTACTTCCAACACGTAACTTTTTCAGTCATTACTTTCCATACACCTTTTGTAAGGGTGGCCTATATCCTTTAAGATGTCTGTGCTGAAAAACATTTTGTTTGCTTGAAGCTGGTTACCAAATAATTCATGTCACTCTCTTGATGTTCTCTCTTTATTATAATTCAGCACTCCCCCACAACTTCTGAAATGTGCAGATTTTATCAGTAACCACTTGATGATGATTTGCCTTTTATAGTAAATATTTTTAAATCAGTTTATAACCTATTATATCGACTCTTTTTTGGGTTACATCTGCAGCTGATGAGCAATAAAAGTCCATAAAATGAATCACCAAGACTGATCAAGAGAGCAGCCCGTATCAAAACGTGTTTTAAGTGAATTTGTACTTTGTGTAACAAAATTTGGCAGGCAGTGACCAAATCCTTTAGTGCACTGCTTCTGCTCAGTGATTCAAGGCTGAATTTTAAAATTTGAGATGAATATTATGCTTTAAAATTGTATCCATATTTTCAGAGAAAGCCATCACTGCACTAAAAAAAGATGAGGTAATTTTGAGATTGCGAACATTCCTGCACATAGCAATAGCTGTCCAAATAATCTTACTTTCCCAGTAATAAAAACCAGTGACTCAAAGAACCAAAATCCAGTGTTTTTGAAAATATTTTAGCAGATAAAATCTCTCTTTGTGTGTTTCAGAGGTGCAGAGAGGCTGGAATGGGTGTGGTGGAGCTGAGAGCACCAGCCACAAGAACCAGTAGAACCAGTTCTTCTCTGTATAGCCTGGGAAATCCTGCCTTCAAAGACATGAGTGGACTGCTTTTACTAAAAAACCAGCTCACGTTCAGGTAAAATTCAGATTGTAAATCACTGTCTACTGAGGCCTACCTGGATGTAGGTCATTTTCATAAGAGCACACCTATATGACAACAGAATTTGACTAGCATGTTTTGGATATTTCTCCAAGTGTGAAGCCAACGTGGGCCATGGCAAACCTTTTTTTTTCCTTCTTTTTATACTGTAGGGTTGTTGTTCTAACTGGGAATTACTCCTGCCAACAGGTGTCTCATCCCAATCACAATTCCATTGTAAATGCACTGCTTATAATGCACTGTTCAGGTCTTCCCCTAACTGCTAATGTTGGAACCTCTGTCTTTTATCCCGCTATTCAGGTTTTCTCCATCTGTCTTTCAGAGGGAGAGTGATTTCACAATGTGTATGCTTTTTATACACAACGGAAGAAATACTCTTTTTTAAATATTACATCTAATTAAATGTGGCTTAAAAGCAGTTGAGAGGAGCACCTCATTTTAAAGCTGTAGCATTTAAACATGTAGAGTGCTAAATAAAACCAAATATGTGTTCTTCTCATTTGACTGGACTGTGCAAGCTGCAGTTAGGTTCCTGTATTCATTGCTAATGAAGGAAATATGAAAAGAAATTATATCCACCTTTACAATCTGAATTTTAGTGACAAGTCTTTATGTCAATCTAAATGTGTAGATCAAGTTGGTATTGATAACATAGTCAGCATGTGCTTTATTTCATGTTGTATTTGGTTTACTATCTCTTCTCTGTGTAACTCATAAAAAATAATTGCTGTGTTTAAAGAAGGTGCTTGAAAGACAAAGAAACTGAGCCATTGAACCCAGTGATGATGTATAAAAGGAAAAGTCCATAAGTCATTACATATGATACTCAGGTCAGGATAGACTGACCTGAATAGCTAACCACTTATTAATTATGTATTCATTTCCAGCAATCTTTGGAATGTTCGTGGATCCTCTCTTCACGCCTAAGTTTTTATGGTTACATCTTGCATTCATCCATGCTGATGACAGTCATTCAAGAATAAGAGAAGGGGATCTATCCTACACAAATGTCCTCCATGGGGCTTCTTTATATTGCTATGATATTTATAAAGGCACGTTTTGTTTTAAATGACAGAGACAGTTTGTCTGGGAAATCCTTAAAGATTTGCTGTTAAGATAATTCACAAAAGAACCAAATTAATCAATCAGATCCTGCATTGTAAGAGGGGAAAAAATTACTATAAAGGCGAATCTCAGATGTAGGAAAAATTTGTTGTATTATTTAGGACCTCAAAAAATAAAAAACTGAAAGAAATTATTCTCCACCTGAGATTGAAAAAGGAGAAATAGGTCAGCTATAGACTGTAGGTTTGAAAGAGATGAGCTACAAAAGAAATTTAGGACAAGAGGCCATTGCATCAGACAATTAGAGGAAAGAAAGGGCAGTTGATAAGCACAGACTGCAGTAGGGCAGCAGAAATATGAAGGACTCCAAAAAATCCCTTGCTCTTTTTTCATCAGTTTGCTTCACACTTAAGTCATCTTTTACTGCATGGCTGGGAATGCATAAGTGTGAGCTTACTTTCCTCTAAATTGCCAACAGACAAGAGACCTAAAGGATGAATCTGAGTCCTCCTTTAAGGCACCTGAAAAACAGCCCCATTATAGCTTGATTCATATGGAACAACTCACTAGGCTGACACCCACTCATTTCCTCTCAATCACAATGCAGGGGAGTTTCCTGTTCAATCGCTTCTCAGATGGTCATAATTGTGGTAGGTTCATCCTTCCATCTTCCTGATCACCATGAACTCAGCATTAGAAAACATCGACTAATTAGGAGTTGCTATATGGTGTGTACAGCAAATAATGCAGCTGGATCAACAAGAAGGTGGAAATTATAAACACATAGTGACAGAATATGGGGAAACTCAGGTAAAACCAAAACAGAAATCCCATTTTTACTGAATTAATTGAGACCGAGGTAGCATATACACTGCAAGATGTTCACACAGGAAATCTAAAGACAGAAGAAGATTTAGGGTAAAGAAACCTAATACAAGCAACATCTGCTGTTGCTGATGACATGAAAATATATAGCCAATTGGGAATCCTAAAAAACCACCCAAAACTGTTGAAAATAACCAAAATTAAGTGATAGAGTAACTCTTTGCCTTACTCATCCGTTCTGGTTCCATGTAAGAATATGGACATTTATTCATAAACAAAAGAGGTAGAAAACAAATGTAAATTTAGAGGCTTGTTCAAAATATTTGATGCCAATTATCACAAAAACACTGATGAGTCCAACACAGGTGGCAACATGTAGAATGACAGTTTTATCCATAATAAGGCACATTCTGTACAAGGCTCCTCACAGTACAAAATCATTTTTCCAGAGACAGCTTTCTATTCCACATAGAAAATATTTTCCATGAGTCATTTTTTTTAAATGTAAAAGAATTAACTTTGATTGTTCTCATGTCCTTTTATGTTTGCTGTCTAAGAACATTTAGGTGATATAATGTCTGCAGAAAGTAAATTTTAAAAGCAGTCTCCCCATGCTCTGTTCTTTGCTGTACATAAAACTCTTCAATATTCTCCATGCCCACCTAGTTATTGTGTTGAAGATTAACATGATGCTAAGAAACTGCATAGTAATTGATAGAAATCAGACAGTAACTGCAGAGCTCAAGGTCTGCCTTCTCTATGTCCTAAAATCCATACAAATCCCTGCAGCTGAATCATATTCGCTATTCATCTTTCACCCATCAAATGCTTTTCTGCAGCACCAGCCTTTCCTGCTAAGAGTACTAAGGATGTTCCTTATTTGTCCAATCCAGCACAAAAAAGAGGCTGTTATTCAGACCCTTGTGATCGAGATAGCGGAACAAGGAGCATCTGACCGTCTCTTATTACTTCACGACAAAAATGACTTTGACAAAATATATGAAGATGTCACTGAGGTAAAAAAAGTGTTAAATAAAGTGAACATGCATGGTTGGTCATTGAGAACAAGGGAAGCTGAAAATAGAACCTCCTTGTGAAAAGAAGCATCACAGACTTCAGAGATAGAACCAGAAAGAGTACAATTGAGACAAAATGAAACTGGGGGAAGATCAGGGAGAAACAGCTTGAGAATTGTGATCTTTCAGAGGGAATGTACAAAAACAAGCACTGTGGTGTTAGCTGGTGATTAGGGAGAGCACTGCAACAGCAGTAGTGAACCTTTAACATGTAGCCTGACATGTAGCCTGACAAACTCTGGGAGAAGGAGGTAGTGAGGGAGGGTAAGAGATCTTTTTGCCTTTTGTCACATTTCTCATTAGCTAATGCTACTGGCAACTAGCTTCAATCAAAATATTTCAAGGGTTTTACATTACATTCAAGCTTATTAAAGGACCAGTTGCTCACATGAAGAGTCTTGAACGAGTTTTATCCACCAGTACTGTTGACTGTCTCTTTCCACCAGAATTTGGCATGAAAGTTGCACAATATTTCTAGAGCAGATCTAATTGTTCATTGCATGACATTGCCCATCTCTGGAGCTGAATCTAGCTGTCTTCTGACCTTGTGCTCAGCTCATCCACCTCATTAAAATGGGATAAAATGAAGCTAGCAAAACCCAAAACAAAATTCTTGCTTGTTTAGAGAGATGAATTGGCTCAGTCTCCATCTGGAGGAATGCCAGAGCCAGAGCGAAGGAGGGAATGAGACAAGCAATAAAGTGTGTGTTGGAAAGAAAGGGGCAAGTGGGACTGATACATTTTGTGACAGCTGTACTGTGAAAATTCACCTTTAGAAAAGAGGTCAGTCACTGTTCCTATGCACCAAATACCTTGATTTGGTTTTAAGTTTTAAACCAAGAGAATTTAATCCTTAAAAAACCCTGGAAGATTCAGTTATGATATATAAAAACAAGTGGTGGTAATTTTCCATTATGTGCTTTAAGGACGGAAAAGAGGACAAAATTCAACACATGAAAACCATCAATGAAGTCAGAAACTAGTTTACACTATTTTTGTTCTGGAAAGTTTTAAACCTAAAAAGGACAACAGGATGTTTTGTTTTATGAAAAGGTTTGAAAGAATTCCAGTATAACTACAACAGACAACCCCTCCCTGCAAAGACAACAAAAACAAGATGAAATGAAGTATTTTAAAAGATGGGTTACTAAAATTCGATACTCAGTTCACTGTCAAAATGTAAAGGGTAAGCCCACCATTTTGTCTCCTTTTAAACACTCGTTTTCCTTTCTTTAGGTCGCCTTTACTTTACCAGCAGAGGGAGCAGGTGGAAGAGCAAATGGAAAAGGAGCTGACTTCGATTAAACTTTGATCTTTGCTCTTAGTTCCAGACAGAGAAAACAAGGACCAGTTTCAGCAGCTGCTGCTAGTGGGCCAGAGTATCCACAGCACGAATACACTTGTTTTGCCTGTGTTCTCCCTTCTTCCTCTAACAGTTCCTGGCAGTAAAGTGGGATTATAAAGCCTAACTGTTCCACCAGTCCTATCTAATTGTCATCCCTGTGGACTGGCAATATTTAGCAGAAAATTGAGGCAGAATTCTAAATGATGACATTTTAAATTCAGCTGCACACTACTTTCAGTCTGTCCTACAGCTTGTAGCAATTTCATTGCATCTTAACCACTTTTCTAGAGCAGGGCTCTACTGTAAATCTGAGAACATCCAGACTATTTGTGTAAAATGAAAACTCATAAGGAAATTTATGTTTGAATAATGCAGTGCTAGTTTTGATCTATCGGAGAAGGTTTTCAGTTCACCCACCTCTCACAAGGGGATTTTATAAGCTAAAGTCCCATTCAAAATAATATTTTTAAGCCATTAAATGTTTTATCTGAGAATGTTCATGTTCTCTTAAAAACACCTAATTTTCCCCCCACCTCTCCTTTCTACCTATTCACAGTTAGCTTCCTCTGCACTATTTCTGAATACCAAATGGACTTTATACTTAATAATGAAATTAAGCCAAGTATAATCTCTTACTCTGCATCAAAGATCCTGCCATTTTTTTCATTTTTCAGAAAAACTCAGTGTGTAGAAAGAGAGAGACTAACACCCTTTGTTTTTGAGAGACAAATCTTCTGACAACATGAGCTTTTTTTCTTTAAAATAAATGTATAGGATGTGCAAAAGATGGTTTAGAAGGATCAGGCACTGCTCCACTCTCAGTAAGGAGGAGGAGATCCAGTGGGATTAGATCACAGATTTAGGGAAATGCTTTATACCAGATTTATCTGAGAGACATTCCCAATAAAATCTTACAGAAGCAGTTTAGCACTATCAAGGAGTATACAGGCTTCTCTCAGGCAAACCTAAGAATGTTGCTTCTTTTTTCTTTTTAACTCAGTCCCATGGGACTTTGAGCAAGAAATAATTATTCCATAGAGAGTAAAGGTGAGAACCAAATAGGTCTGAAAATAATGCTGTTTCCATTAGCTCAAAGGTGAGTTATTACTATAGAAAAGTAACCACTGATCAGTTTCGAAATTCTGACTAGGACTTTACAAAAATGATTCACCACATGGCATGGAGGAAATGGGTGCCTTTGTAACAACTCCCAAGCAGGCTATAGGTGTGGTTTATCTACCTTTCTCAACCAGATGAGATAAACAAGGCTTTGAAGACAAAGAGCAGTGTCAAAGCCCTTACTAGTGTTGCTGTACCTTGAGAAGCCCACAGAATCATCAAGAAAACTCTCTGTTTTGAGCTGGTAAGCAGTTATTTAGAGGAGGTTCAGAGACATTACAAACAACTGGAAGAAGAGCCTTTAAATCTGCCCTTTAAAGTGGAAAAAGCGGTGCAGAACTACAGCAGACATTTGCCTGTCTTCCACATATAAAACTATTTCAGGCTATATTTGACAAGATATTTGATGATGTCATGAGTGATAGAACTTAGGCTAATCAGGTTAGATTTATTTTCTAAAAAGTCCAGACAGCCATCACTGATTAACCATAACATCCCATCTATGCTACAGAGTCCCTATGAGGCCATTTTTCTCTAAACAGAATGTTTTGATTGACTAACCTAGCTGTACATTGAAAATATTACTTAGTCCAGTAGTTGACAAGTTTTGTCCAGTTTTGGCTCATCAATATTTTATCATGGAAGTGAAGATCCCTAAAGAGTGAATTCAAACTGACTGACAATAGACTTGCGATTTTTAGTTGCCTTTGTTGGATCTGACCATGGGCTGAAAAATCCTCAAAATATACATGATCATACATGTCCACATGTGAAATAGTTACAAATATAATCGTCCTCTACATTTTTTTACCCTCTTTCAAGGAACTATTCAGGACTGTCTCTTTTCCCTCAGTCTCTCCGGACTATATTCTTGAGGAATAAGTGGACTCAACACAAGAGCTCCAAAGATAAAACTCCTTTTGCATGCAAATAGTATCCTCTTACTTGGTACAATCCCAGATCAGTCTAATCTTCACTTCATTTTCTGTTTATAAAATAAATTAGAATAAACTGAAAGGACTGATCATCTCATTAAGTCGGAGGAATCTCTCTACAGGGCCATTCAGAGGGGAACAAAGGAACTTCAAACTTATCAGCATCCAGTTTCCAAAGGAAATTCCCCGTCAAGGTTAAACTAGACCTATTACTTATGCAGTTAGTAAGTCACTTAGATGGTGAGTGCTACCTCTTTTGTATGGGGAAAAGTACATATAATTTAAATTAATTATGGCCCTGGTATTTTGTTTATTTTCAACTCCCTGTCCATATCCCTGATATTTATTTTAATAAGACTAACACGTTGAAATTTTCCTGGTGGGACATTGGTAACCGGAAATGCCCCACAAGCTCTGTAGAGGGTTCTGAGGGGATGGTCTCCAAGAGGCCACAGATAAAGCTGGGATTACTGGTGTCTCCTCTAAATCACTGTTTAAGATCCATGTAATTAGTTCATATGTTTATGCTGCATTAATATATACATTATATATTAATACTCAAGAATGTATCTTGATGAACAGATTAGAGAAGCATGCAAGAGCTCAAAAACTGATACTTCTGCAGGGCAAGTCCTCAAGTATCTTGGTCCTTCACTCAGACCAGTTAGCTGCAAAAAACAGGTGGCATCTATGCCAGAGAAGTAGTTACCATGCTGTGATATTGCTTATTGTTTGTTACAAAGCATGAGGATATCTCATCCTTCAATGGATCTTGTCAACAGTATTCATCTTTCTCGTTGCAGAGATTTAAGATTTTCGCTATGATTGGGGCGTGTACGATCTTCTCTTGATAGCCCACTGTGAAAACTAAGGAAAAAGGTAAAATGTGATACTGTCCTGTAGCTGACTTCTACCTACCAGCATGGCACATCTCAGTGGTTCTCCAGTGAAATGGCAATCTAGTTACATCTAGCTTATATTTTCAACTTACTGCTCAGAAGTCTTCATGAATGGTACTCAGCAAACCTTAAACTCAAAGAACTACCTCTAGGCTTTGAAATAGTGTCAGCTCTTTTGAATATGTACATCAATGATCTCCCTGACACTTGAGCTTGTAAATAGTCTTGGTATTAATTCTTAGGACTTTTCTGACCTTGAGTATAACTTGAAACATGATTCAGCAGTAACATTCATAAGTGGCAGTGGCGGTTGAATGCTTTGCTACTGTAATTTGTCCTGTAATTCAAGTTTAGTTTCTCAATGGAATACAGTCCATATCTTATCTCGTAGTTTCTCTTGGACTCTGATTTTCCCTATCTGATAACGCTTGCTGTCAATGTCAAGACCTGCCCCAACCTATTGACAAACTATTGTGACTACCATGCACAATCTTCAAAAGTTTGCTACCACTTTGCTACTCAGAAAGGAGTAGAGTTTTCCAATTTTGACCTCCTCACCTCATGTTACATTAGCCAATATGCAGGTAATCACACCCAGTATTTTACTCACACTGACTAATAATGTCTTACCACATTTTTATTCTGAAAAGTCTGGAGACAAAAGGGTCATGGATATCAAAACCTTGCCTGATCTTCTGCTGTATTTGAAACTTTCCCTTCAACTTGCCTAATATTCTGACATGTCATATGGTCAGCCCTGTTACTCTCACATTTTGACAGCAGAAAACACAGACCCTATTGGCAGCAAACTGATGAAAAAACTATCATTTGACAGACACATTTTATGCTGCGATCTTCCTAAAATACTTCCAGATTGCTTGAAGCTAGAATGTTGCAACCAGATTATGTTATGGCATAAGGAGAATCTGAACTGCAGGTGCAGGCTATGATTCACAACATACAACATAAATCTCCTAATCAGATGATGTCCAAGTGCACCAGATCCTGTCTCTGAAAATGCTGATGTTTCATATGACAAGATTTGCATATACTAGTTTCTCTAGAATATTATTTACATGACCACTCTATCACTGAGCACATTAAACAACTACAAGAAGTCAGGGGAACAGATGTTTTCAAGGGGGCCTAGCATATGTATTAATGTTCGGAAATTATTATGGATCAAAGACGAAAATTACTGTCCAGTTGGTCAACATCTCAGTCTCATTTGACACTGGCATTTAGATCATGAACTCTGATCTCTGACCAACAGGCAGGGCATTCTGTTGGGTGGTCTCATTGTCTCATTCTGTATTTTTAATAGATTTTCAAATCACAGAAATTGAGCATATCTACCTCTTCAAAGAGACACTGGAGTCCTATCTATACAAGGATGTTGCTGTAAAATACGGCTGGAACTTCAATTTACAGTGTGCTAACTACTTCACAGTGTGTCCTCCATCAAGGCTCATTCAAAATCACACAGGCATCAATTGCAGAGGTGGAAAGTGAAAGAAAGAAGCCTTTGTGCTGATATTTAATAGCATGGTGAACTAAAATAAGAAACACACAAACCTTGTGTGTAAATCATTTGCTTTCACATTACACAATATTATTTACAGTACAAGAGGAAAAATAACTAGAAGTTGTAATTTACCCTCAAAGAGCTACACTGGAGCTATAGATGCGCTGAAAATTGCACACCTCTTTAACCTCAGCTGGATTGAGGCCAGCAGTGGCATAAGGAAGTAAGATAATGAATAAAGGCTTATCTCTACATTGCTAGACTCGTCTGATCACATCAGGTATTTGTATTGATGCATATGTGTACTTGCAATATTCTAGAGGGAATGTTCACTACAGAACCAGAAACTAAATGTCTTCATATTTCTGCTGTTCATAACCTTTAATCCTGTTACTTATATTTAAGAATTTCTCTGGAGTAGTGTTCAGCTGATAATTTCTTCCACATGAATCATGATAATGTCTTTTGCTATTTGTATAGCGCTGGAAATTATCAAGATGAATAGGAATGACCCTTTTACTCATCAGGATGTAGTTTGTTCTGTTATTTCTTCTGCAGGTAATTGGTACTCATTGGTAATTGCTGAAGCTTCCAAAGGAAGCAGAAGTCTGAGGAATAGAGGTATTTCTTGAAGTAGGGAGATTTGATTAGTTCTTCACATTATTAAAAAAGACACTATAAAAAATAAAGTACAAACAAATCCCAGCACCATTTATCAAAGCAACTGTGAATAACTGCTGAACAATTTTATTAACTAGTTTTTTCAGATGAGGGTTCAAGGGTTGTTTTAACATAACATGTAATTTGGATTAAAAAAAAAAAAGGCTTTTCGTAGAGGGACATTTTTTCTTCTTCACATCTGCAAGAACACAATTTATTTATGCATAAACTTGGTTTTTACTATGCAAATCTTTTACACCTGACATTTTCTGGGGACTGGCAACTATGAATACAAATTTCAAATACTTTGGACAAGATGCTTAGACTCTTATTATGTTTAAATAGCACCTTGTTCCTAAAGTGACTCCACTGGAGCGAAATACAGCACAGTTTATCAGGATCTGGCAGTGAGTGGTTTACTTTGTTATTAACGCCAATGTATTTCAGTTCTGCCACCAGATGCGAAGCAGATACAGAGTTTTTTTAAAACCAATTACAACAAAATCAAAGCAGAATCCATTGATATGGTTTTGTTTACAAAAGCTGAAGTCTGATATCATTATTCATGTGACAACTGGTTCATATTCAATTCACAAGCCTTTCTACATATAATCTATCTCCCAAGCCCGGGAATAGACCTGAAAATGTACTAACATGGCTCACTTTTTCTGTGTTATCTGAATATTCATTAAAGAAAAGGTTATAGATGGCTTATTATGTGACAATCGCAGTGTGTGTGCAGTTTCTCTAAGTCTACAGTGAATGATTTGTGGCAGGGCAAATCTTGATGTGGAGAAGGGGAAAACCAAATATTCTTGACTGTAATTGACTATTAAAATGATTGAAAGTCAGTTGGCTTCTAGCCTGTAGGCAGGCATGGTTTTATTTCATTCTTCCCCTTTCCTAAAGACGGCAAGAAACAGAAGATGTGATAATAGTGAAGAGACTACAGCTCTCTGGAAAGCTTAGGAATGCATTATGTGTGGAATGATTTCAGTGAGCTCAGAATGTCAGCTGACATGCAATAGCAGATTAAATGAGAGTGCCTGAAGTACTTACAGCTCCTGGCTGCCTGCTTGCTCTTTGCTGGAGGCTGCTGCTTCACATGCAAGGAGAGCTGCAAAGGCTGTGTAACTTCTCCCCCCACCCTCACATTTACGATGGTTTATAGCTGAAGGTTAGGTTAAATTGAAACCAGAGCTGCTGTGCTGCAAGATTGTCAAGCTCAGAGGTTCTTTTGCAGTCTATTCTCTGCACTTATTCCTGCCATATCTCCCTCAACAGAACCTGCTGAAGAAGGGCTGATACAGACTAATGTGACCTAATTGCTGCCTGCCGGTAGCTGAAGAGAGCCTACAAGAAATATGGGGAGAGAGTTTTTGCAAGGGCATGTGGTGACTGGATGAGTGGAATGGCTTAAAACTGAGAGAAGAGGTTTAGATTAGACATCAGGAAGAAATTCTTTACTGTGAGGTTGGTGAGGCACTGGAACAGATAGCCCAGAGAAGCTGTGGATGTCCCATCTCTGGAAGTGTTCAAGGCCAGGCTGGATGGGGCTCTGAGAAATCTGATTTCGTGAAAGGTGTCCCTGCGTGTGGCAGTGGGGGGGTTGGAACTAGATGACCTTTAATGTCCCTTCTAACCCAAACTGTTCTATGATTCTGTGATTCATAGGGAGGTGGCAACCTCTTCTGATCTTTCAGCTTAGTTTGATGCCACTGGTGAATCAATGTGAGTAGTGGACAAGCATACCTGTTAACAATTCCCTATTGCTGGCATTAGTGAATTAGTGACTGAACAGCTTGTTCAGTCTAGATTTGGCTAACTGCTGTAGTGTGGACACTGACAAGTTTGATCAGAGAGAAATTTTCCAACTCCCGGCCCTATTTGTGAAAAGAAGTTGCCTTTTCACAAACGGAGCTGAGAACTAGGAGAAGTTTGTGTAAACCATCTCATGTGTTTTTGTAAACTATATTTTTCAGGTGGTGTTTTTACATTTTGTTATTCCAACTTTTTATTCTTAACCGTTGTTGTAACTAACCAACGATGCTAAAGAGGTGTTCACCCAAGAACCAATACCTGTGCCCTGCTCTAGTGACCCTAGACATATAAAGGGGAAAATTTTCTTAATAAATTACTTTTTTCATCTGAAGTTTATGCCGCTATTTTTTGCCATCCCTGAACTCAACAGCAACACTGAAGGACCTGAGAGCTTTGTGACATTTTTATGGCCCAAGGAAGTAGAAGAAAATAACAACCTTGGGACAGTGAAAGAACACCCATTTGATGTTTCTTGCCTAATATGCAAAAGGTGTATTACAAGGTTGTTTACAAGGCAACCAGCACAGCAGATAGGCCCAGCACCATTTTATACATCTATGTTTGCACACATAAACACACACACACACACACTTGCATTATTTATATTAGGTCTGTGTTAGTGTATGAATGTGCTTGAAAGGATTTATTAAACTCTGAGCAAGTAAGAATCTCCTTTCCCCTGTCATAGAAGATTGCTTTTTTTCCCCCTTTGCAATTTAAATATTTATATTGCATTTTGGAATGGATAAAAACAGCTGGAAGAAGAAAAATACTGCCCCACAAATTAAGATCATAAGAAACTGGTAATGGGAACAAGGTTAAGGAGATTTAAGACAACACAGCAAAATCGGTGTTAAGAACTTTTAAGTGAAAGGGTTTGTACCTCAAGATCACAGTGAATCAAAAACAATGACCATACTCTACCAGGGACAAAAGCCACATATTTCTAAATTATCTGGCTCAGATGAATATGACTGCAGAGTCAAAAGGCCACTTGGTTCAATAGCTGTGACAGTAGCCAGTAGCAGATATTTCAGAAAGAATAAAAGAAACAGAGCAAAAAAAGAATTATATTTTTGTTGATATTTCCACCCAGCTGCTGTAAACTGGCAATGTGATATTGCAAGGTTGTTCCAGAAGCATCCTGATCTGACGCCCCTCTATAACAGACCTATTATTTATCTATTTGTCATATAACAAAAATTCTATTAATTTGCGTGGTATGGAGGTCAGAAGTACACATCCTTAAATCACAATGGGAGACTCTCCTTCTCAGTAAAGGTAGGTTTAAATAAAAAAACTACAGAGAAGTCGGAAACTGTAGCGTATAAATAGCTTTAAGTCATCTTAAGTACTTTAGGACAGTCAGGCTGTTAGGTTGATACAATAGTATCAACCATTAGAAAGCTTTGGCACTGACTGGCAGATTGAGAATGTGTCATTTCAGAAATTATTGGGAGTTTAATGAAGTCACATTTTTTTCAGTGGAAAGCTTTTTTGTAGAGGAAATTCTTCAGTAACACAAACTACAACCCTGCCAGGAATCCTACTGTGGCTCAGGGATGGTATCTCTTTTCCCCATCCCTTCCTCACCTGGCCATTGCCCTCCTTTGGCCCTTGCTGGCCTCCTCCCTCACCCAGAGGCAAGAGCCTTTTCAAAGAGCAAGGAGGCCAAGTGAAGGCCAAATGAAAAGCTCAGCCTTCTTTCAGGAAATTGGACATCCAAGGCCAGCATTTATTCTCAACAGGAACTATTTTAAAGATCCAAAAACTTCACTGACAAAAAGCTTTCCTAACATGCAGCCTAAATTTTCTTTTTTTGGCATGAGTCAGTCACTTCTGGTTATACAATCATCTGCTCTGCAGTCCTGTGAAATTTCTTTCTTTTTGTATCCCCAAAATACATTGATGCTGTCCTTTAATTCCCTTTTATGATGTATTTGAAAAAGTATTATCTACATAGAGATGACATTTCAAATCATGCTATCATTTGATTTTGTTCTGTAGGCACTTTAAGAGTGTAAGAAATCACAAGTTTCTTGTCTGTGATCTGACATATCTAAATAATGACAAGTCTTCACACTGGTAAGATTCAGGGGAATTCAGGGGGGAGAGTGTTAGATACTAGTGCAGGTGTCCTTTTGTATTTTTATTTTTATCTCTCTAGTAGCTCAGAGATGCCTAAAGGCCTGAGAAACTACTGCATGAGGTCCAGCCCAAGACTTACAGAGGCAGTCTTTTTCTAAAGGTCTCAGTCAATAGTTTGGACAATACTAATCACATGATTACATAGGTTAACAGTGCCATGAGAGGGCAAAGTCTGGCAAAAAGTGATTGCTTAATTTAATAGTTGCTATGACACCAATGACACACATTCTAATCCTCAGGTCGGAAGCCTTGGTGGATGTTTCAGAACAACCCTAAAGGTGCATATGCATGCTCACACACCTGTGCACAAACACATTTCCAACTTTCTTCTTAACATGACCTTTCTAACTCCTCCATGCTAATAGCTGTCTTTTAACCTTTCCTCCTTCTGTTCAATCATATGTTATGATGCTCATAGCATAAAGTTGGTTAGCTTGATCCAGTGAAGTGTGAAAATCCAGATTTAAAACTCTAACAATTTTCCCCTATCACCACGCAAAGCAAGACTAATATTTCTTTTCCATAATTTTGAGAAGTTTATATACAGACCCTGTATAGCTTTGACTTTTGCTCTTAGCGTACTTTGCTGATAAATAGTACATAGAGGTTTTGTCCATTATCACTCTCTTTTCTTTTCTTTTGGTGCCAGTGCTTCCCCTCTCTCTTTTTCTTTCTCTGACATACATGGAAGTCCCTTTCATTCACATTTGGTGGCTTATTTTTCTCTGTATCTATTCAGCTCTTCAAGCAACTCCTTTCTTTTGCTAGGTCTATCTAATATTCTTTCCTTTCTTTTCTCTTTTTACCCCCTAGGCTGGTTAAAGGCTTTTCCTTTTTTTTTTTTAAAGCACAAGTCTTATGGAGAGCAGGCAGGCATTCTTAGATAGGCTGTATGCATTCAATCCAACAGGATGTTATTTCATGAAAATGACTGGTACTGATGATAGGATGTTTGGATGGTACTTCCTCCTTGTCCTCACTTGCTGGAGTTCACAGCTTAATTATGTGATTTGAGGGACAAATAGAGGGGGCTGGGAAGACAAAATAACTGTCCCCTGTAAATATTAGAGAGGCTGAAAATGGCAAAGAGAGCTAGAAACAACCTACCCTGAAATAGAAGTACTTTGATTTACAGATTAATGTGATTTTACTATTTTTGTGACTGCCAGTGTGTGACCATAACCATAAACAAAGAAAATGGAAATTAGGCTTAAAATGGAAAGCTATGTAGAAGGTTCTTGTTATGTCACTCCCTCTGGCAGAAAAAGCAGGAAGACTGTGCTCAGATTTCCCAAGATATTAGACATGTGGTGGTTTTCTCAGATGTTGCAAATATAGCTATGAAAATGCTTTCTGAAGAGTAAATACTCTGTCTTTTTTCCTTCTGTGAATTGGAAGTATGGCTTCTTTTTTTCTTTTGCATTTTTCCACCCAAAATATATTTAGTTTGAAGACATTATCCAGACTCACCTTTTAAAATAATTTATTCAGAGTAGTCTGAGTGTCAGCACAGCTAAATGTATAGGAGAACTGGACACAGTTACTTATGTAAACCTCTTTGTAAGACTAAATATTTCCTGGATCAGGTCCTGTATTTGTTACATTTCATTCGATAAAATAAATAAAGAACACTAGAACTTACCATGAAAACTGAAAAATGTTTCACTTTACAATAAAACCATTTTAACCTCCAATCATACCATGGAAGGCAGGTGCCATTTAAAATCCAGAACACTGACTGTAGTCTACAAGAAGATCATTAAAAGGTCACACTCAGATCCTAGTGATAAAACGTGGTACTGCTACCACAACTCCTAATTTTCAATAACTGTACTCTTCCTGTTTGCTTTCCAAGTTTGCATCTTCCAAACTAAAATTTCTAAAATCTTCCAGATCTGATGGCTGTAGCTATAACTCTGTCTTCAAAAAACTGATGCCAGACCTTCTCTCTCTGGTAAATCAAGCAGGGTGTAAGGGCTGTTTCAAAACTGAGTTGATTTTGAAAAAGTAGCAAAGAAATGCAGGGGAAAAAGCAAGAAAGTATTTAAATCCATGTACTTCTTTGGCTCACAAATAGCTGTGAGCACTCTCATAGCGTGCCATACATCTGTTCCAGCTCTATTTTCCCATATCATAGGATTATCTGTTCTATCTCAGAGTTGTGACTCTTAGATCTACAGTGCAACACTTGACATCAGTTTGGCTCATGGGATGTTATCTTTCTCATTAGAAACTAATTAATCTTCTGAAAAATTAGTATCCTTCTTTTAAATGAAATTGTTCTAGAAAAAGAAACACATTTCCAAACATGAAATACATACCCTTTTGTCTGCTTTTTCAAAATATTAAATCTCTTATCCTGGAATAATTTTAGACAGTCATCATATCACACTGAATTGTCTGCTTCAAGAGCTCTATTAAGGACAGGCAAACTTATTTGAATAATGCAAGAACTGGTCTAACCCTTAACATTAACCCCAAAATACCACCAGACTGAAGTTCAAAGAAGTTGAGCCAAAGCCAGCCCTTGCATGTTTCTCTTACCCACAAGTATTTTCGCCTACCTCAATACATCTTCATTTTAGAGAAAACTAGAAGAAACGTAATCAATAATTCCTTTCTTTCAACTGAAATCAACAGCAGAATGATTCCATATTTTTCATTCCAATCACTGGAAGAGGTGAAGAGACAATGCCTATAAAATGTCAAAAACTACACATAAATTTCAAAAAACAAACAGCGAAGTTCAAACTTCACTAGGCTCACCATCAGTCTATGATAGACAAGAAGACATTACTTTTTAAAAAATTTCAGAGCAACAAGAACAAAAGAGAAAACAATTCAGCCAGCAGACAGAAAATGAAAGATTTATGACTTTTCCTAACTATATTAGAGAATGTTATGTGAAAGACCTTATGCAAATACTTACTAGAACTTTATGTATACTAATATCCTCTTGCAGATTTTTTTTGCTTTTCTGTGTAGCAGTCAAATAGAGCTTATTTTATATGCCTATCTAGCAGAAATGGGAAATAAAAGGAGTTTCCCTGCTCGTTTCTTTTTATAACTGGAAATATACTTGCTTTTTTCCAAGTTTAATAAGCACTATATCATATTTTAGCATTGAAAACAGTAGTCGTCCTACCTGCATTCTCTGTAAGGACTGGGCTTATTGAAATTTCTGACTGGAAAAGAAAGAGGTCACAAAAGGCTGCAAAACAGAGAACTTATATTCAGCCATAAAACCACAAGGCTGACTTTGCATTTTGTCTATGAATATGAGAAAAGCATCAGATTAAAACTTAACAGGTTGCTCCATGGGAGGGTTCCTGATAACTGCAAGCATCTGCTGTTAGAACAAGGGTCCAAAATCTATTTGATGATCTCAGGCCTGATGGCTACTGATTCTCACAGGGCATTTGTTATGAGAAAAGACGTGATTATGCTTATCATCCCTAATTTGACTGTGTACATTTGTTTTTCAACCAACACCTCAAGTTTCAGTCCAATTGAGTTAGTAGGAGAACTTCTATATACTTTAAGCATGCTGGATACGTTTCATATCTGTTGGACAGGCAGTAAAGAAAGCATATATGGAGATTAACACAAGCAGTGTAGTAAAGCTGCATACTGGAGAGTAAGTAATTAATTAAATTTAGTTGCACTAATTGTTCTCTTGGGTTTGTTTTTTCTCTTCTAGACGACTGTGTCAAGTAAGAAAACATACATAATTGTAGGCAGGTCTCCTGCACTTAACTGTTGGGATCAGTTTTCCCTGAATCCTTTACATTCTTCATAATTTTTGATGTTCGAGGTGAGTCAGTGCTGCTCAGCCACATGGGTGTCTCTCAGAACTCTCACTCCAGGAACCAAGTTCAAGATTTAAACAAAAAATGAATGATTATCCAAAAGTAACCGATGTTGTTTACATGTTTTTGATGCTTTTGTTTTGAAGCTGCTTGCTTTCAAGGAGAGTGCTGCTTCTTTTGCTGAGCTCCTGTATCTAAGGGAACGACCTTGAAGAAAAGCCTTAACCCTTGGCAGTGTGGCTGAATCCTGAACTCAGGCACTTTGCTGTATTTCATATGCACTGATAAGTGCACAAGTGCTTCTGTTATCTTCAGTCCTCCAGAGGCACATACCCGACTGTGGTGAAATGGAGTTTGGGGGGGGTGGGCACAGCTAATGAATGTGTCTGGAGATGGGAACAACTGGAACATGGCAGGTTCCAGTGTGATGGGTGAGACATAAGAATTGCTTGTTTGCTCAAATTCTTTGAGCAAACTTTGCTCCTACCACTCACCTGCCAGTGCAACTGTTTTGGAGACTCTGGGTTTGATTTTCCTCTGTACTTCAGTGTTAGTACACAAGCCAGAACACTGCAGCTCTTAAGAGTGCTTTAAAGCACAATGGCATATTTTAAAGATGACAGCATTGTGAACTGTTCCAGAGGAGCTATTTGGCTTTTAGGATGACTGCTCTAGAAAGAATTCTCGGGCTTAACAGCGCCAGGAAAAGGGGCAAGAGAAATACAGATGCTGCAATCTGGTTACGGAAATGACAAGCTCCTGTGCTGTAGTACTTAAGCACAGTCTCCAGCCGACACCATTTATGAGCTGTTACATACGGCTGCAATCACACACAGGCTCAGCGAGGCTTTCCATAGAGCTCACATTTGTTTTCACATTCGCTCTGTAAATGAGCTTGTAATGTGGTGCAAATGGTAGCAAATGGACGTTAAATGAGGCTTGTATGTAGACTGATCCTTTGTAAATATATGGGCTATTTTAAAAGCAAATAATAAGAAGGCAAGCTAAATAACAGCAGTCTCTGCAACAGAAACCAGTGAAAAAGGAGTTGTTTTACATATACAGCATTTTGAAATGTGAATTTCCTGTTTAAACTGTCTTCAATCCAGCTTCAACTTCTCTCTCCATACTAAAGCTGCAACATATTTTATATTGCCATGGATACTTTGGAAGGAAGACAGTGTGCACTAGCAATCAAATTTTCCGTAGGAAACTATTCCAAGAACCTGTCCCACACTGCAGTGTTCATACAGAGTTTTTGCTCAACCGTATACAATCTTTTTCTAAAGGCTATGGCTAACTTGGACCTCTGTTGCCTGTCTGCAAGTTTGGAACAGGCCCAAGGCATTACCACTCTCCAGGATAATTACTGCTAACTGCATTTTGCTATCACTTGCCATTGCTAGCTGTTTACAGCACCCTAAGAAGGGTCTGATAGACTGCAGGAGGACACTCTCTTTAGGGTGCAAAGTAGAAATACAAGTTGACATTTTAAAAAGTCATTGTGAGACTAAAATACAAGCAAACCTTAATGGTGACCAAACAGAAGTGAGTGCACGGGAATTACATGGAGTTGAAAGTATTAGAGGTTTAAAAGGGGAATAGTAAGGAGAAATTCATATGATGTAAACACCTTACACAGGAAAAAAAGCCCAAAATTATACAGTTGAGGGGTTTTTGTTGATTTTTTTTTATTAGTCCAAAAAAAAAGGCTAGGTTAGGCAAATTGCATAATGAAATTTTACTTGCCTCAGAGGTCAGGACCTGTTACTTCTCTTTATCTGTTCCTCTTCTTTTTTTCTCCCATTGCACTTCAACCTGACATCTTTTGTCCCATCCAGAAGTGAACTCCCTTCAGAGCAGCATTCATTTATGGACTGCATTATTGAGTCCTTCATTAATATTTCTCCCCATTAACAGTATCATAGTAATGTTAAGATTTTTGAATGAGAGGTCTGTGGGCTTCTAGAGCTGGTTAGAAGGGGTCTCCTCTCAGTAGTAGCTTTCATGCCTAGGTAGTCCAAGCTCAGCTGGGGGCTGAACATACAGGAATTGGGGCACAGAACAGTCCTTTCCCCGGAACAGCCTTTTCACCCTACCTTTCCCTTCTGGCATTCAGTGGCTATGTGCACACAAGCTCTGCTCTGTGATGATGCTTTCCCAGGAGAACCAGTAGAGCCACAAGGAGAGGGGCCCAGCCAGTCCCCTGTTGGAGCAGACAGGTCACACATAGGAGTATCCCAGACCTCAAGAGGACAACAGGTGGATAGCCATAGCTAATCCAGGGCTATGCAAGACTGTCAACAACAGGCCACAAAGCCAGAGTTACAGATACCATGGAACTGAAGTGGCATTATATATTTAATAACTGTTTATCATTGCCATCAATTCGAATACCTCCAGTTTAACAAAACTTAACACTCCAGATTCTTCTTCCAGGATGTGAACAGTCTGCATTTGTGCCTCACCTCAATTACATCTACTATCTTTGAGGGCAAAACTTCCCTTCTGAAGTTGAATAGTTCTTGCCTAAAGCAGAAAATTTTCACTTTATTTCCCATGAAAATTTTTAAAATATATCTTTCATTCAATATTGATACTCAATTGATATCCAACTGATATTCTAATTTTTGATCTTTCCTTCTAGTTGAGTGTGCATTTTTTGGATGTACAGAGAAATGTTGGGTTTACGCCACACAATACAGCTGTTTGAGATATTTGTTTTGCTGTACACAGTTCATCTATCCAAAACAATCTTAACAACTAAGATTGCAAACACTTTGTACTGTATAGTCACTTGTAGAATATTCATTTCTCAATCTGCTAATATTTTGGCAAAAAAATCTATAAAACAAACAGTTGCCTTACTCTCTCTTCCCTTTGCATGCTACATTTCTCCCTGCTTCCCTTATAAGAGAATCAACATCTCCTCCTGCCCTCATCACATGAAATGCCCATTAATATAGGAGTGAAAATGCTATTTAAAGCTTTTGTAAATCTCAGCCTTTAAATCCTCACTGACTACTTCCTCACTTATCTTAGATTTTTAAAGGTGTCCATTCCTTTCTCTCCAAAACAGGTGTTTATTAAATATTGTTCATCTTGGATTCTGGGTGAAAGCTTTATGGACAACAATGCCTCTTAATTCTTTTTCTTGCCAGCATATATTCCATTTTTTTAATGTGACTTTTACCATTGGCTTCTAAATATTTCTGAGAATCACTCTCTAGTTCTTGTACTTTTAATTAGTCACATAAAGGAACCACCTTTGCCTCTATGAATATCATCTTGGTTGAATCCAAAAAGCTTCCCAGATCAGATCTATCATAAAGTATTCAGACCATCTGAGATCACTACTGTAAATTTAGTGGTAAGTTGATATAGCAAGACACTGAAGCATTGTATTATCCTTCAAGATATTATAATGTATATGTAGTATGTGGTATGAAAGAGTAAATGGAGTTTCTAAACTCCATTTTACCGGGTGATTCATCACCCACCAAATACTATTCCAATCCAGCGCTCTTAACAAATTTGTAGCCTATATAAATATCCTGCTCTGGACAACACTCATCTATCCCAAGCTCTTGTCAGCTGGACCTGGGACTTCATTAAAATTCCCCTGGAAGTTTACTTCCTCTTTCCTGCCTGCTATAAGAAAATTAAAGAGCTTTACGAAAAAATGAAAAAGAAAGAGAAAATATTTAAGACAGGATTTTAAAAAAGTTTCTCTTTCGGTAACATTTGGTCAGAAGCATCTACAACCTTCATCTAACAACTTGATTTTTAAGACAAGCAATATATTGCACCAGTAAAATTGCCACAACCCCCTTCCACACAAGAAAGAACAAAGGCTTTGCGTCCATGTTTTGGTGTTTTTTTCTTGTAATGACAAAATGGCAGGGAACTATTACTGGACTTTTTGTAAAGTCCTCTTTCATCCAGATCTTTGAAAATTTATAAAAGTAATTTTCCTTGGTTCTATCATTCCACTACTATTATTTTATTCTTTTTCTATTACGATTTTCAAGGTATGGTCCTTCTTCTCTCAACTTAAGGGTTACAAACATTTACAGAACATTGAATATTCTACAGTAAGGATTTTATTTTAATAATAATTTCATTCTTTTAAAGAACCACAGAACATCTGGCTTTCCTCTAGGTCTTGACAATGTATCGTGATTTCACATTTTTTGGTTTCATATTAGAGCCATGAAATTGCTGATGGAAGTCACAATTAGCGTTAATTTAATTCCCTGTCAACATTTCCTGATTGTTTAATCCATTCCCCTTGTCACCTTCCCAGGATGAAAATATTCCTTACTGAAGAAAAAAGAACAAAACCTCAATTTGTCTAGGCCTCTTCTACAGAGGGATTGCTAGCCCTTTCTCAGGAGACCAGTGGAAGGTTCTTGACTGAGAACATGGGTGACCCTGTGACGTATTTGTTGAAGACTGGCATCTTGGCTCACTTCTCTGCTATGATTGCACCAGTGTTTTCCTTTCAGCCTCCGAAAATCCTTTTTCCTGCATGCATTTCCAGGAGTTTTGTTTCATCTTTAGTATTTCCTGGGATGTTTCCCCTTTCACTTCAAATTCTCTCCTTTATATTGTTCTTCAGTCTTAATCAGATCCATTTGTGATTTCTTTTTTAATTGTGGTCTTTTTATCCCTGTACTTAAATTTCATCTTTATTTCACTTATAAATTTGCTGTGCTATATCACGGTGCTGTCACTTGATGTCTACATCAGATTCAGATTGTATTTCTAGACAGTTTTCCAACCCCATTCAGTTCTTCAGGGACTTAATCTCTTCCTTTTTCTTTTTTTTTATGATGTGGTCTTGACATATAATAAGGTATTTGAAAAGAAAACGCTATATTTTATATTTGCCATTCTAATACAGGCCATAATATTGCTCACTTCCTCCTGCTCCCTTAAAGCATCCAGAGATGGACACTAAAACATTTCTGTTTTATGTCTTCTCCACAAAAAGGCTATAGACTTCTTCTGAATCTTATCCCTCTGTTTAGAAGAGCACAGTCTTCATATTATTAATTTCTTGGCAGGGTTACAGAGAGCTTTGGGCTCAGCCTACAATGATTGCTGGATTTGTTTCCAGTTGCACAAAAAAGTGAAGATTTTGCCTGAAGTATTTAATAGGAACTCCCTTCTTTACACCTCCTGTAAACTTCCTCTTCTCACTCTTATATTAGTTTTTCTTCTGTGATTTTTCTCTACAAACACCTTCTGGTTTTACTCTTGATCTAATCTTCATTTATTTTGCAGCTTTGCTCCTTGCTGAAAGATTTTTCCACTCCCCTTACCTTTTTTGACCAGTGACCCTTTCCACTAAATCCTTCCATCAGATTTAACCACACAAATCCTCACCTCTTTGGGGGGATTTTCAGAGATCTGATTTTCTGATATCTGCCTGCTGTTAACTCCTCGAATTCTCTCTGGTAACTGGGCTTGGTTTTGTCATTTTCCTTTTTTCTAATCTCTGTACTCTTTTCCCCTACAGCAACCATCTCTTGTAATTTGGGCACTGTGTGTTCTTCTGTGCTAAGGACTTCCAGTGATTACTTTTTTTTGTCATGGGGTGAAAGAGTAGGAGAAGAGATAGTACAGCTTTTCCTAGTGGTCCCCTAACTAGAAGAAAATGGGGAGAAATGATATTTCCAAATCATATCATCATCTCCTTGAAGCTCTGGTTTGAGCAGCCATCTGCTCCTGCATACCCTGGTGGTACCCTAACAAACCATTTGTAATGCATTCATGAGGTCAAAATTACTTTGGCTGAAGTCAGTGGCATGGTTTAGCTACCCAGGGAACGTAAAATTGCATAATTCAGGCGTTTTGCTGTGGACTACGCAAACGGCAGTTGCACAAGTGCACACAGAGGCAGTGACAAGCTAAGTTTGAGTTCTGCATAGAACAATTTATATCACATTCCTTTCTTGTTCGCAGCTATTTCACACCCCTAAACAGCTATAATTCCTCTGAAGCAAAGGAGCACTTAAGTGACAAGTCCCTGTGTGAAGGACACGTAACAGGGACAAAGAGTAGCTTTTTTCTCTCTGCATATTCCAGGCAGGATATGGAGTCTGCACAGCTCAAACGTATTCTGAAGA
Organism: Vireo altiloquus; assembly: GCA_013396875.1. Taxonomy (NCBI): domain Eukaryota; kingdom Metazoa; phylum Chordata; class Aves; order Passeriformes; family Vireonidae; genus Vireo; species Vireo altiloquus. The sequence continues at coordinate 404,650 of VZRF01006987.1, forward strand.
ATTAGGCAGTAGTCTGTCTCTCTCCTCATGCCCTACAGCCAGTTTTAGTAACACCTTTTATTAAAAGCAAAGAATTATTCATAAACAAAGCTTGATGGGCATCTTGCAACTTAAGTTTTCAGTTTTAAAAGAGCATCTGAAATCAGTTTCACTGTCCCCACTGTGACAACTGAGACTGTGCTCCTACTTATGACAGGATGACATTTCTCGTAGAAAAGAGAAGCCCTGATTCATTTGCTCTAGGATAGCATATGGTCCAGTGATTGGACTGCCGGCATGGGATGAGAGAGATAAAGGTTGGGATTTGCTGCCACAGCTCATTTACATCAGGACAATACCTATCAAGAGAATACTGCTTAACTGTCTGTGCCATATGATGCTGCTAAATGCTGCCTGCAACATGGTGAGTATCGTAGGGGACACGTCATAAAAGGATTCTGAGGATTGCAGAAAAGCAAAGAATGAGGAAATCAGAGGTCAGACTTCCTTGGTGAAAAGCGTTTCACTTTGCACAAGTCATTAAAAGTCCAATATGGCAATAGAGATTCTTTAGGCTTTTACTTTAAAACTTTCAAAAGCTTTTGGCTTTTATGGAATGGGGAATATTTTGAAATCTCAGATAATTAAAACAGAATTTTTTTTTCTGTTCTTTTTTTTTTTTCTTGAATACAAAGCAACGATGAACCTCTTGGCTGGCATTCAGAATGCCTAGATTCAGCTCTCGCTTCTCCTGGGGCTTCCTATGTAACTTCTGTTGTCTGGCTTTCTTCTAGCTGAAAAAATGGGAATATTTCCTTTATACTATTAGATATCAAATTTGCATCTTTGCCTGCTCACTTCTTTCTGTGTTTCTGTTATGGAGACTTTCTTAAAGAGTTCTGGATTTGAACAAATCCTTTATCCTTTCTTAGAAATATGCTGAGACCTTAAGGAATTTTAGATAGTAGTAAGAAGAAATATGTCATACTCAGGCCACATTTCAAACTTCATACTGGATCACACAGTATCATAAATACAGAAGATCTCCTGAGCTAGCCCTTTTTGGAGGCATCCAGATATTTTAAATTATCTCAATTATTTTGCATTTTAGAACTAGGTAACTTGGAGTTTTAAAAATTTATCCACTCCTCAAAGCCACTCTGACTCATTACAGATACATCAGAGAAGCCAGATAAACCATATTTCTGGAAGAGTAACTAATTCTGCTACTGCAGGATTTGATTGTAAACCCAAGAAAGAAAACATTTAGATCTGGGCCTCAGTCCACCTTCAGGGATACAGAATATGATAACAAGCCCTCTCATGTGAGAATGTTCTCTGGAGTTGAAGCAGCATGTAGTAGCCTGATGTGGAAATGTGCTGAAGAGAGTATAAAACTGACCTTAAGCTTGAGTATAATATGCCTTTATCTGATGTCATGTAATGATACATACTGATTGTGGTATAGCTGCAAGCTAGGTCTGAACTTGATTCCTCCCTAACTGGCAGGTCTGGTATTTTATCTGGGACCACTTCAAACAGCCCTCCTGGCACAGCTGTGAGTTGCCAACCCTACATTTGCCCTGGTTCCTGTAGTCACACAACTGCAAGTGGAGTTGTCTTGGTTTGCTGCTCTCAGTAATATTCATCCTTCACAAAATAGAGGGAAAAAAAAAAAGAGAAATAAAGATAAAGATTTGTCTTCCCTCAGATCAGAAAGCTGAAACACTCTGCCCTACGGCCACACGATCACTACACTGAGAGGAAGGAAGAGTGTGGGAAGCTACAGCTGCGGGTAATGGATGGGGACTGCTCATATTCTCAGCAGCCTGCAGTCACAGTGTATTAGGTGTAATGTGAAACTGCACCCTTGGTTGCTAAGAGAGAGCGCTGCTCACTTCCTTTGAAATAGCATCGTAGCTAAACTGCTCAGCAACACCGATGTACATCACACACGGGTGCTATTACAGGCAGCTTCTGCCACTCAGACTTCACTAAGCTGAGCAACTCGGTTAGCAAAATGTTAATTGCTGCTTCCTCTGCTGCTTCTCTCTGCTTTGCCATCATGATCTCTTGTGTGTTTAGTTCATAGCACTTTCAGTAATCTTTTCTCTCCCTTATGGAAAAATACTAAGGCTACAGCTAACTTCCTGGAGAATATGTCTGAAAGAAATCTACCTAAACTAACAATGACAACATTACAGTCTTAGGAATTGTCACTAAATCTAAGTGAAGAATGGTCTCAAAAAATCTTCCAGTTGGTATGGTTTCCCTACCACTATTACAAAAGTCACAGACATATGTTGAAAGACACATATTGGAATTAAGGTGTGAGGGCACACGATAGCTACAAGTGATACCTTGATGGTTTCTTAAGATTTTTTTTCCAGAATTATGAAAATCATATCCATTCTGACATGAATGATTTCAGAGTGTGAATACTTTTCAGACAAATAATGCCTCAATCATTTGGAGTTTATTTGGTTAATCTATTCCAAAGTCAACATTTATGCATTTTCTTTACAGATGCTCATTTGTTCTTGTATGTTCTTCAAATCAAATTGGCAAGTGATTCCTCTTTATCGAAGGATAAGACCTTGCAGATGCAAAAGGGAATTTAAAATTTGCAGCAGTGCATCCATTTTGTGATATCGAGATCATCATGAAGACAAAATGCAAAGTTATTTCACCTACTTAATCTGATGCTTAAGGAAGTTTTTGTGAAGTGTCCAAGTAAATAAGCACTTTAACCTACTTTACAAAGTTGGTTATAGCTGGTAACATCAGTGACCACAGTGGTTCAGAATGCAAGATAGTTTCCATGTTATGACACTACCTTCATTTGTTCACAGCTTTCTGGAAACACTCACTTCTAGAAATGAAACTTCTTATTCTTAGTTTCTGTCCAATGGTGGTCTGTCTTTATAGAGAAGAATTATGAGGGAGTGTCCAAATATATGGAAAAAGGAAGCTATAACAAAACATATTCGTATTTGTGTTTAGCCGCTCACTTCTGACACTTTCAGAGCCTACAGCCTAATCCACAGCCCATAGGAATTAATAGCCACAATAACTGCAGTGAGCTTTAGATCAGGTGCACTGTATTCAACAGAGTTATCCTTGTTTGGTTTAAAAATAATGCTGGGGTTGAATCAGAGACATGCTGGCCTAACAGAAAAAACTATGGCAGGCCTTTTGTTTGCGAAACCTGGATGTGTTGTTCGCAAAAAAACTTGTCTAGACACAGAATATTTTTATTTACAGCAGTAAATGTCAAATCAGTCTATTTATATCAGAAAATGTACAAAAAAAAGTCTTTCCCAAACCCAAACCATTTTAAACCAAGAGTCACGTTGATAACAAAAATGACTCAACTCAGAACAGCTGAAAATCCTTATTTACAATGAATTAATGTTTCTCTCATTCAACTTACTGGGCACTCTTTATCAGTAGGAGAAGGGCAAGACTAATAACTAATGCTTTTGCAAAAAGCCTTTTCCTTAGCCCACATTTGTACCAGAAGTATTAGCTGAATAGCTATTAAACTTTCATATTCTCTGTAAAAGAGAAAGAACCAGACCAGCAAGTTCTTCAAGCTGAAGAACTCTTGGATAAATCATTACTCAAATATCCAACATTAAGGAAAAAACCTCAAATCTACGTGCACTTCTCCCACACACACGTGTCTAGTCTATTATTAAATCCTCAATGAAATTTGCATAGTTACAACCACAGGCAGTCTCAGGAAATGCTAAATGTCAGTGACAGGAACATCACTTAAGGTGGCCATCCTTAAGATAGATCAGAACACACAAAGGGAAAAACAGGAATTTCTAACAGAAAAGGTCCAGCACCACAGAATTTTCTCTGCAGCCTTAAATTAGTGATTTCCCAAGGGTTCTCCTCCACACCTTGAAAATTCCTGTATCTAGTATACAGAAGTCACCTAGGTGCTTCTTTAAAGTCAGGAGAGATGAGCATCTCCATAACATTTATTCCTGCCTGTCACAGGACGAATGCTTAAGCTACTGAAGCATGATACAACTCTAGATGACAAGTCCACAGAGACAGATAATTTTCAGATGCAAGAGGATTTCTCCTTCTTCCCCTCCTAAAGACTCTCTGTTTCTTGTTTTTTCAACAGTAAAATTATCCTTGACTACAAGAACAAAAGCATGTCCTTACTACATAGGATTGATTCCATAGAATCATACGTGTAAAGGTGGAAATCTAAAAAACAGGTAATTACCTAGAGAAGACAGACAAACCCTACAAAGCTGTAGCCTGACAGAGAAAGACGTCTCTCTTTATGTCATTATATATGTCCATTTAAGAGAGCAGGAAGAACCGGTTATGTAGTCAAGCATAAGTATCTGGCTGCAGGATTAGGTCATGTCACCAGGTCTTCTCCTTCTCTGTCTTTCAGGTTAAATGTTTTGCTCACAACTGCTGTTAATCTATTCCCTAAAAAATATGGCTACTCTATAATGAATGTTGTATATGCTGATATTATGGGAAACACTCATTTTCAGACATGTCAACTAAATTATTTCAGCCTGAATGTTGTACTAACATTGGTCTTTCCATTTAATATCATTATGTATCTACAACGCACAGTTCAAACCAAAGATGTTTTAAAGTGCATATTCAGTACTTGGCAAATAGACCTTCTGAAACACGTGGAGGCAAGTCTTTTAATGGAAATCATTAGATTATTTCTATAAGCAGATATTCAAGAGAACATACTTTGTTAAACATTTTTGTTCCCGAAAACATTTGCCTTGCCTCTTCAACATCTAGAAAGCAGGTTCAGATATTTCTTAAAGTTTGTGTGTAAATTAGGGTGAAGAACACCACCTTGGGATGTTAATGATATATTAGCATGCCTCCAGGGCAGTATTGTATAAATCTGGCTTTTTTCAATGTATTATCAAATCTGTTGATCCTTTCAAATTTTCATGTAGTGTATTGTGGCTTTGAAAGTATGCCTGATATTTTTGGCTATGTTTCACAGAAGTCAACGCATGCACCTGTTTAAAACACAGCAGGAATGTGACTGAAAGTAATCAAAAAGAAATATTGGAGACATGCAGCAAAATGACTGAGGATATCCCAGCGTCTCTGATCTTCACATTTACAAAAAGCATTTGTATTCAAGACCCCAAGTGAAATTCTCCAACTGGAGATCTTTAAGTTAGTGGCTTAAGTTCAATTAGCAGCTAAAAAAAGAGGCCAGATTTTCAGACATGAAATCAATAGAAACTCCAGACACTTAATTTCATAGGTCTGTAAATCAGTCCTGGGTGTTTAGATGGCTGAAGATAATGACCCATTTTCAGAAGAGCTAAACGGTGTCAATTAAAAAAAAACATAGTTACCATCTCAGAGAAGCACACCCTGCCATTACAAGGTATTAACCTACTCCTTTATATTTGCCATCTTTTTTCTTTAGGATAAAAAGAAACATTATTCCTGCAGCAGAACAGATCCATCCAGCACATACAGAGCATTTCTAACCAGAGCTGAATTGTGCTCTTTTGCACATTGATACGAAGCAGGAATACATTTGTTGAAGTTAATGGAATGACTTTCATACTTTTTCAGGGAAAAAAATCTCCAATTTCATAGATTTTAAATTTTATTTCATTTTCAATTCAAATATAAACGTGCATTTCTGGAATAGGATTGCTGTAACATTTCTGAAACACAAAGAGAAAGAAGAGATTGTAGCAGGGAAGGCTTCAGCTGCAACAAGAAGTTTGCAGCTTCTTCTGCAACATCTTTATAAATAATTCTCATAATAGAGGGGCCAACTCAATTTTACAGGCACTGAGTTCTTTCATGTTGTTACCAAGGCGTTCATACATGAAAGCAAGGCTAAAGAAATTTTAGCCTACTAAAAAGTGTATCAGCTGGAAAGGAAGTTCCACCTAATTGATAATTAAATTTAGAAGAACAAAACATTGATTCCATTGATTCTGACCATCAGAGAAAGATTTAACACCATTTTTTAAAAAACACCACTCTTCAAACTTGACTTTCCCCAATTTTACTGTGAAGCAGACATGGGATGCCTTTTGTCGATAAGTGAAGTGGTGCTACTGTGTTCAGGACACCACAAATTTTGCTTCTAACAGAAAAAGGTTCCATGGAAACCACTGAACACTGATGAATATTTGACAATGATTTATTTTTATTCCTAACAAGTCTAAGCACACCAAAGATAATTTTATCTTGTTTTTTTCAGAATTTTTTTTCTTTACCATTTGAAATAAAATGTGGTCTTTCTAATTTATCAAATGGATTTTCTCTGCTAGTGTTAAAAATGTAAAAACCAAAGTTCCCAAAAATATTAGGAATAATGATTTGACATGGAGACCTGGGATTTCTTTCAGTTCTGCACAACAATGGGCTACTGTCAAAATTACATAAATAAGTAATTGTAAACCATGCAACTAAAATTTGAAAACACATGTTCAGAAATAAGAGGATATCTTATTCTCCAAACATTTCCAAAGGATTTTAATTTAGCATGCAAGCTGTATCAATGAAATTAATCATTCACCCCCAACATTAAAGGTTAATCTCTTGCAATGTGAAGAATGGAGCATGTCCCTATTTCTCACTCCCTTGTATGGGACTACATAAAGGTAGTCTCCCATATTTTTTATTGAGCATTAAATCTCTGTAGAGAGTAGAATAACATGTTAGCAGCACGTAGAATAGCAGCATGTTAGCTATGTTGCTATGCCATGGCCAGCATTAAAGTCCTTCTGAGTTTTATAGTGGATCTAGGTAAAATAATAAACAGGAATGTTAATAGATCAAACAGTAGCAGAGAACAGAAAGGGACATCTTAGGTTCTCATATCCATTTCTAAAAAGGATATATGATGCACAGAGATTTAAAATATTTCAGTAGCTGATAATGGAAATCTAATTAATATAATGAAAAGTTTGTCTTTCTCCCAGTCCTTAAAGTTTCTTAATATCCTAACCTAGTGAAGACAATGAGAATCTTTCCATTCACTTGAAAGTGCTCTGGATTCAACCCCAACATCAACCATGTCTGCTCACTTCAAGCTAGAATTTTTCTGGGAATTTTCAACTTTGTAAAATGCTCAGGCTGGTTTCCCTTACTTCCAAGCTAAAACATCGTGTCTCCAGAAGTCTTCGGTCTCAGATTAGTTTTCACAGTTATCTATGTTTCACATAGGGCACTATGACTACTGAATGTAGGAGAGGTTCAGTCTCTTTACTAATGCCTATACTAATCATTTACAAGGGTTCCATACTTACCAACTAAAACAGTTGTGGTTTAATCCCAGCCAGCAGCCAAGCCCCAGGCAGCCGCTCACTCAGCCCCACACCAGTGGGATTGGGAAGAGAATCAGAAGATTAAAAGCCAGAAAACTCATGGGTTGAGATAAAGACAGTTTCACAGGGACACCAAAAGCCATGCACACAAGCAAAGCAAAGCAAAGCAAAGCAAGAAATTAATTCACCTCTTCCCATGGGCGGGCAGGCGTTCAGCCATCTCCAGGAGGGAAGGGCCCCATCACATGTAACAGTTACTTGGGAAGACAAACACCATCACTCCAAACATCCCCCTCTTCCTCCTTCTTCCTCCCACTTCATACATTGAGCATGATGTCGTATGGTCTGGAATATCCCTTTGGTCAGTTGGGGTCATCTGTGTTGCCTCCAGTCTCCTGTGCATCCCCGGACTCCCTGCCAGCATGGCAGTATGAGAAGCCGAAAAGGCCTTGTCTCTGTGCAAGCCCTGCTCAGCAAAAACAAAACCATCTCTATATTATCAACCCTCTGTTCAGCACAAAGCCAAAACACAGCCCCACACTAGTCACTGTGAAGAAAGTTAACTACCTCAGCCAAAACCAGCACACCAGTTATTTTATAAAAGAACTATAAATAGAGCAATTACCACTGTATTTATTTTGTGCACATTTCATCTATGTGCATAAAATTAACTCTGTGGTGCTTCTCCCAGGTTATTACTTCATGCAACCTGACCTTCTCCTTGGAGTTCTGCACCAGTTCTGACATGTTTGTGCTGTTCCAAGGAGCAATGGTTTTGAAGTCCTTGTGGGCTAGGAACTGGATCTTTTGGTTTTGGTTTGTTGGTTGGTGGTTGTTATTGTTAGCTTTTTTTGTTTAATTAAAATATCTTTAAAACACTGCATAGGGTTGATGCATTTGTGTGATTTTTCTCTGTTGTCTTGGTCTAACACCATCTTCCTGATCTATTTTTCTTTCTGTTTTTTATACTATTACGTTTGTCTTCCCTGTTCATAAATTTTTTAGGACACATGTTTTTTTTTCCCAGAGAAGTGCACTCCTGTATATATATATATATATTCATGCCCTAGCCCAGTACATAATAGTAGTGCTTCTCTAATGCAGAAGGGTTAGCAAGACCTGATCAGTCCAATCAGTAAAAAATGCATACCTGCACACCTTGTGCTAAAGATTACTTAGAAGACATACAAATTAGTCATGTTGTTTGAGAGATTTTTAGAATACATTTTTCATCACCACTTGAATAGATTTTTGAGTAACCATGACATTTTTCATGCAAATTTAGAAACCTTTACAAAGAAATCCAATCTAAGATACCTAGCCTTAACTGTCCCTTCTCTTTCTATTCAGTTAATTGACTGATACTGTGATAAACAGGAGATCACCCTAACATAAGGTGATATTTTTCCAATTGAATGGAAAAGGTGAGAGTAGAGATACTTCACTGTTTTGCATCCTGTAGCATGTATTATTAAAGCATCTGTCACATGAAGTCATATTTCTTTTTAATAAATTAAATAACTTCAAGAAGTGTTACTGTGCCACGACTTTCAGAAGATTTGTCAAGAAAGAGGCATCTTTGACTATTCACTTAGCAAAGGAGTCACACTGTGATATTCCTGACAGCTTTGGGATAGGTGAACAAAACAAACTTCCCTCTTTTAAATCATACTTGCATGATAAAGCCCAAAACTTCTTTTGGGTAGCTCCAGGGCTCAAAAAACACAGCTTTGAAAGAGCAATCTGTGCATTGAAATGTAAATATTCGCTACAGTGTACTGTACACAGGAATTCTGAAGGAAAGCAGGATGCTGAGCGTATTTAGTCATCCATCATTACCCAGAGTTCTCAGTCGGCTGTTTCAGAGAAATGCTTTTCAGTTTGTCTGAGTTCTGGAAGAAACAAGGCTTGGGCATTGCTTTGGAACAGGCAAAGTTATTTTCTTGGCTCTTGTAGAGCACTAAAACTCATTTAAAGGCTTGATTCAAGAACAGATGAGTCAGTACCTTCATTAACAGATTTTAGACCTTCATACAAAAGTTGCAGGTTTGGTTTTATTGGGAGAAGTAACAGAAATGTAGGCCTATTCCCTCCTCCTTTCCATTAGCAGAGTCTCACATGCTACAGCTGTGGTTGTGCAAAGGATTTAAATCAGTTCCATTTGTATGATCAGAAAATGCATTTGAAGATGAAAGATGGGTGAGTAAGTGCCAAACACTGAACACTGCTCCTATCTGGGAGGGAAAAAAATCACTGATCTATACAAGACAGTCACTTTCATTTCTAAAGAGTCCATTTTAGATGATATTGGCAAAACAGAGTAGAATTTTGCCATAGCTTATTTCTTCATGTCACTGGTCCTTTTGGAAAAGAAAAACAAACAAACAAATCAATACAAATTTTATTGTATGCTAGCACAAAAGGACTTTTAAAACAGTGTTTCATACTGTCAAAAAAGAACATTCCTTGTAGGCAAATAAAATTTTGTGTCAGCATTAACCATTTTTTTAAAAAAAGAATGAAACTTTAAAAAATGTAGTAAAATTCCAAGAGAAAAATTGTAGCATCATGTTTTAGGGATGTTGAAATAAAACATTGCCTTACTTTCAATTAACATTTTGGCAAATTCATGAAACATGTTGGTGTTACTCCTAATGTCTTTTCTGAGGGAAACCTTAGCTACAGTAATGCACTCAGTTCTCTTGAAGAGTCTATAAAGTCATGCAGTTTACAGTCTTGTAATGTTTCTGCCAAAGGGAGACAAATGTAAATATAATAATATTCTGAATACTATGTGCAATTGTAAAAATGAGCCATTCTTCTTTCTTTATAAAATGTTTAAGAAACATAAATAGCTGTGAAATAAATAAAAGATATTTTAATAAATTCTGAAAATCTTAACAGACCAGTTGAACTGAGAAAATTATGGTGATATTACTTACTGTTATCTAAGAACAAATCCAGAAATTAACCTGATATCTGGAGATTTCAGAGAAGCCAATAGTAGAAAGGGAAAATTTTATGGTGATGGAGGAAGCACATGCACATTACATGGATGTTGGAAAGAAAAATCTTTTAAAAGCCAGCTAAGAGAGTAAAAGAACCACTAAACTTGTAAACAGAAAAAAAAAATCCCCTACTTCTCTGAATATAATATACAGCGACTTACGAGGAGGAGTTTAACCCAGCTGTAAACTTTATGTTCAGAAGAATTAAATATTCAGCTGTGAATAACATTCGCAGTAAATTAAAACGGGAGTTATGCAATGTCTGGAGTACATTGTAACCACCCCATGATTACCACAGCCAGCCAAACCCTGTCCCCAAGTAGGCAAAAGTTCTAACTGGGATCAAGGGTTTTATCCAGTGTTTAGTCTCCTTTGACCTAATTCATTTCACCACACTTACTTTGGAAGTAAGGGGAAAGTTTTGTTTCTGTGAAAGCCAGTGCAGATATCTGGGACAAAATTAAGTCTGATGTAACTCAAATGATGTCACATCAGGGATGGATTTGGCCAAAAGTGTCTGGGGAAGTTAATATTCTTCCTGAACTGGAGACCAGTGTTAATTCATCTCAGTTCTTTAGCTTTGCTGCAGCTACAACTGCAGGTCAGGCCAAGGACCAACATGACCTCTTGCAGTAAATAGGGGACAAAAGTTTGCTGCTGCTGGGTCAGTACCCCTTTTGTACTTTTACAATAGTGACAACATGTTAATTTCTTTTACAAAGATACATTTCTTTACAAATGTGACAAAAGCTCTCCTATCAGCCACCTTCTTTTTTGGTCCCTTCTGCTCTGGGCACTGCAGACAAAACCTTTTGGTTGGTAGCATTTCAAGTCAGGAGGAGTTGCTGCAGCTCACAAAACTGCACCTCAACATTCCATTAGCAATGGTTGCAATGTATCTCCTGTGCTAATCGCTTTCACAGAAACAGGGTGATAGTGTGCTATTTTAAGGGCTGGATTCTGCCCTCTTACCTCAAATTGATGAGATGGAAATGTTGTGGAGGCATTATAGCTAGTATGAAAAATGCCTTCTGTCCAGGAATGCTTGCCTACTGCATTTCAAGTGTTCCTTGTCTGAGCACATATCCCCATTGAAAGCTCCATGCATATACAGAGGAGTAATAATGACTTCATATTTAGTGGCCTTTCCATCCAAGACAGTTATTAATGGTGAAAAGAATTTACTGCAAGTTTGACACATAAATTACAAGACAGGTACAGAAAGAATCTCTGTGTCCTGGTGACAATGCCACCACACCTTGCAAAGAAGCTCAGGCAGCAGCGTTATGTGTCTCAATTGTAAGACAGACAGGAGAAGCTGCAGAGTGCAGGGAATGTTCACCTCTGCAGTCCTTGCTAAAGAAAATAAGAGAACATTGACAAAAAAAACCCCTCTGGTCCTTCTCTGTCATAGCCCTGTCCTCCTCCAAACCAAAAATCAGGAGGGCAGAAGACAAAAACAAAGATGGCTTTACATTGCTTTTCTCCTTCCTTTGCCTGAGGCTGGCTGAGGGCCTGCTTTATTCTGAGGCAAAGATAAGCATGGTCTGCCCTACACCTGCCATCTCTGGAGCACAGCGTGGTGCTCTGTGCACAGGGCAGCACAGTTTGTCATGTACCTCCAAGTATGGTCCCCTGCTGCTGGGGTGCTTCCAAGGAGGCTAGAAGAGAGGTAATGATGTGATCTGCACACCAGCTGAGGAAGTCCTGCTTCGTGATCCCTGTCTGACAGCAAGGTCAATCATCTGTACAGCCATGAATGAGACTCATGTTGCTTTTAGCCCAAGAAATAGCTGGAAGAAAGCCCCACTATTATATAGCACTTGGATAGGGACACCAGATTAACTCACAAATCCCAACAGTATTGATAAATGCAAACTATCAGAATCATATCCAGCATTTAAATCTTATCTTAATAGTATGGTTAATAAGTTAAGCTTCCAGTCAGTGTAAAGTATGCAAGCTTTTAGTTTGCCATTGGAAAATGTCCCGATTCTTGTTCACAGTGTCAGATAAAACATTAATACACCTGCCCTTCCTTCTGCAGTACACAGCTTTGCAATCTATTCAATATCTGCCCAATCTCACTACATCAAAAGCTGTGACCTAGGCTAGTTACTTTTCCTTCCAAGTGAAACAAAGAACCCACAAGTCTTCTGCTCCTCTTTTCCCTACTTCACACAAGTCTGTGTTTTCTTCCTATTCCCAACTTTCAAGTGAAATTCATGGGCTGCAATGCCATTAATTCCACCTGCTTTTCCCATGTGTGTCTTTCTTGATTTGCAGTATTCCTCACTACATGATGCCCTTCTGAATGCTGATGTAAGGAGTGAGTTTGCTTACTTCAGCCACAGTGAAAGGGCTAAAGCCATGAAAAGCAAACTGATGTTTGCTTCCCAGTTGGTTTGTGTCGGGAAGTAGAGATCATAAGAAGCCTTCTTCCTCTTTCCTCTGAGAATTGTTCTTAGAAAATGTCATGTGAATCCCAGCATTGGTCAAAAGGATAAACAAAAAGTTGAGAATTACCAGAAAGGTTGTTAAGAATGTAATAGAAAGCAGTTTTATGCTGCTATATGAATCCTTGGTGCAGTCACGGCCTAAACAGTGAATTTATTTCTGACCATTCTAAACCATAAATATTATAGTAGAATTAGACAAGGAATAGTAGATCAAAGAAAAGATTATAAAAACATTGAAAAGCTTTGCTCAGGCAGAAACTGAGGCCCTTCAATCCAGAAAAAAGTGCAATCCAGGGAGATTAGTAGATAGCTACAGTATCTTGGGTGATAAGTAGAAGAACTATTCACTGTTTCTCAGAAAAAGAAGAAAGCAAGAGGCTCCCTTCACTTAGCAAGTGAAAATTGCTAAGCCTCAGGATTCAAAAATCACAAAAGGAAGTGTTTTCCATGGACTGCAGAATGAAGCAGTGGGACTCATCGACACAGGAAGCAATGAAGGTCAAAAGGAAAATGGTTAAAAAGGACTAGTTCACTTCATAGAGAGGTCTACCGAGTCCTGTTAAATGTGACGGGATGAATTTAAAACACAAATCTAAAAATCCCTCATCACCTATTGTTAGAAGATGGAAAGGTATACCATAGGAAGAGCATATTTACCTTGTTTATTACGCTTCCCTAAACATCCATTACCATACCCTCTAATAGGCAGAAAGGTCACCTTTCAGCCTCATCTGATAGGCCCATCTTTGTGGGCTTTTTCTTTCTTTCTTTCTCCCACTAAAACTGGAAAATGTGGTAGAAGTTTCCCACCTCCTTTACTGAGCCTCCCAGAGGAAGGCATGCCGGTGGGACACTTTGGAGCAGAGCCCTTGCTCTGAGATGCTGGCTCATGACATGAGAATGATGAATCCCAGAATATATAGGTCGCTGTCTCAGCTCTGCCCTTGGCCTGCTGCATGCCTCACTTGGTGATTATCCCAAAGCTTAGTATATTCTGTGTAACAGAGACTTACAGAAGAAAAAACACACCTATGTAACCAAGAAAATAAGGATTTCCTATAATGCCTGTCAGTACCTCGGGAAATTCCCATGTAGAAGAGTAATCCAGAGATTTACGATGATAACCTAGACATAGATGTTTTTGTTACATTGGGTTCACTCATTTCTGTGCCTTGGTTTTCAACCTAAAAGACAACAATTTTTGGGCGGGTATTTTTTGTTCTTCCCTTCCCTTCCCTTCCCTTCCCTTCCCTTCCCTTTTGCTTTTTAATCCTGCAAAGGTTTTATGTGGCTAAATATGTCAGATGTTTGGATAACAAGTGAGACAGAAACCATAAAAATATCTGAACTTATGCTACGTGCCTACAAATGGAGGTGAAGTCCAGCTCTGACATTTCCAAATGGCTTTTGATCTCCCCCAATTTAATGCACATAGCCTTTTTAAAAATAAAAGTGAAATCTAGCACGGTTCACTAAGAGTACTTCTTTAGAAGCTAGAGGGTGGATTTGCCCCACTTCATATCAAACCGTTCGTACCAGATGGTTGCAATGTCAATGTAAGGACAAAGTCAATGCAGATTTTAGAAAACAGCAATGTTGTGGAAAAAGTGCTCCCTCTGGTTATTTTGCTGGAGAATTATTTGCTTACAGCAGAAGAGAAGTAGGGCAGAGGGCAGTTGGGTTTACCTGCATTGTTTTCACCATTACAGTCAGGACGAGGGTTGTTTGTCAAACAGGGTTTTGTTCCCCCCCACGCCCCAAGGGCACACGTTCCTGACACGCTGTGTTAGTTCTCTGAGGAGGTGAGGGCTCTTTCTCAGAGGCCGTGCATTTTCTGGATGCGGTAGGGAGGGGGAGAACATATTTTCGTTCTCGGTGTGGGTTTCAGTCAATCTTTTTACCTGCTACGCCATCCATGTTGTTTAGGAGCAGAGACCCAAAATGACAGACGTGACTGAGGCAGCTGCTGCAACCAGCACAGCCTCCTTCAAACCCCCCTGATCCGACACAACAACAGTGCAGCGTGCTGGCAGCCCTGGAGGATTACAGCATCACCGCTGGCTTGCTGTTAACCCTTTGGAGCTCACAACCAGCCAAACTATGGCATGAGCTGGCAGCTGACAAATATCGACGGCACCCAGCACCTGGAGGCAAAGCATCTCTCCAGAGACAGGACCTTAAACAGCAACACATTTGTACAATACCTGTTGCTGGTGTGGCACAGTCAGCTCTACCTGCCTCCAACAGTAACAAAAGAGAAAACTGTCTTCCACAATTTTACAAATGGAAAGTAAAAACACAAACGAGTCATGCCAAGACACTGTGTGGCGATCACAGCAGTAACTTCAAGGATTATCGCTTCAGGAGGAGAGTTAACATAAAATATTTCTGCACCAACACAGGGAAGTAGTGTGGGCATCTTCTGGGCAATGTCATTTAGACGGAGTCAGCAGATACAAAATATTCAAGTGTAATGTGCATGATTGCTGAGGAGGCTTCACAAACTACAGGTTGCCATGTTGGAAAAAAAAAATAGCGTTGAAGAGAAGTGCTGAACCGAAACCCCGAGAGATTAAGAATAATCTCAAAATACATCTTTGGGAGCGTGAGAAGGTTGGAGACTCCTGCACCTCAACCATGTCATGATTCCAGGTTGCCCTCCGAAGCTAGTGGATACTAATGAGTATCATGATACCTCCCAGTTAATGGCAATCACACCCCTGACTGCAATACTTTTGTAGTTAAGAGCAAACACAGATTGGCAGTGCTATGTCTACATTTTGCAGTGGTTAACATACCTCCCTGCCATGACAGTTTCTTACAGGAATACTCTACTGGCAGCCTGAGCAAGGACCAGGAAGATGGACTTTTAGCAAACCTGAGCTGCTTTAGACCTTGACAGGATAGGCTGTTTTTCTCTTAATACATGTTAATCATTGTATTCCTTATGCTAGGCAGTGAAATAGAAAAATCACGGACTTTTGTTACAGGCTGCACCTGTAACAATCTGCAATTCATGATCAGGAAAAAATAGCTGTTTTCTGTGGCAACCCAAAAAGAGTTTACAGATAACTAACATGAAAAGTTGAGACTATCCTACTGTCAGTCCTAGAATCTGTTTGGTTTCAGAATGTGACATGTTCTGATTTAACGCATACCTTTATTATTGTTTATTTGCTCTTCATCGTCTTTCTTTCCTCCCTTGACGCCTAAAATGTCTACATATCAGCTGGTACTTTTAAGTCTGTATTCAACATCTTACCCCTTCTTTGAGAAGTTGTCTCCTCTTCCCATTTTATAGGGATGAGAACACAGTTCATTCCCCATGTCAGCTCTTTTTTTCTTTTTTTTTTTCTTTTTTTTTGCGTCTCATGTGAAACTACTAGTAAAGATGACACGAATTACATTGGGTAATGCTGGTTGACTAATGCCTCACTACTAATTAGTCACAAGCCATATGACATCCAGAACTCTTCTATTCTTCTGGTTTTCTTACATTTTTATTTGAAAAAGAAGACCTTTTTCCCAAACTCCCAAATGCACTAATCCATGAAGCATTCCAACAATAAGGAAATGAATCATTAATTACTTTAATTCTGCTATGTTATTGAAAGCACAGTTTCAAGCAAGTTCATTTTATGTGTGGCGATATTGAGGCAGTTGGTTTCAGGCCCCAGGTCTTGTCACAAGTGCTGAAACCAAGAATAGATCTGGATGTAAGTTGCATTGTTCCAGTACATTGAAATTCTGACTGTCTAGTTAGCATTGTTCCTAACAAGTGAAAACCAAAGCTCATCCTGTCCCTTCTTAAAAAAAAAAAAGAACAGGCTTTGCACATTTTTGTTGCAAATAAACTATATTGCAGTACACGCAGAGCACAGCTACAGATTCTATATTTTGTCCAACCAAAATAGGTCAGTTAGGAAGCACTCCAAAGTTGCACAGAAGTTGGCATTTCTGATTATTCGGGCTGAACGATTCCAACGGGCCAGTTGTCAAGCACAATTTGCAAAGGCTCCTGGCACTCTGGCCAGGGGGAAGTTCCCCAATTTATGTTATAACACAGACAACAGCAGTAACATTTTAATCAGATGGTCAAGCCTGCTGGGAAGCTCTGTTATAATCCATTGTTATGCCCAACAGGACTGCAGTTGGGTATGGCTGGAGAGTCTACAGTGGACTGTGGTTCCTTAGTGCCCCCACCATGGATGTCAATGCAAAATTAAAGAAATGTTTCCCCTCTCCCTTGACACACACTATAGTAAGTGACTGTAGTAAATTATTCCTTCTGCACACTGCTCTAAGCTATTTTAAGAGCTATCTGCTCTGCAATTAGATCAGGGAATACCTTTTATATTAACAGGGGAAGCTGCAATTAGGAAGCAGAGACAGGGATCTTTATCTGGAGGACTCACAACACATGGGTGAAAGACGGATCCCGAGAGCTCGTTTTTGGCAATTAAATATGTGTTAAGCATGAGTTCCTCATCTATACCAAACGTCTATGATATGTTAGTCAACACATTTTTACAACCAAGACTTTAAAATCAAAAGTAAGGTTTTTGATGGGCTTTAATGTCAAAACCATTCTGTCTTTTAAAGATATTAAGGAAAGCAAGGGCAACAATATCAGCCTTCATCTCATGATTCAGTTGAGAAGGCCTCAGTATAAAACCAAAAATACTTCAAGGGAAAGAGAGGAGGAGCAAGAAGAAAGAACCATAGGACTATGGATTTGGCAGAAAAAGAAGGAGTGCACTTAAGAAAAAAACAACAAAACTGTTCAAATGGAATTAAAAATATATAACCGTGAAATTTACATACTGCAAGTACAATAGTTCCTAAGTTCATGTTTTAATTACATGAACTAGTATCTTTCTTGAAGCAATTATAGTATCCCTAATTAAATTGTGGTCTTTTACAGTAATATCAATTAGCTCTTTAAAAACCACATTATTAATTTATCAAGAAGACAAGTTGATAACATAGCAAATGCAATGAAATAGATCAGTCTGTAACACCCACTGCTAGAGAGAACAGACTTCCTTCAAAAGTAAATGGACAGTGAATCTCCACTAACTTCTGAGGAGCTGCACAGATCCACCCTTCTCAGGATGGGATCTGCATTCTTAACATCAAAACTTTCTTCTTTATCTGTTTTTTTACCTGTTTTCTATACACACAACCGTGAAGAAAATCATAATGTCATAGAGTATGACGTGCAATGAGGCTCTATTATAGGGGAATTTTCTTTGCTGTAAAATGCATCTTAGTGTGTCTGGGCAGAAGAAAATGGCATAAAATAAGTTCAGAGGGAGAATGAGAACTGAAATTCAAACAAACAAACTGAAACAAAATAAGAACTTCTTCATTGAAAGGTACTTTACATACTGACAATGAAGTTTCCAGATGATCCAGAAAAGAAAGGAATATGGGAAATACCTCTGGAAAGTATTTCTGAACAGCAAACAGATGGCTGGGATGGGTTGTGTGTGTTTGACAGCAGCTACTCTGTGGAGTAATAAAGGAATATGAGACAACTGTTTGATCTGCTGGTGGGTTTGGATGGCAGAGATCTGTCTGCACTCAGTGTGGCACTACTTTATTGGAAGGAAAATATACAAATCCTCTGAAGAAGAGGAATACAAACAAACAGTGCAGAGGGAGAAGTATGACAATCTTCCCCCTATGCCATGTAATTATGCAACTCCTCATTTACTAACTTATTACAATGGCAACTGTGTTGAGATATGGATATGGATATAGACATAGATATAGAAATAAATGTTAGTATTTTTCTCAGTTCTGTTTGTCACATCTCACCAATTTAATTACTCCTTTCTGTTTCTTCTTTCAACCAAATTTCTAACATCATTTCCTCTAAGCATTCTTCTAGAGACAATTTCTTCATCAGGGCCCCACAGATATCTTCCGGATTTGCGAAAGTGTCATCTGTATTTACATACATGTTTGTGGGTCAAAAACCAAGCTCCCAATCACTTCAGCATGTGCCTGCAATGACTTGCTGATGTCGACATACACTCGCTTCGGGCCACGCACGGAAAGTGTAATGTAGAGCTCCATCTGCTGCTAGAGGGGCCTCTTGCTTGGACCATCACCGCACAGATTCCTGCAAATGCATTTAGAGAGGACACAGAGATTGTGCCACTGAATGGTCTTTGGGAGTCCTACACATCTGCCATTCATGTAGGCTTCCACATGAGCCTTTCTGCTTTGCTCCTATGCCCAGGACACCTGGCCAACATTAAAAATACTGTAGATGAACTCAGTCTCTACCAAATGAAATCTTTGGAGTCACAGAACTGGTATTTTCTGCTGGGAAACAACTGCGCCACTGGAAAACTTTCTCATTCATTTTAACCAAAAATTCAGGGTGTTTTGGTGACAAAAGTCACCTGAATTTTCTGTAATGCGATGTAGGAAAATGGTTTGCACTCTTCCAAACATTTTTGAAAGAAAGAGGGGTATGCAGGCAAAAGTTAAAGTGGTAACTAGATATTAGAGACCCACAAAATATTACTTCAGGAGCATGAATAATACAGCAGGACAAACCTAGACAGAAATTTAAAATATAATTCTGCTTTGTTAAAATTTTTCCAGGAAAATTATCTTTCTTTACAGGGAGTCATCTACCTTGCAAGACTATTGCCGTTCTATTACAGGTATCTGAAGAGAAATTAAAATAAAGCTATGAAAGTTGAAAGTCCATATTTGGGAGCAAGGTTTTTGTACTCTAACTGGTCAAAGCTATAATATTGTGGAAACTAGATAAAAATTTTCAAGAAGAACTGGCTTTTTGCAAGACATATCATGAACTGTGCTTTCTGAATGATAGTAATAATAAAGAAATACACCATGCCTAGGTAGAAAATTGTTTTCCTACTTTATATTTAAAAATAATCACAAGGTGGAGCAATGACTTCAACATAGCTGAAACTATCTCCAAGTCATCCTCCAAGACAGCATTCCAGATAATCAGATGAACTTCAAACACTTCCCGGTTTGGATGAATACTGGAATTTCTGGCAGGTTTGACCCCATATAAAATGTATAAAATAGAATGTATAGAATGTATAAAACTCAACATCTTCTCTCCTTATATTGAAAATTATGCATTTAAGCTGTCTTGTTTTGCAGTTAAGTCCCCCAACATAACTTCTCATGCAACAGGATCAGGAGGCTGTAAGACTGTGAAAGACCTTTCGGATAGGACACAGCCAGCCACTGTCACAGTGCAGGGGATTGCAACAGAAATGTGTGCAATACACCAAGAAGGGTGATAAAAAGATGAGAAAGACCTACTAAGCTGAAATAAATGGGATAAGTATATAAATCAAATGCTTGTTGCCAAACCGTTTTGACCAAATCCAGGAAAGATGGAAACAATTTTGCAAATGGCAAACCTCCAAAACAGTGATACCTTACATATGGCTCAGGGAATGTTTCCTTTGAAGTTAAAAGGCAGCCAAGTGTGAAATCTGTGATCAATATAGGAAGAGAAGGAAAAAGCTAACCAGACACAAACAAAAATTCCTGATGGCATTTTAATCTCACATACATTAGACAGCTCCCAGTGAAAAGACCAATAACTGTATATACTTTAAATATACTGCATGCAAAATATGCAATGTTCATCCTTAATAGCATACCTGCTTCCCTTATCAGTTAGGAACTCCTTTATTTCCATTTTCTTTTCATGTTCTGAAGTTTTGAAAGGATAAGATTTTATAAGATGAAATAAATTTACTCTTCTTTGCTAAGGAGTCTTGCTGATATTTTTTTAAGAACATTCAGGAGCTTCACATAGCTATGAATATTTGCTCTTGAAGCATTTAGCAACTTTAGGAAGTATCATCAGCAGTTAGAAGAATGCATTAAGTCTGGAATTAGATGAGACAAAACTTTATACTACCCCCACAGAAATTTCTCATGGTCAAATATTGGCTGCATGATTTCAAGAAGGCCTGGCTCCCACTAATACAAATAATCCAGTTAGGGAAAGCTTGGTGGATTGTCTGAAACTGCCTAAAACTAATGTTCCCTCTCTTATGTCTTTCAGAAATTAAGTATTCCCAGCCTTTACTAGAGACAGATCTAAGGCACAAAGCTGGGCTCCAAAGATCAATTTTCCTCGAAACATGGCAAACATTTCAGTTTGTTTCTCTGATTTGTTTTCTGAAAATGAGATACAAAATTTTTGAATATGATATCTTCTAGCTAATACATGTTGTGTTGCCACTTAAAATGAGAGTACTTCAGCACCTCAACTGAGCACATATTTAATATCCTGTCCATTTTTAAACAGGTGAACAGTGTTATTGATTTCAATAGTATCTCGTATGTCTTTGAACAAGACAGAGAAAAGAGGAATGGTTGACCACCCAGTGCAAAATCAAAACATAGACAGTAGTCCTTCCCAATGTGCACTAAGCTGAGCAGGCATGGCAGGAGGCTGTTTTGGCAAATGTCACTCCCCTTTGATGAAGAAATATTTGGAAAGCTACAGCCTGGCCATCTTGTCTCAGTTCTTGAGCAGAAAATGCAGCAAATCTTCCCGAACATCATTTTTGGACAAATGAAGGAGACAAAGGCAATGAGGTGACTGGTTCAGTGAATAAGGGTGTGAAAGTGTATGTCATTTACCTTGCCTTTAGTAAGGCTCTTGACACAGTCTCCCAGAGAATCTTTTCATCCTATCTGGAAAGGTATGGCTTATGTGCATGGAAAACTAGTTGGACTGCTAGCCTCAAAGAGTTCAAAATCAAAGTGTTGTCAGTTACTAGTGATGCTTCTAAGTGTTGATCTTGGTACAGGTATTGCTTAACATCTGCCTTAAGAAACAGGGAACAACCAATCACTGTCTGCTACTAACACCCTGCTGGCAGTAGGAATAGTCTTGGCCACAGAGCCTCAAGGCTCCATGGAGATGGACACCATCTGAGTATAATGCTGCTGACTGCTGCCTCTAGAAGGCATATACAATAACTGTATACAGAAACATAACAGCACACATCCAATATGTAAAACTTACTTCATATTGACCATTTATTTGCTCTTCATCTGTCAGGACATGTCAGAGCAGGGAACAAATCTACTTTTTAAGTTTTTTGAAAACCAGCAGCAAGTGTCTGTTGTGACTGGGATCTTGGAGAAGTATAAGGTAGAGCACATTAAAGTACTTACAGCCACATATTAGGAACCCTTTCTCATTTTCATAAAATGATTTAAGATTAGAAATCCAGGATGGGATTATTTATGGCTAGGCAGACTCATCAAAACTGTTTCAGATCTTTCAAATTCATAATATGCCATTTAATTTTTATGGATTTAATTCACTGTTTTGACGTGTTTCTTTTGCAGAAGTAAATCCTGAATAAGATAGATTAAATAATCACTTTTCTTTTGTCTTCTTCTGTTCCAGTCTTTTGGGTATCTACAGGAGTCCTGAACCTTTTCTAAATGTGAGCTGGCATTGTGCTGTGCAAGTCAGGGCATCATATTTAGTTTTTGTAACTTCTCTATTCCCAAGTGACCAAGCACATTTGTCTAAGAATGTCTACTGTGCATATGAAAATATATGTGAAAATATGAAGGATTTATTGCCATTTGTCCATTTCTTTAAATATATGAATAGTATCCTAAGATATCCTATCAAATGTTAATGGAAGTGTTGGGAAGGAAATCTCTTTGGCAAAGTTCTTTTTTTAAAAATCAGAAAACAATTGGTCTGGGAATACTCTTCATTACTCTTAGGGAAGAATAAAGCATTTATAAAAAAACAAACAACCCCAAAAGAGACTTCATGCCTCTAGCTAGTGTCTGCCATGACTGAATAGAAGTTGTGTGAGACATTCCTGCACGGCAGATGGTGTTGGGCATCCATCTTAACACATACCTTTTCAGCCTCTGACTACTGTAAGAGACCTACTATGGCTTGTAGCTTATTAATTTGTGTAGGTCTGTTTAGTGGTGCAGGAACACTGCAGGTTTTTATTGTTCTCTTTGTATCTGCTCTAAGTGTCCATGAAAACACATTGTGGGCACTGGATTAGCAGCTACTCTATGTTAAAAGTATCCAGACAGCCTCGAGGTATATCTAACTCATCCTAAAGATCTCGTTCATGCCAAATATCATCATCCACAATAACACTTAAAACAAATAGCTTTTGACACTGATGGGAGACTGTTGTGGAGGGCACAGTGGATGAGAAATATGGCATTCATATCCAGTTTTAGGTCTGCTTGCTGACTTTGTATCATAGGTATGCACTAATGCCCTTATTGATGAGAAAAACATTGGACAGCAACAATAAAGCATCTGTTGCTGGATTCTACTAGAATGGAGCTCCCTTAAACTATGAAATAATAACTCTCCTAATTTTTCTATCTCATTTTAATTTGAATTCATTCTTTCAGGAAGGAATTGAGTTTGATCATTGTTAATGCAAATAAAAGACTCCTGCAACTTTCAACTAACAACAAAAGCAAAGCAAAAGTAAACTGCCCAGAAAAAGCAATTATACCACCCTTGTGGTGTACTGAGTAATACATATACTGTAAACTACAGATTACCAAGATCATGCAATGAATTTCCAGATCCCTGCTAAGGACTGCCAAAAGAAGTTGCTAATACCACTAACATCCATTGACTTCAGGAGAAGTGTAATCAGGACAAAAAGAAGCACAAGTATATATTGTCTTTTAAGAGCATGACTACATCAAGACTAGAAACAATGCACTGAACTTCTAATCCAAAGAAAAGAATGTATAATTTGTTCCTGTTTTGTTCTTTTCTAATTACATATGAAGTAGAAATACAAAAGTTTAAACAACAATATATACAACAACATATACTAACATAACAGTTTTTGAGAATTCCCCTTAAAATATAACTATACATTTTTATAAGTGTAAACAATATTTTATGACAAAACTTATTATTTTAGTAAGGTTCCTTAAAAAAGAACACCTAGACTTCAGCTGGCAGAGAAAACTTTCCAATAAAACTGAGGAGTATCAAATCTTGCGTCCTGTAAAAGGCTGTGGATTTATCTTTACAAAATACTCAAAGGGCTGACTGAAGTCATCTCCTTATTAATGAACATCAAGCTTTGCAGTTATAGGTGGGAGATTTCTTTCAGCCTATGAAGTTTGTTTTCAGAACAATGTCCTCTCAAATTAGTCCTGCGGGTTACAAAATATTAGTACACTTGACTTCTAGTGACTGAAGTTCATGATGATTTTCTTAAAGTCTCTTTCACTACCAGCTACTGATTGGGGAGACAAAATAGCATGCATTTGAAGTGTACCATACTTTAAACATATTGCATTTGACTTAAGGGAAGCCACAAATACCTTAACACCTGCAATATTCCATTTCTTGTTCTCCTAAAAAGGATGCAAGGGCACAAAGATTTATGATTTGTTCATAAAACTATTCATATAGAATACAGGTATTAGAGGTTTCAATAGCTGAGCTGAGTACAAGCCATTCTATTTAGTTGCATTTATATAATCCTTCTGGAGGACAAGTCAAAGAACTGAGGAAGCCAAAGAGTTCGGCTTTAAATTTATCAAAACTATTAATACTTCTGGAAAGTAAAACAATAATCTGATTGCAACCATGGGACAATCTACAATAGTCTTCTGGCTCTCAAGGTCTTGGCCCTGATTACACTTCTGCCAGCACTAATGATGTGTAATTCAACTGGAGGCAGTGTAAAATGAGTCGGTGAGACCACAATCATGCCTTTTGAGTCCAGTATCAACCTCTTCACACCTTTACTTGAAAAAAAAGGTTTTTTCCTCTTGATTCACATTACACTTTTCTTCCTAGATATCCTGACAGAAAACCAGTCTCTCTCTTTCTCTCTCTCCTGCTTTTTTTCTTCAGAGGTACATGAAAATTACACAGCACATACAGAAGCTGCCAAGGACACCTCTAAGTATCATAACAAGCATCATATTCCATACATTTCTTCTCCAGACTTGATGTAATGTAGGAGTGATCAAATGATCTTTGGCATGTGCAAGTGAGGGACACACCAATCTGCCATGCCAAAGCTACAGCAGTAGGAAGCTGGTGTGAATGCAAGTTTACTTTCCGGGAAATATTTCAGCCTTGAAACTCTCTCAGAAAGAGTTTCACATCTTAGAAAACAAGACAGGTAGCTGAATACTTACATCTTTTGCTCCTCCTGAATCTCTCTGTGGGTGGTGTCCCTTCCAACTTTAACCATTTAGTGATTCTCTGGGATTTACTTCCAAACTTGCACTAACTGGGCTGTAGAGTAGAACGAGTGCCTTTAGGAATCAGTAGGACTGCAAAGAGGAAAAGAGTGTATTAGAGGCCGGGCTGCTGGGAATCCAGGCAGGGACAACAGAGAACCATGATCAGTGACAAAAAGGAAACAGGGAAATGCCTGTGACCTCTATTACAACACAGAGAACCTTCAGTCTCGGTAATGCTGTGATACTGACAGGTAAAGTGAGCATGAGTGTCTGGAGGAATACTGATTAAAATAAAATACAAACCATCTGAACCTGGTCTTTTGCCTCATCAGAGGCAAAAGAAAAGCTGGACTGGATCCCTTACCCCACTGCTTCCTTTGTGCCTGTCAGACACAGCTCCATCATCAAACTGTACCTGACGTAGAAGTGGATGAATCCCACATTTAAGAAGAGCATCGGTTTGAATTGCTGTGTTTCGGAGAATTCCTTGTCATTCCAGGAAGTAGCAATTACTAGTCTCATGAGAACAACCTCAACAGTTTTACAGAAAATTTCAAAGGAGAGTGAATAAATTAAGAAAGGACATTTTTAACTTTGGTCTGTAAAAATCTGAGCCAAAACCCACCAAAGACAGCAGGAAAACCTGGTACAGAGCCTCTGCTGGTGCAGCTACACTGCTAATATCTGTACTCTAGATGAAGCCTGCAGACAAGAGTGGCTCAAGGGACTAATTTGGAGATTGCTGTGTTGTTATCTGTGATATCAACAAGCTACAGATAAAGATGGATTTTGAAACAGCATTTTTCTACCACAGTGGTAGTCAGTTGATAACAGCAGTTTTTTCCAGTAAACTTTATGAGAATTCAGGAGAAAATAGGACTGTCCTTACATTGATCTATTTGCAACACATGTCCCACAGCTTTTTTAGCATCTCCTCCCACTATGGATGTTATTTATTCATGTATCTAGCCTCATTTTACTGCATCTCAGACTCCTATAAAGGCTTTTGCATTTTCTTAACCTTCATAATTCTAAAAACAGATTTCAGGAAAAAGAAGGTTTTAGTCTGCTTACAAGGATCTTCCTGAATGAAGTAAGATTTTTAAAGTACTAAAAGTCCTGTAAATTTTATTTGAGTAAAATGTTGAGCCACCCACAATGAGTTCAGTAGTAGCCAGTTCCTATTGTGATTTACTCCTTTGCACAATGGTTGAGATAGATCGAGAGAGGATGGGCAAGGTCTTACTGCACCAGCTAGAGCAGCAGAGAGGCTTCAGGGCACATACGAAGGGAAGGAGGGAAGGAACGAAATTAAGAGGGAGGAGCACTGTTTTTCCAGGATGGGAGGGGGATAATAAACTCTCATCTCATTCAGCAGAAAAACACAGGACCAGATGGAACATCACAAGTTAATGTGTTCAAGTGCCCTGCTAAGACATTCCTGCTAATCTCAAGGTTATTCTATTGATAGCCAATTTACACTAATTTGTTCATGGGGCAAGACTGGGAAGATGCATTGCCTCCTCCTTATTTCAAACTCAGTGATTGCTTGTTGATAATAAAGGCAGATAGAAAAAGATGTGTGTTTCATTCTTATTTAAGCAACCCTTTTAATTAATTAAATCCAGTTCATGTGCTTTCCTTCCTCCCTCCTCCTAAATCTTTAGACAAAGTCAACATAGTCAAGACCTTCTTTTCACTTTCACTTTCTTAAAAATGTCGATTTAAAAAGAAAAATAGAATTTCCTTCAAATGTCACTGAAAGTTAAAAATAGGAAGGTATCAGAAAAGCCTTTTATAGTGCAATCATAACAGTACTTTTGAGCACCACAATTAAAATGATCCCTTATGACAGTGATGTGATACATCTCTGCATTTGGTGTTTCAGGAAGCAGAAAAAAAAATAGTGCAATTTTTGTTCTGTCTGTCAACCAATTTTTCAAATGGGGTACTCATATACTTTGAGATGCTAAAGTATTCTTTCTTTTAGATGTCATGATATGGGTATTTTTTAAACACATTTTTGGGGTGTTAAAATAACATTGTTATATAGCCACCAAATCTGCTAAGACAAGAAAAGGAAGACTAAGACTTTAGGGTACATAACTCTTGTAACTGGATCCAAGAGTCACAGATTGTTTGGAAGGCTCTGGCTGGGATAGTTATGTTGCCTTTTGCGGATTAGGTAAGAGTTGCAGGTGTGAAATTACTTTTGATATTTAGATAATACAATTAATTTAGGAGACAAATTCGTGCTGACATTTATGAATGTGGATGCTGCTACAGTGCAGACTGAAAATGAAATGTGAAAACCCTTCAAAACGGAAGCATCTAAAGAGGCATTTCTGAGTTACATGAATACTGTGTTTTCTTTACAGTGAAAGGCCATCAGAAGAGAACTGTTTTCCTCCAAAAACAATCCTGTTACATAATGCATAAATGATTATAAGGGTCCACAGTACACTAAAATTTAAGTAAGTTAATCTTTATTTATAATCAGTTTTAATAAGATATTCATGAATACTTTGTTCCTTTATTCTATATGAATTGAGATCAAGGAAAATTGCAAAATTAAAGGAATTTTTAGATGCATTTATTAAGTAGATGAAAGGAAAAAATTTACTGTTGCACCAAATCTTATGCAATGAATTACACAAATGAATACAAACCTAAGTTTAAGCTCTTATAGGTATTTGAAGCACTGTGTTAAAAACTGAGAAGACCCCAGTGGCCAGCCTATAAGACCCATACTCTTGAAGCTTCCCTCTAAGCAGACTTGGACATGGAATCATCTTTTTGTGATATGAATGTTACATACTCCAAAACATTTGGTCAGTACTTCTTTGCGGAGAGGGCCTTGAGAAACTGCAGCTTCTTTTCTAATAGTTCTTTCGGCCAATATAGATGACACAAACTTGCATCTAACAAGATCAAGGTGTCTACCTCAGAATAACACCAATGGTAAAACTGATGTAGGGAAAAATTAACCTCAGGGGGTAAGAGTTTAATTACTGCATAAGCAACACAGCAGTTTACGGAAGAGCTACTACTGTGTTGCACGAAACAACACTGAGTGCAACCAGAGTATCTAACAATGACATTTAATTCAGAAAGAAGACAACAGAGGTAAAAAACCCAACAAAAACCCCATAGCTATCTATAGTAAGTGAGACAGGGAGTGAGGAGGGATGACTTGTTTGCCAGTGCAGAGTAGGCTATGTCATATTGTGACATCTGAAATAGAACATTTAGAGAAAAAAAAAATTCCTGATGTTAATTGTAGAGGTAGGAATAACTGGAACATGGGACAGCATAAAGGCCTTTTGCAGAAGGTGTAATACTGAAAACACCCCAAAATTGACTGAAGAATAAACTGAAACCATTAGAATTTTCAGTTTTTCTACCACCTAGACTGTAACACCATTACCCAGACAGAAGAGCCTTGTGCAAGACTTTTTCATCCTGCTGAAGTCAAAGCTGACAACATCCATTGCTCCTTCCTCAACCATAGATCTAGTCATTTCATTATAACATAAATCGGGTTGGTCAAGCATATCACCCTTGGCAAATCCACACTGTCTGTTCTCAGTGACCTTCTTTTCCTTCATGTGGTGAGGATTGGCTTCCAAGGGGACTTGAGCCATAATTTCCAAGCAAGGTTGGCCCATCTAGTCCCATGTATTTTTATGGGTTGAGATTTCTCAAGCAAACCCTCACTTGACCATCCAACACTATCTCTCCTATTTGAACATATCTCTGGGCGTGGGAAATGCTGAAAAAGAGAGAGGCATTTTTTAATCTTGTGCCACTAACTTACCCAGCACATTCAGCCATGGGCCTACATTTTCCTCATTTGTTCTTTTTGCTGCTGAAGTAGCAGTAAGCATACCCTTCATGTTAATTGTCTGTTTCAGCTCTAGCTGAACTTTTGCTTTCCTACTGCCACCCACGCCATCATGGGCAGCCTCTATATTCTTTCTTTGTAGTCTGCTTCTGCCTCTTATATATGTCCTTTGCATTGGAACTGAGCCACCTGTTCCCTATTTTGTCAAGCCATGATACGTATACTCATTTTCCCAAGTCCTGGCATGGACAGCATTTGGCTCCTTATGAATAATAACATGAGGTCCTTTGCTCTTCTGTGATACCTTCTGCAGGATCTCACCTACCAGCTCCTGATGAATAAGTCAAAGTCTTCTCTTCTGAAGTTGAGTTTCACCCTTGTTCTTTGCCTACTTCACCCCATTCAGGATCTTGAACATTGCTGCTCTGTGGTCACTGGGACAAGGCTACCACTGACCACATCAAGAAACTGCATCATCTCAGATCATAGTATTCAAAGGGCTGAGATACTCGGTCCTACAACACAGGTTGTAAAGATCACTCCTGTAAGGCTGAAGTCCCAGGGCTCAGAATACTTGCAGAGGAAAGTCCACTGTGCAGCAAAAATGTGTTCATTTTCTTTTCCTTCCTAAAAAATGGAAGAAAAAGCAAAGGCTGTACAGCATGTGTGTATGGATTTCATTATTTAGGGGAATTTGTATCAGCTTTTGCAAGATAGAGTTATCAATTCTGGCATGTCACATAAATATATTCATTCTTTATAGAATAGGGCACTGAAGGATTTTGAAGTCATGCTCTTATCCACTTTCCTTTAAATACCCAGCAATGACAACTGTACCAGTCTCCTATGAATTCACCAACAGCTGTTTATTCCTTTATGCCTCACTGTCTTTCTCCACCCTGCTGCCTCTTAAACTGTAAGCTCTTTGTGGCAGAACAGCTCTTTGTTCATTGTTTTGTGGTGGGATTTTCTGGACAGCACCCAGAACAACAAGGAATGAGTTTCCTAAGCTTTACCATCATACTAAGCAATACACGTTCATAATTTTTTTTTATTTTTATATCCTTATAGGTGACAGTCTGGACCCTTTTTACCCAGCTCAGCTAGACTCCAGAAGCTGCTCCATTCACATCCTTACAAAGAGAGGTTTCAGCTGCAGTGAGCAGAAGATTGATCCAAATAATCTTCTTCAAATATATGTAATGTAAATGCTGCCCAATATGTCATCTACGGGCTGCTTTTGCCAGAAAAAGAAAGCAAACTGATCTTTGTTACACTGTTTTGTTCAAAAATAACAGAAAAACAAATCAAAAAGAACATGATGTTGTTTTTCATGAAAGAGGAAGACAGTTCTTACTAACTTCCACTGAAGAATTGACATATTTGTACTTCAGTTTTTACAGTACATGCTTGGACCCCGAGAAAGGTTACTTTTCATTTTTGAAACACCAGAACACCAGTGTTTCATCATGCCTTCAGTGACACACAGTCATGTAGAATAAACCTCACCTTTAAAAAAATTACAGGCTCTCCACAAGCGTAGGTGCAAAATTTCATGGATGGTGAAGAAAGTAAAAACAGTTTGTCTCTAAAGGCCTCAGTTCTTCTTTTCACAGGTTTACATAAACTATTTCTTCTACAATTATTTGGTAAGTTGAGTTCCTTCCAAAGCTTAGCAAGTGCTACCTAAAATGACACTACATTTAGTGGCATTTTAGAAGAGAAGCAACAAAATAACGCTTGCCTCTGGAGATGACGCTACTCAGGTCACCAGAGAGGTGGTCCAACAGTACTGGCAGCCACTCTCATCCCAAATGCTTCAGTGTTTAAGAAAATGGTCTACAGCTATGTAGTCTATTCAAGAATAATCAAAATAGCCAAGGATTACCAGAACACTGATGAATGACTCTGTGTTCTCATCTGTGTCTATATGTCAGACCCATTTCATTGTCAGGGTACTTTGAATGGAACATCTTTTTGTTCCAGTAGTAACTATTCTGAGCAAGATTTGAATAAATTAGTCTCTCCTTCCACCTATGTGAATATTTGCCAACACTTTTAAGCATCTGCAAATAATAAAAAAATGACATTTTATTAAGCCTGACTTGCATAATATTTTGTACTTTGTGTGTATTTTTCTTGAGAATCTCTTATGCTCTGAAACCTGGAAGTATGCCACATGACTCTGTCAAACTTTAGACAATTTAGTCCTGTATTAAATATGTCTCTAGTAAACTCCTGAGGCAAATTCACCATATTCACCTTACACCATGACTATGTTCTATCAAAGATCTAAAAATTAAGAAACATGTATTATATCTGAAAACCAGCTATAAAGCTCTTGTAGCTTGCACATGCAAAACATTTAAGGTGTGCCTCTCAGAAACTATTTTCATAATTTAATATTTTGTTCCCAAGTCTGCTAGTTTTTCTGAGATGCTCATAGAAAATGCTCTAAGACATGACTTCTTTTTAATGAATGTGAAAAAGAAATAGCTAGATAATTTGAGTACATTTTTAGGGGATTCTGCAAACAGCAAAGGGTTCTTGTGCATCATCTAACAAGGCTGGCTTTTCATGTTGGTTTTGCACTGAAAATAGAGTCCCTCACATCTCTACTATCTTGTAGTACTCTAGCTATTTCAGCTGAGGTCTCATAAGAGGAAAGAGACTAATGGACCAACAATTTTCTACCTCACCTATCAGTCCTGGCTGTATCAGGATACCAGGTGAGACAGAAGACTGCCCTGACCTTTCACAGACAAGATCAAGTCCCTTAGAGTGATAAAAATCAACAGTTGTGACAAGTCTATTTATAGGGGTGATCAGAGGCTTATGGTGTACAGAGTGGCTTTTCCATATGAGCAGCTTCTCTGAGATGGTCACCAAAATTGGTAAAGTCAGTGTTTTTCCTGCACCTACTGGTACTGCAACTATTTCCATAACACTAAAAAGTAATTGATGCTGTTTACGAAAGTACTGAATGCAGGTTTGAAGGGCAAGTGACAAAGGTATGGAAATAGGAACAGAGGAAGATCTAGTGCATGCCATTCTGATTGTGAACTTGTAAATAAAATTCACACAGCTTCAGAAGATCCAGGTGTCCACCTAGTGTTCCTCCAAAGCATTAGTTTATGGGACACTCTCCCAAGAGCTCACAGGACTTTAATTACATCGCAAATTCACATGTTTCCTGAATATCTGAACTAGACTTAAATAAAACAGATTGAATAAAGTGCTGCACCCCTGTTCTCAGTGAAAAGATGTTCAAATATTATTGTGTCAGAAGAGCAAGGCAGCTACAATTCCAGCTAAGAATAAATTTCTAGGAAGTGACAAATTTAATGTGAAAAAACAACACAGAGACAGAATGTTTCTTTTGTCAGACAAGAAACAAAAGCTTCAAGGCACGAAGGAATCATGAAGGATTAATTACTTGACTGATACTGTCTTCCCGAAGTGGGCACTTCAGTAAATCAGCAGTACTTACAATGACATCTACCAAGAAAAATGTAATACCACCTTCCAGAGTTACTCATTTTCACAGACCACATTTACTGAAGCATTCTTTGTTTACTCATGAGATTGTGGCAAGGAAACTTAATATTTTGGATATTTCTTCTCGCTATAATGTCCATCATGATCATATGAGTAAAAGCATCTAATAAAAGGAACTGAATGCTACAAGTGTAATTACTGAGAGGGCCAGAGGAGCTGAACTATCCAGTATGTCTGTTTGTCTGCAATGTGCATACAATAACTTTGTCAGCCATTGGATTGTCTACATGCATTGAAATAAAAGATTTTGGTTCAGACTGTATTTCAAAGCCCTTTTTAAAGTACTCTCTTAGTCCAGGTGGTAAATAATGTTTCCCAGACTTGACAGGTTTTAAAGGATTTAGTTTTATAAGATAAGCATCACAGAATTGCTGACACCGAAGTACTTGTATATAGACATCTGGATAAACACAATGCAATTCAATAATTGTTCTGAACTCTTGCAGATGACAGAGGCTTGGGATTCAAAGAGATAAAGAGGATGTTGGGATTTTGTTCAAAATACTCAAGAACAACTGGATGATCCAGCAAGCAGTGATCAGGGAGTTGTCAGCTTGTGAAACTAGTCGTGTCGTGGTTTTTTGGGAGCAACAAGAGGACAGCTTCCTGATCTGCCTAGAAAGAACAGAGAAATGCAGAAAAACACCTACTAGAACTCTACAAGGGTTTGGACTTTATCTGAAAGGAAAGGGTGCAGGGCTGTCAGGAAAGAATATTATCATCAAACAAGACAGATTTGTTTGGAACATGTTAAGTGTTACTCTAATGTCCTTTTTATTGTTTCAAGAACTTCTCTCCTCCTCCCACAGTAGGCTCAGTTTCTACAGAGTGATAAAAGACTCAGAATGAAGCAGCTGCGGGAAAAGGAGCAGCAGAGAATGCAAGTAGTGCTAAAACCAGCCCCTGGCCAGATTGGTATTATTGCTGGCCTAAGTTTGAGCCAAAGAACAAATATTGTTAATAGTGAATTGCAGAGTTTGTGGAGAGGTCATTGGCAAATCAAAACAGTGCAAAACCCTAGAATTAATGTGGTAATCCATACATGCTGGGGCACAGCAATTAAATGTGCTGACAAGTACAACAGAGACTTACGAAAGTGTTTGCTTTAAAAATGCATCTGCAGATCACAATATGATAGATGAATACTTTTTTGCAGAGCTTCATCAATAAACTGCATTTTATTAAATGCTTGACCCAAAAGGACAATTAAAAAGATATTACAAGCATAAACATTACAAAGGTATCTGTAACACTTCTATAATACTTAAAGCAGTTCCTATGATTTATGATAGCCAAAGTACACCATGAGGAAGCCTAACTCCTCAAATTATATGTAGAGACGTATGCCTGCTAATTTGCTCTCAGTAGGTATAAAAAAATCAGTCACTTCTGAAGACTCTCCATCAAAAGGAGTATAGGAATGAAATCCTGTATAGAATACCAGAAAAAGACACAGTGAGCAGAAAACTAAGCCAAAGTTTAATAAGAAAGTGTGCTCACTTGAAATCAATACCTGCAAAGCAGTGACCAGCCTTTTCACGATTCCTGTTTATCAATTGCATCAGCAGTGCAAGGGAAAATGCAAACACTGTAGTCTTGGCAAGTAGGTGACTTTTTCAGCAGATCTCTTCTGGACTTAAGCAAGTCTGGAGTTTCTCCAGCTCTGTCTCAGAATTTGCAGGAATTCTCATGGCATCTGTATTGTTGGAGCATAGAATAGTTTAGGTTGGAAGGGGCCTTGCAGATCATGGAGTTCCAACCCCTCCTACCATGGGCAGGGACACCTTCCACTAGGCCAGGTTGCTCAGAGCCCCTCCAACCTGGCCTTGAACACTTCCAGGGATGAGGCATCCACATCACCTGAGCAACACGTTCCAGTGCTTTACCACCCTCACAGTAAAGAATCTCTTCCTAATGTGTAATCTCAATACAGCCTCTTTCAGTTTGAACCCATTTCACTACAAGTGAAACAACTGATATTAGTGAAAGCCATTAGCAGTTTTTTTGCTCCAGAAATTTTCCAGTTCACTCCAGACAGCTCCTGCTTTGCAAAAGCCACCTATATTGGCTTGCACCCTAGGCAAAAGTAAAGCTGGACTTGGTTCATCTCTGCAGTATTGGCCCATGGTAACAGTCTCAGACAATTGACTGGGTTGCAGTAAATTACCTAGAACATAGTGCTGTATTAGCTATAAACTTACACTATTCAAATAAACAGTGAAGTAAAGGATGCTAAAGATCATTTTAAGATGGACTGGTGGAAAGAAAATTAGTAGGTTGTCTCAAGTTTACATTTAATCCTTATAATTAACGTAGACATCTAGAGGCCCTTCTCCAAGAAGAGAGATACTATGTTTATTTATAAAACAATGGGTATATGTTATATTTCTTAAAATGTGTTAAGAATCTTTAGTTACTAAAGAAGCATGGCTTAATGATTACAGCTTGTGTTTGCCAGTAGGGAGGAGGGGAATGATATTAGAAATACTCATCGATGTTGCTATGTTCCAGGTTACCGAAGACTTCTAAAACCTGGATGTAGAGTTAAGCATAATGAGAATTTATGCTTCAGATGTGACCGATTGCTAACATTTGTGATCTTATTCATTTACTTACTGGCATTGCACCGCACCTTGCAATCTGAAAATTATTCTATAGGAAAGCAACCATCTACAACACTCTCGTTTATCTAAGCTCAGTTTAATTATTTGACAGAGCATGAATCATTTGATTAGGTTTGTTTCACTTGGGTTTTATATTGTATTAGATTATCTGTGCTGCTCCAGTACAAAGGATGCCACCTTAACGTCTTTCTTGTCCTCGTTTTCCAGTGCTTTACCACCAGGAGGAGCTGTAGGAAGCCTTGTAACGAGATAGAAAACTCCTGGAAAATTTATCTTTGAAGACACCTGCAGCAAGCATTTGCTCCAGACTCGGCCACTACTGGTACAAGTATTTCAGACAACTGCTTACAACAACTCTTATGATCGGGATAAAGGCAGCACTAGGCTCTTGTCCTCTGAAATTATCCAATGTGATTTCTATTCTTTAAAAAAAAACCCCAACAATTTTAGGTCACTAATGTATAGATTTAGCTATTTTTCTTAGCTTTTACTCTTTCTCCCAAATGCTGGATAAGTGGAACTAACTGTTAGTGCCGAGATTCATGCATAGTCACATGTGTGTGCATGCAAATGTCCCTTCTTATTTGGGAGGTGGGATTTTTTTCCAAGCAGAAGAGTCTACCAGAAGCTGAAATCTATGTTTGAACTGGCCGAGTTCTCTCCAGAGGAGAAGGAAAAAATGAATTAGCATATATTACACTCCAGTGTCTTCTAATAATTTATTGTACACATTATTTATAAATCCCAGGGGAGAAATTAGTAAAGAATTTCATTTAAAGCCTATATAATTTTATGTTATTTCCTGCTCAGTTTTACAGCAGCTTTACTATTTAGTTATAGAGACGTAAAACACCAACAGCATACTGTGAACATGCTCTTCAAAGCAGTAGTCATGACAAATATCTTACAAGCCAACCATGTTCTGAAATGTTTTAACTTTTATTCCAGACCCAGATTAATGGCACAAGTCTTTATGAAGCAGAAAAGAATGAGAAAATTACCACAATTTTTTCCCCTGTTAGCAGGAAATATATATATATATAAATTAAATAATGCCACTAGAGCCTTCTTGTTTTCATTTGATTTCTATGTTTCATCATTTAGCCTTCTCTGTCATAGAATGAGATACTTCAGTCATTTCCTGATATTCCTTCTCTCCCTACCTTTTGCATCATTCTCTTTTTTCCAATATATGAGCAGTAGAAATCATATCACTCTTCATGTTTGTTCATCATTTTGCTTCTCTGCTGCATGCTGCTGTCTACCAGCATGACAACTGGTGTCAGTGACTGGTATGATCTGGACACCTACATGCTAGGAATTAGAAATGAGCTTGGCACAATTCCTTTGCATGCCTCTTTAGGATTGCATGTAACTTTGCAAAAGAAATCCCTATTTCCGAACTTAACACGCTCAAATATATCAACCCAGGATATTCAGTCAAAAATAAAGTTTTATTTTAATTGCAAGAGCTTTACAATTTTGCTTTCAGTGATATAATAAACAGGATAATTTGGAGCACAGAGACGTTCTACTAACAGCTTTTATCACTGAGAGCAATGAATCACTGTCATTGCTGAGGGTCTCTAGGCCATCAGAGGAATTGGAGCCATACATAAAAGAGTGGCTGTCATGACCATAACTGCATACATCAGGTACTCGCTCCATAAACTAATACTCTATCTTCTTTGTGTCCTGCCAAAACAGATCCAAAATCAACAACAGACATATTTAGTCTTCAAAGATAAACCAGTTCAAATCTTCCAGAGGCAAACTACAGCTCTGCACCTTCCAAGTAAGGAAGTTAAAGGAAATATCTGCAAAGCACTCTCCACACATGACTAAAAGCACTGGGCAATTAAAGGGTATTCATTACCTACTGGAGAAGGAGGACCAATCTCCTTTCCTCCACCAAGCATTTCCACCATGACAGACAGAATAAAATTCTATCAACTTACTGCAACAACACAAAATTCTTTGTCAGGCACAGTTTGCCCTTTTAAGTATGAGGAAACACTTGTGGCTCACGGTGCTTATAGCACAGTTGGGATGTAGAGATTAAGTGCATATGTGCAGGAAGGAGGCATCATGTTTTACAACAAACTTTACCTTGTTGTTCAAGAAACAATTTTGCTTATCAGTACATAATGGGTGCCATTAGACCTAAGGATGATAACAACTTCTGCCCTTGGCTATGCCAAATCCATTTTAAGGAGCTGGTGTTTCTTTTTTGAGTAGAAAAAATCTTGACTTTCATTTCAGGTACAATTCAAGGCCACTTACTTATTATGCTCAGGTTCTCTCTATGGGAAGCATAGGGCCTTAGGACTGCCTCAGTTCATTCTGTATTTAAGCCAGAGCCCAAGTTCTCACTTTATTCAGTCATAAGATTCCTGATTTCACTAGTGGTGACTCCATGCAATGGAAAGGAAAGTTGCAATGGCAAGCCAGATCATTATTGAATGGTTAAAGACAGGTGAATGTTGTGATTTCCATTACAGCGACATGATTTAAAGGTTTTCTCTGTGATCTAAACGGTTATGGATTTGCATGAAAACCAAAACATTCTAAAACCTAGTTGGGAAAAGGCATTTCTAGAAACACTCTCCTTTAAGAGAAGCATCTCAGCTATGTGGATTAACCTGTCTTAGATAAATATTGAATGAAATTATTTAAAACAGCATGTCTGAGGCTGAGTTGGTGGGGAGTAAGGGAGAGGCAGAAGAATATAGACTGAGAATTTGAGAAAAATAAGTAATTGAGGTAATTTGAGAAAATGAAATAAAAGGTACAGAATAAAAACCTAAGGAAGAAAAGAGATAACTTACTTAAGAAAAAAACAAGAGACACTAGATTTTAAGTATCAAGATTTCAAACTTTTGACCAAGTCTAATAAATAAGTTTTTACTTAAATTGACTCTCAAGTTACAGGACTCCTTAAAGGGTGAGGGGTGTGTGTGATTTCCTATAGGATCTAAATTATTCTAATGATTAGTAGATTCCTTTATCTGACCTGCTTATCAACCCATTTTAAAACATAAATTATAACTTCAAAACAAATTAAATAAATCAGTTAGGCTTTATATCATTTCAAAGTAATATACCTCTAGTATCAAAGCATCTAGGTAGCAGGTTTACTTCTGTATCCTTGTAAGATTCATGTGATGTAGAAACATTTCAATCCAATTCAACAGATGTGGACAAAGATGCAGAGTCAGCTCTGTTTTAATTGCTATTGAGCACAAAACAGATGTTATCACAGAACAAAATATTATAGCTCAATACTTTAGCTTATCTATTCTAAATAGAATGAATATAACATTTTCATAATCATAAATTTTCTAGACTGAATTCATCTGACTTTATATCATCCAGTCACTCAATATCATGATGTCCTTATGCACATCTTTTCCATTGGCATGTATTATTCCTGCTGTGTTCCTACTGTTCCTACCCCATCAAGAGTTGTTAGGCCAGTGGATGAGGAAAGAGCAGTGCATGAAATATATTGTCCTGGTTCAACTGGGATAGAGTTGATTTCCTTCCTTGGAACTGGCACATGCTGTGGTTTGGACTGAGGTTGAGAAAAATTTTGATAACACAAGGATGTTTGTTGCTAAGTAGGGCTCACCCTAAGTTAAGGACTTTTCAGTTTCCCGTGCTCTGCCAGCGAGAAGGTGCACAAGAAGCTAGGAGGAACCACAGCCAGGATAGCTGACCTGAGGTGGCTGAAGGGATATTTCATACCACAGACATGCTGAGTATATAAACTGGGGGGAATTGTGCAAGAGGGGCTGATCGCTGCTTGGGGCTGGGTATTGGCCACTGGGTGGTCAGTAAATGTGTTCTGCACTGGTTCTTGGGTTTTACCTCTCTTTTTGTTTCTTCCCTTATCATTATCATCATTATTATTATTAGCTTCAGTTATTAAGCTGTTCTTACCTCAGCCTGAGGGTTTTACGTTTTTTCCAATTCTCCTTGCCATCCCATCAGTTTCTCTGTATGTGGACTGAGGGAGAGGCTGTGTTACTTAGTTGCCAGCTGGGGTTAAACCAAGACATACCTACTGACAAAAATTGACCACAATTAAAAAATTAAACTTGCCTTAAAGCATAGACAATGCAAACAAGAATTACAAAGGAAAAATGTTTTGTATTAGGGTAGCTTCCACGAACATCATCAACACCCCAGAAAATCACTAGCTCAAATTTAAAGAGGAACCACCAGCCTCTGACACCTGAGCTGTGCAAGCAGTTCAAGCAAAGCTCCTAACATGGACCTACACCATAACCTTGTCAACAGATTTATGGTGGCCTGGAGTCTGCTAGGTCATTCAAGCCCTGGGCCGTGGGAGGAAATGAATTAGCAGGATCCAGTCTCCAAATTGCAGTGGGTACAAGCAGAATGCCCTGTTGCACTTAACTCCAACACAACTGTGATTTACTGCTAAAACTCTTTTGCTGACTCTGGTCACTATGTGGATAGGTGAAGTAGTGAAGGAACTAACTCTTACTAAACACAGGGATGCAGTCCAAATGTAAATGTTTCAGCAATCATGCCATCTCAAAGAGTGACTATGCTCTGAGCTGTGTCAGCGCCACTATTTTTGTGGAGAGAGTAAATCAAAATGAGAAACTGGTCCAGCTAATAGGTTTTCTTGTGTGGGTTATTTTTTAACTGCATCAGTTCTCTGATCTGGATCACTGAATACCCACACAAATACAGTGTCAGCACTACACAATGGGCTGTGCAAGGGTGAGCACAAACAAGCAGAAGTAGAGAATGCTGCTGCTTACAATACATCAAGGCCCAGAAAATCTCACACATGAGAAAAATGTTTATTACAACAATTGTTTGATAGAGGATGAAGCTTGTGATGCAGTGTTTTGCTTACTGGAACCATCAATAGTTTCACTTGCCTCTGTCAACAAAAAAAATGTGTAGGGATTTAATATCTTCCCCTAGCTCTCTGTCAAGTTTCATTTTAACATGCTAATTGATGCAGATTACTGTCACTTTATAATATGCTTCCTAGAGGAGCCATATAACAGCCCCATTTATACCTACTTATAGGTATATTGCTTTCTGCAAAATAAAACATTTTAGCAATATAAACAGACCAAGACAGAAAGCATACCAAATCCCTCAAGGCTATGACAGAAACTGAAACAAATCCTCCAGATGCAGGTTAAAGCATTAATGCTTTAACATCATAAGCTGACGTAACTGCTGCTGAAAGAAGCAATCCCACTGCCTGTCAGGCCCCCTCACACCTCCCTCCATGAGCATGAGGCACCAGCATGAGCATGCATTCATCTGCGTTATGAGAAGGATAAGATGCTTGATCTGGGTCACAACTAACCTTTATTCATCTACTTACTTGGGTTTGCCTGGTTAACTGTAACTCAGATCAATTCCCTGAACTGGGTCAATGCATGGCCATGAAAACAGCCATGTCAGCAGAAAACAAGGCATGGGAGTGAACTGGGAGGGACTGAGGAAAATAGAAAAACCGCTCCTTTCAGTGGCAGTGTTTGCTTACTCTGGCTTAAAGTTTAAACTGTGAAATGATGGCCCAAAATCCTTTTTTTTTTCAAATGAAAGCAAAAAATAGGAGTGCCAGTTCTTTGGCAAAAGGGTCTGATGAGCCCACAACCAACACCTGCATCATTTAAGGGTTCAGAAAAGGGAGTCCAGCTGAAGAAGATTTCAATTCCTTTATATAACAACAAATCTGTCATTTGTTGATTCATATGTAAAATAAGACTCCTGTAGCTACATCTCCTGATTGAATTGCAGGCAAGAACATTTCTTTACCAGGTGCTTTTAGTGTGAAAAACCAGTGGAACCCAACATATCACTGTAGATGCATTCAAACAGGATTTTCTCATTTCTGCATTTGCAGATAATTTTTAATGGATATCTTGTCAAAGTACTGACAAATGAGATATGAAATGCAACCTTTCACAAATAGCTGTAGCACTTCAGAACAGGAGGATGAGAATGTACATATTCCAGATTGTGAATAGAGGTTGCAAATCTACAGCATATTTGAAAACATACAGGTCTTTCAAAAGTTAAATACATAGATTTGCTGTAAAGCTCCACAAAATAGCTTTGATATTTCTTTGTATGTTATTTCCTAAAAATATACATTATTTGCAATTGCACTTTTGTTTCTGTTCTGGTTAAACATCTTTAGAATAATATTCCTATGCTATTTAAATGTTCATACAATAAACCGAGCAAGCTGATAAGGAAAGCGTAGCAATTTCTAAACACCAATACACTGGTTAGAGAGAGAGGCCTTAGAACAAGATTTCCCATAGTAGTTTGTTTAAACCTGCAACTGTGACTTGCAAAAGCAGCTAAGTGCTGGTGATAAGAAGCACAAAAGTTATTATGATGATGACTACAGAGTAAACAGCCTTCTCCAGGGTCTGAATACTGTAAGTAAGAAATGGATGACCAAAGTAAATAGGAATCTGTCCATGTTCTACCTATGGAAAATTGTACTAGACCCTGCACAACATGGGCACTTCCTGCAACTGTATTGTAAAAGGATCAGAAAAACTGTACAGTGAAATTCTGGAAGAAAATAATATTGAGAGACATTACAGCACACAGAGAGAAGAACTAAGCAAAAAAATAAAATGTGACAGCAAACTTTATGGCACACTTGAGGCAAGTCCTTCAATAGCAGCATAGTGCCTAAGTAATTAGAGTAGCTACCAGACAAGAGGCTTAGCCCACCAGATACTCCTTTGTGAAAATACTTTAGTGAGGTAGGCTTAAACTTAAAAGTTAAAACTTAAAAGTCCAGTACATAGGACCTTAATAAAAATTATATGTATTGTCCAACCTTACTGAATGCTGAGAGTTTTGGAAAGATTCATTATTCAGGATAGAAGAGATTATATTTTTATTAGATAAGGATAATCTGCAGCAAGATGGGATACATTCATTTACATTCATGGTAAAAGAACTGCAATGGTTTGGAGTAACAGGGATGTTTTTGGATGGAACATTAGGGCAAAGTGTGAGAAGACACAGAGACAGCTCAAGGCATGTACCAGGTGGTCAGTGGAGGTGACTACCGAGAATTCTGGATCAAGAACTTGGTATTTTAGATCCAAAGTAAGCGCAATGCTGGAAAAAGGCCATTTCTCCAGAATTAATGATTGCATGAGAATGAACCAGCAATCCAGCCAAGAAAAGTGGAGCATAATTTGTTAGCTCCTGATTAAGTCTCATGTTTATATTTCTCTGTTGGCTAAAAACTCTGCTTAAATAAATAGGTTCAAGTCTAATTCCTTCTTGAGTGTCAAGAACTGAGCGCACCTTCCATGCTGA
Source organism: Vireo altiloquus (assembly GCA_013396875.1). Lineage (NCBI taxonomy): Eukaryota > Metazoa > Chordata > Aves > Passeriformes > Vireonidae > Vireo > Vireo altiloquus. Next base: position 447,043 of record VZRF01006987.1, read on the forward strand.
GGCAAAAACAGGGCCCACATAAACAGGAGGTTCCAAAGCCAGGCTTACAAAGACATCGGTGATTAATGCCCTTTGCTAATATTGCAATTTTGTAGCAGGAAAACTATGAAAATCCCTCTCCTGCATGTCTGAAACAAGTTGTCATCATCAGTGCAAAAACCATGCTAATATCATCACAAAGTAAGTCCTGCAGGATTTATTGGACTGATTTTCAAGGGGAAAACCATTTCTTATGGAAATCAAGTTCTGAATAATGAAGTACACAACACATCCGCTTTCTGGATAAACACTTCCATCAAAGAGAGAACAGATGCCTTGTCATGGTAAAGAATTGCAAATATTCAACTCCTTAATATTGAGTTCAATCCAGCAACATTACAAAAAGCATATTTTAGAAAATCTACAGGAAAAATAATCAAACACCCAACACAACGACTATAGAAATTATTGCAAAGATGCAAGAATTGTCATCACTGAAGAAAAAAGATGATTGTGCTGGTCAGACTGTAGAATATTGCACAAATGAAGAAGAAGAAACTGGTCATCCAAATTTCTTGAAGAAACTGGTGATGTAAATGATAGAGTGATCACCTCAGTGTATCAAAATCAGCTTTGATTGTGACAGCACCATTCCTCCCTTCCACCACAAAGTTACGCAAAACACTTCTTGTTCTGGCTTGTGTCAACACATCAGAGAACCAGCAATTAGGCTGAAACACATAGCACATAAGTATAGATTTCAGCAGGCAATCATTCTGCAAACAAAACATCAGGATCTGGTGTACTGAAAACTTAGTGCATGATCTGGTGTTTGATAATAAGGGCCCAGTGTTTTCTCTAGCATACCCCACCTCATATTTATTATGACAGGACAGAGCTGGTAAAGTGCACCTGTGCCCATGTATAAAGGAACAGAACAAAAGTGAGCCACACTGAAAGCTGTAAGGTTTGTGACCTTGCTCCCTCAAAATCACACTTCCAGAAATAAGAATACATTGCAAAGAAGAAACAGTTAAAAACATGCTAAGAAAATAAACCACATTTCATGTGTACGGAAAAGATAACACCACCTACAGAGTGGAAAGAGATTTATGTGATGAGCTATTCATAAAATGGAGGGGGGGAGTTATGTTTTAGCTCACGTGGGCAGTCAGATGAATACTAGGAAGTTGAGAGAAAGATGAGAGGAGAAAAAAAAGAAAAGAAAAAAGGAAGGAGGACACCTGGAGATATAGGTTTCTAGAGAGACATGTACAGCAAATTTTACTCTTGTAGACACAATACATGGACTGTGATCTGTATCTTAGAGAGGTGATGAGAAAAAGAAGTCGCTGAGGTTACGATTTCTCTATGCCCCTCTCTGTAGGCACTGAATACTGCTGGTGTCTGTATTTAATCTTTTAGTATACAATCCATCTTTGAATGCAAAGATGCCTTTCTGCAGTCTTCAGGCAAAACTGAAAAAAGCTCATGCATTTTCAGAAGTTCCAGTGTGACTTTATTAAAAAGGCTAGTTTTTTTAAACTGACTTACATTCAGCATGAAGAAATTAAGCAAAATTAAGCTCTTAGGCAGTAGCACTAAATGCAAAGATGAACTAGAGGAAAGAACATGAGAATTTTATGCAAGGATAAAAGTGCAGCCAGGAAAAAATCTTCATCTTACCATTAATAATAAAATGGTAGAGAGGGCATTGCCATGAGGGACTTGTTTGTCAAACAATAAATCTGAAGCAACTTACTAAATGAGTCCTCTAGGAACCCCTCTCTAGATTCATTACTTTCGTGCTAACAATACTACTATGGTAAACTTTCAATTGGTATCTCTTACATTACATTTCTGTAGTGATTTTTCTGGCCTTTACAAATAGCAAAACTAAAATTGTTGTGTCTATAAGGTTTTGGTTAAAAAGAAAAAAGTGTTCCTAAAACTTGACAAAACAAATGCTAGAATTTTAGAGCAAATTCTCCTCTTATTCACAGAATACGCCTTGTTCCTATATCTCAGAGGAAAACTTAGCCCACAGTTTGTCTTTATATGTTCAAAATATTGTCTCTAATAAGTTACATACTTGTAAGACATGAGTTTTACTTGATTAGGGGAAAAAAAGGATACAGATCTACAAGAGCATTTACTACAACACCTTCAGGAAAGTGCTTTTAAAGTCTTCTACAAATGTGAAATGATTTCACCTCACAGCCCTGTGTAGCAGAGATGGAAATAGCTACTGAGAGGCTAAACCACAAATAAATACCTGCTTTAAGTAGGTCTGCTAGAACTGTAAACCAGTAAAGATTGTGTCTGAAACTGAGAAATGCTAGGCTTTTTGATCTGTAATCATGCATAAAAGTCAAGGTGTATTGAGATCAAAGAAGAACACCTGTACTTGAAACTCAAGGCGATGTTAGAAAATTGCTGCATGTGATTTGACCCGGGTCACACATCACGACCTTCACAGTATGAGGGGAAAAAACTGTGTCACCCTGATTGTTAGTCTCTTAACAGTTATGTACTATTTGGAAAACTGTAATCAAAAATTTAAGGAAGGAGAACTCCACAGGTCACTAGCAGCTTCAAAACATATATCCTTGAGGAGAGTCTTAAATGCATTTACTTTGGGGG
>VZRF01006987.1:449701-691362 GCA_013396875.1 Vireo altiloquus
GGAACCCCCAGGACTAAAAGGTGCTTTTATTGCATCTGTTGAAAGGAAACTAACAGAGCTGAGTACCTCAATTGTGAGCCTCGTCAGGACACCTAAGCAAATACAGAAACATCTTTCACAGAGCAGGTAACACTGGCAAGGGAAAATTAAAAATCTTTTCAGGAGTTGAAGATGAAAGAGCAAAAGCTGAGCAAAAACTAGTGATATCTCTTAAGTTAGATGGGGCAGACACTAGTGTTTATTCTGCCCTTACACAGTGCCAGTGCCACTGAGGTACAGACATCAAGCCAACCTGCAGCCTGCTTGCCTGATTTGTGTGCACAAACAATAACACAAACATTTTAGGAGCCACTTAAATAGAAAGTTAGTATAATAAGTGGCTCTAATTAATGATGAAATGCCCACTACAAGCTGCTTTTGGGGGGAGACAAGCCTGTGACTACTGCCCATGAAAGGAAAATCAATTCATTTTCCACTGACTGCTCTGGTGACTTTGACTTTGGCTTTTGGCTTTTGCTGACCCTGCAGAATTTGCAGCACGTGGAACTGCCTGGTATTCTTGTTACCCTTGTGTGAGTGAGTTTAGGGTCCTGAGCAGCTCCTAAAGCACCTTTAAACAATCACAAGTGGGATTTATCCAAGGGTACTGAGGTATATGACTCACTAAGCTGCACTCCATCATTTTTTATCAGTACTGAGGGTGCTGGAGGTGTTCAGCCCGGAGAAGACGAGGCTCAGGGATGACCTTATCACTCTCGGCAACTGCCTGAAAGAAGGCTGAAGCCAGGTGGGATTGGCCTCTTCCTCAGCGACCGAATGAGAGGACGTAGCCTCAATCCGCACTAGGGGAGGCTCAGGTTTGGACATTATGAATTATTAATTTCTTCACGGAAAAAGTTGTTCAACATTGGAATTGGCTGTCCAGGGCGGCAGGTGGTGGCGTCACCATCCCTGGAGGCGTTCAAGAAACAACTGCGTGAAATTCAGGTAGTTCACTTGGTCCCATGTCTAGCAGACACGGTGGTGTTGGGCCGTAGGCCGGACTCGGTGACCTCAGAGGTCTTTTCCGACTTAAATGATTCTGTGATTCCCGGGCACAGGTCCTGAGAGCAGCCACACACCGCAGCACCCTACCGCTTTTACGGACTGGGCACCAGCCCTGTCCTCGGCCCTGCGCAGCCCCCCTCAGGCCGCCCTCCCCGCGGCGATGGAGGCTGTGACCCAGCCCCGGGGCGGGGGCGGCCGCCACCGCTCAGCCGAGGGCGCGGCGGCCCCGGCGGGGCGGGGTTTGCTGTCTCCTCCTCCCGTCCGCCTTCTTTTCCCCTGGTTATGGCGGCCCCGGCCCTGACCTTCGTCCGGAGGCTGTGCTGGCGGTCGCCCTGCGGGACAAGGTGAGTGCCGATCGCTCCGGGGCTGCGTGGCGGGGCCCCTCACGGGGCGGGCCGGCCGGGGCCGGGGGCGTCCGTGCCGGGGGCGTCCGTGCCGGGGGCGTCCGTGCCGGGGGCGTCCGTGCCGGGGGCGTCCGTGCCTCCCGCCGGGACTGGGCGTGCAGAGGAGGTGCTGCCCTGCCCGTGCCGCTGCATGAGCTGGGCTGGCGTGCCCTGCATGGCCCCGGCGTTAGTGCACCGGGCCGGGCGCCTCTCTCATCCTAAAAACGGGGGAGGTGGCTTTCTGCTGAAGTTGGGGACACCTCCGGCCGTACCCACCACCTTTAAGTGTTTGAACACGGCGTGGGAGTGGGAAACCCGTGTTTGATGCATTCCTGAGGCGAATGCTTAGCTGCCAGAAAAACTGATGGTTAGGCTGGGGGTTAGGAATCCAAAACCGTGCTGAAATGTAGAGAAGAATGTGTTTCGGCCTTTTCTTGTTTCCTATATTTTGTTTTACTTTACCAGGCCCATAGATCATATAATCATAGAATGGTTTGGGTTAGAAGCGCTTTCATCTTATTCCAACCCTCCTGCCAGGGGCAGGGACACCTTCCACTAGACCAGGTTGCTCAGAGTCGCATCCAGCCTGGCCTTGACAAAAGCAAGCTTAATTGTATGTTCAGCTGGTTAGGGCCTCTTGCTAAGACTGTTCTGGCTTTCCAAATAATTGTGCAGTATCTTTTACACCTTTATTTACTACGTATTGCCTTTAAGTTGTTTCCAAATAAAGTGTCATGTGCGCTGCAGCAGCTGTGCACCTTCAGGGTTAGCTGGGCAGTGGAAAGCAGAAGGGATGGCTTGAATTGCAATTGCACTTAGAATTGTGTGATTAACGTTTTTATTGAAAATGGCTAAATTGGAAATTCCACTATAAAATTGTGTGTATATGAATAAGAATCACAAAGTATGCCAATTCATAGTACTTCCTCTTCCAATCAAAAATAGCTTAATACTAAAGAAAAAGCAAGCATTTGGTAGGTTAAGTATACTTGGTAAACAAGTTCCTAAATAGAATAGTGAAGCAGACATCATCATACCAATAGATTTAAAAATGCGTGATACTCTGATTGTTGACAACATTCAGATTTGACTGTTATAATGCACACTTTCATAAGTGAAATGCTTTTACTCAAGTATGCAAGTCCTTTAGGCATGAGTGCATCTTGACCAGAAGACTGTAAGACATTTATGCATTAAACTGTAATTTTTTTCACCCAAAGCTTTGTAAGAAGTTATTTGAAGTAATGAACATCATAAGATAGGAACAAAGATAATTGTGTGACGTCTGCCCTCATTTCGAAAAAAGAACTCTCTAGGCAAGCTTTCTCAGCTAAATAATATTAATTTAATGTAGCTAAATTGTTACAATGAGATTGAGGGAAAGCAGTTCTAAGTTGGGAAAACACGTAAAAGACTGGCCTGCTGATCATCATTAGGCTGGTGGAGTCAGATGTATTTGAAATGGCAAGATTCTGTATGAGACAGCAGTTCATAAATCAGTATTAATAATGGGTTCATGATTTTAGTATTTTAATGAGATATAATAAAGGAAAATAGTGCGATTTTTCCAATGCCAGAGCAACAGACAGATGAACTTTATTTTCTCTAGTATGCAAGCAGATTTATATCAAAGACACTGGCAACATTGCTGTGCCAGTAAATTTAGGAAGCATTTTTTGCAGTCTAAACTTGGAAAAAGAGTCATATCCTTAGAATATGGAAAGAGAAAGACTTGTACAAATATAAAGGCAAAATGCAAGAATTCCTCTTACTTTGTTTTGGTTTATTTGTTTTCCTAAGCAAGACATTCTTAATCCTTTCAGAAATGGAATTGTGAGTTTCACAGGCTCTTGTTTTCCTGCTGTGTTGCAATATGTAATATTTCAAGTTTAAATTTGTTTGAGTAGGGAGGAAGTTGACACAAATGCACATTCAGAAGAGTCTTACTGGGGCTCTACGCATTTGATAGTCTTTGCATTCAGATCTCTGAAGTTGGAGGCCCCACAGCTCCACTGCTGTGAAGCCATATCTGGTCAGGTCAGACCGCTGGGCACTGAATGCTTGCTACTGGGAAACCTGCATCTGTGTTATCCTTGTTTTGGGGGTTTGTCGTAGTGTGATCCCAGCAGTGAATGCCTGTCAGTGACTGGAGGACATCTCCCAATTTTATGTAGTCTAGAAGGGACCTGACTTGTATGTGCCAAGACAACTCTGCAGCACAACCCAGGGGAGTGGAGTTGGCAGCAGCTCAGAGACTTTCTCCATGAACACTCTCCTGGTCAAACTGAGACAGTAACAATCACACCCAAACTTCCTACTGTGTTACTTGGTTCACCTATTTCAGTAACTTCAAAGGAGGTCAGATCTTGTCAAAGACAAACTTTCCATAAGCTACTCTTTTGTTTCTCAGAAAAGTCTTTTTCATAGGAGCACTATTAAATGCTGATCTTTTGATTAAAAACTGAATTGAAAATGAGTTTATTTTCTCTTACACTGTTGGCTTCTTCTTGCTTCTGTAGCCTTGTCGATCCCTCCCTCTTCCTGATTCTTGCTTACAATAAATCTCTATTTACTACAGAATCTGGTTTTCAGCTTGGGAGGCAGCAGTCTTAAGAGTTCAAGTTCTCTTCCATCTGTCTCTTTTGCAGCATTCCAAATCTCTTCTTGGCATCCCCTCATCATCTCATGACCAAACATTTGGATGTTTACAGCCCACCCACACAGCCCACACTTAATAACAGGTGTTATTAAGTTCCAGTACAATACACAACAGTCCTTATTCAGTCCTCTTGTACTTCTGCCTGGGAGTTAAATGATCCTGCTCCCTGAATTGCTTACCCTTTACTTAGTAGTGCACTTGCATTTGTTGGTCATTATATGGCCCTTTGATACATTTATGGCAAAGCAGAACATTATAACCCTTCCATCTCCTCCTCCTTTACCTCTCTCTGCAGCCCAGCAGACCCACAGAAAAGAGCTATGGCTCTTTTCTGCCTTGCCTCCCACTAAGCCAGTCAGATGGAAAGTCCTGGGTCTTTAGGGCCAGAGGCTTTGTCTTTGGCCTGAAACTGTGCTTTTATGAGGAGACTGCTCCACCGAGGGTGGAGGAAGAACAGATCTCTTGCAGCTGAGAGATTATTTCTTGTTTCATCAAATGACTGTGCTCAGGGGCCTCCTGCAGTGAGAAGCAGTTCAGTATTCCCGGTCTTTCCCTGAAAAGACTTCTCGTTGGCTGTTAATGGTGTATCACCTGCATCACAGGTTTTTGTTTGCTTCTTTTTAATATGTGGGGAGAGATAATATTGTGGAGAACTGTGGATGCCAGCACACGCAGAGGACATGTAAGCCTTGCCTTGTGGAAAACCTCTTTGAGGCTACTGTTGTCCTGGAGGTGACCAGTAAGTCTGGTGGTATTCCCTTTTCTGTTCTGTTTCTCTTTTTCAGGTTTGGCTGTGAGGACCTAATTGGCCTCAGAGGGAGTCTGCCTTGTATCCCTGTGGTGGGAAATGTCTAGTCCTTTCCGTCGATCTTATTCAGATAGTTGTGGTTGGGCATGGATGTACAAATATTAGTAGCTTCATTCTGATGTTCTCATGATGGCTGAGCAAAAAGGACACTGTTGCCTCTTCACCCACTTTCCCTCTGCCAGGCCCTATTTTTGTATTGCAGCAGCTGCTTTCCTTTTCTTTCTTACTGTCTGCTGTCAACCCTAATCCAGTTCCCTTTTACACGGAGGAAGACTGGATTTTTGTAGAGTTGCTCAAGTAATAGATCAGACTATATTCTTAAAAACCTCGTTTGCAAACACTCTTGGGTCTCCTGGAAGTCTGTACCGAAACCTCTGGTGCTGGCAGGAGAAGTTGCTTTCATGCCTGAAACGTTTCCCCAGAGCTGGGTCTTGTTTCCCTCCTGATCTCAGTGTGGCGTAGGCAGCAGATGTCCTGCAGCCTTCCGGACAGCTACCTGCCAGCTTCCCCACTCGCTAGCAGTTGAGTGGGAATGCATCCTGGCTCACTGACATGAGAAATGTGTCCACATACAAGGGTTGTGTCTTATCCACAGTACAAAATACATACCCTGATCCTACACCAGGGAAGCCCTGTGGAGTATGTTTTTTACTCCCTGTTGCTGTTTTACACAGACTCTATCGTTTTGGTTTCTGAGTCTCTAAAAGTTCTGCCTCTTGGTGCTGTATTTCAGGCTGCACCAGTGCACCTTGCTTAGCTCTTTCCTGTTCCGTATCAACCAACATCTATCTTTTTCTGTGACAGATTTCAATTTACCACCTCTCCTTGGCTTATGCTGGATTCTGTAGTGCTCAGGTGTTCTGCTTTGCTCCTCCTGCTCGAGATAACAGTGCTTATATTTGCAAACTTCCCTTGGCTAGGGCGATCTTAGTTCTAGTTGGTGTTTGTGATCAGAATTATGTGGGTCACAGACCCTTGTGTGGCCACCAGAAGTGCAAGCAGAACACGTATCTGCCTTGATTTTAAACCTATTTTTTCCCCAAGCTTAGGCTTTTCTGTCTTGGTGCAAGTCAATAGAAGGTTTAGAGAGTGCATCATATTTTCCTTACTTTTTAAGTAGTAATATTTTTTTGGTTTATCTATTAAAGAAACCACCTTCTTTCCTTTCTTGAAACCTTATGCAATATGACTTTTGCACAAGATTTTGCAAAATACTGGTAAAATCAGCTTCTCCTGGCATTTGTAAGGTAACTTTCAGAGTCTTTCAGAAAGGTCTGCATACCACCAATGGATCTAGATTTTCCCTTTTTCTTTAAGGACCAGGATTCTGAAACATAGGCTTTGGCATAAACTGTGTTTTGAATATTGAGCTTAACTAGTCAAGGGAAAATGAACAACTAAATCTTTTAATGGGAAGCTTTCTCTGCAAATACTCATATTAATTGCAGGGGTTTTTTGTTTGCATGTGCTAGTTGACCAATACAATTTACAAGACAAAGGTAGTGGTGAGTTTTCCAGAAAAGTGCCTTGGTAAACTTACATCCTTATTTAAGCACACTCTTAAACTGTTTTGAGTGGAAATGCACCCAGCAGTTAAAATCAACAAAATGTAATCCAGAGCAGCAAGCTGAATGTAATTGAGCTGGATTTCACAGTTCATAGCCAAGGTGTCTGGAAGTCTTGAGGTTGGATTGTCTTGAAACGCAGCTTTCTCAACAATCCCAGTTCTCTAGGACTCTCTTCAATGTGAGATGTTCCATCTTCATGGTTCTTTTCTGATCTCTTTCCAGTATGACCATGGCTCTTGTAGTGTGGAATTTAGGACTGGATGCAGTAATCCAGGTGTGGCCTCACCAGTGTTGAATAGAAGAGATTCCATTCTTATTGGGAATAAAAATGATATATTGAGGATTAGGAATATTGTGTTGTATGGATTATTTGCTGTTTCTTTGGCCCTCCAAAGAGTGGCTACTGTTTTTGTGGTAAGGTGTTCTGATAATATTTATTCTGGTATAAAGTCTGATATAGGAGGTATATAGCTTATAGAATGGTCAATAATTCTTTAATAATTTGATCCTTAGAAGCTAACCATTAAACAGGGTAAATTTTTAATTTTAAATATGCTGTCATTTCGTACCATGATACACATAAAATGCTGACTGCTTCAAACATGTCAGTATAGTTAGCCTGTTTCTGAAACAAAAGAATCTTTCTTTATGTGGGTCTTTCTTTATAGTTTTGTGTTGTTTTACTTAATTGCCAATAAGATGACAGATAAAACACAATTATATTCAGAGGAAGAACTTCCAAGTTATATGGGCTGTCCTTCTCTTTCCCAGACCAACAGTTCTTCATGATCTCTATGATGCTAGCTGAAGCCAGTACGACCCTGCCCATATTGCTTTGCCACCAGTCCCATACTAGTGACTGGTGCAATTCAACATGATCCTCTAACCTCTGTCTTGGGAGCTGCTGCTTTAGGTGCAGCCTTCTAAATGCTATAATTTAAGCTTTTTACACTTTTTGTCTTTTTAGTAAGACATGACATGAAGTCCCTTGGAATGTGTACAATTTCCGTTTCAGATAATGAGATTTTTGTTGAGTAAATTGCCCCAGATCTTTAAAGACAACATATTGGTTTGATTGTGGGTGCTGGAAATACTGACAAAACCAAGAGCAGTGTGCTAGTGTATGTTTAGACTTAAAGTGTTTAATTCTAAACTATCTGAAAGAGCTCTGGATTTGTATGGGATAAGCCATTGGCAAATACTGCCTCGTTACTGTTTTGTTCAGTATTATTTGTGTCCACCCCCATTGTATCTAGGTGTCATGGATGCAGGAGAGAAAGTAAGCGTCAGAGAAATTTTTTGTTTCCTTTCACTGATTCAGCTGCAGTAGGAGGAGTGTCAGTGGGTGTTCTGATGTGGATGGGAGCTGCAGGAGCTGGTTGTATCCATGTCAAGAAACCTACTGACAACTCATTAATATTAAACTACATCTTTTCTTGCTCTTCATACAGCCAAGAAGATTTGTCCCTGCAAGCCAAATCAGAATGGCTTTTTCCTTTCTCCATTAGCAGCAAAATTATTTTGAGTATTTGTTCATAACTTTTTGTTCAGTCACCTTGGATAAGGATGTGTAAGGAGTATTTGAGTTTGCTGCTTTTCAAACGCTGCAATAAACTCTCAGTGGTTCTCAGCAAATGTCACACATATGAGTATTGCAGCTCTGTATGTTTTCTGCTAACATTCTTATTATTGAAACACTTTCAAATATGTTTCAGAGGATATCTATCTGTAAGTCTTCCTGCTTGTAGAGATGTCTTACATAGCCTGAGGATATACAGGAGGTTCTCTCATACTTTAGTCATTCACCATGTCCAGTCAACTTAAGTCTGCTGGAGAGTTCTTGTGGAGAAATCAGGAGATGATCCTAGTTTCCCTTCCAGCAGCTGTGATGAGAGAATAAATGAAATAAAACTGTGCATGTATAGAGCACAAAGATCAGACCATTTCTTATCTCAGTGAATGGTGATCTAGAGCCTTCATTCTTAGCTATTCTTTAATATTGAAAAAGAAACTCTCAAGCACAGCTGAGCCACTTGCACTAAACAACAGTGATTCAGCACTTCAATTTGCCAACAGACACATAATTATCCTCTAGTTTTTATATGTCAAAACAGTGTAGGAGTGTAAAACAGTATAAACTGATAAAGATTTATACACCAAACTTGTGTTTGGAGGAACTCTTGAAACATTCTAATGCAAAGGAGAATATAATTTGACTTTCATTTCTTTGTTCGTTAAAGTAACAGTAAGTAAATTGTTTATAGAGTATTTGAACAAATGTTTTCCAATGTTCATTGGAAATATGAGAACACTAGAAACATTCTTATTGCCTGATAGCAATAAATTTTAGTTACTCCATGCTACAGTATAGTGGGGTACAGTCAGGGACTATGCTGGTAGAACAGGAAGGGATAGTTATTTCCTTATGGCTCGTGGAATTTTTTTAGGAAGGCTGGAGTTCTGTCTTCTGAGTTATCAACTCCTTCATGGTATCGCCATGGTTAATAAAATTTGGTAGTTCCCCAAATGAACCAAATGCATTGATTTCTAGAGAGTAACTTTGATGCTGATAAGACCCCGTGGATAGAAAAGGGACTGTGAACACATGGGCAGGAACTCTGGGCAAATGGAACAGCGTTGTAACCAGCAACTACTGAACTAATTTAATAAGAGCTTTTAACAAACTTGTTCTAACATGCTCTGGTCAGATCTGTTGTTATCTCAACCCTTCGTGCCTCACACTGGGCATCAAAAAGGCCTGTTGTGGTTTAACCCCAGCCACTCACTCACCACCTCCCTTCTCCTAGTGGTTACTCCACATTTTCCGGTATAAGAGAAGAGACTTGATAGGACAGACCTAGAAATAAAAACCTGAAGTAATTTGCCTTTATTAGTGAAAAATTATCAAGCTAAGGTTTCTTTTAGTATTATAATGTTACTGCCTATTACAAATCTCCTATTTGTAAGAAAATCTGTCTATACAGCTTCAAGGAAGAGTGCTTTGAAGCTAGAAGTCTAACAGAAGCAACAGGCATTATTGATTTGATAGGCACATATGGAAAAACAATTCAGTAGGAAGAAAAGAAAAAAACCCAACAACCTGAAAAGAGTATATGGTGAGAAGTAGTGTGTAAAGTTAAATGATCCAAATTTCTTTGGGAGCAGCCTGTAATAAGATGGCATAAAGAGAGAAAAGGTTGCTTTTCTTCTACAGCCAGAAGAAACTGCCAGAATTTATCTATAAATTTACCATCTATGTTCTCCTTTTTTTCCTGTAGCAAAGGAGCAATGAGTGTTCCAAGTACACCACAGGATGCTCAGTTTGTTTTAGCGTTGTCAGGTCCCTCCTCTTTCTCCCAGCTCAGGTCTAGGTAGCTTGTATGGGAAGAATAACTGGAGAGATATGGCAGAAATGAGCCCTCTCCACTTTAAGCTATATGGGAAAAGCTCTTATATGGAGAAAGCTGTGTAAGTGCTTGGGCTATGTAAAAAATTTATGAGTTCTTAATGTTGCATTATTATCTGTTTGGTTTCAGTAGACTATAACCAATGACATGATGAATGATAACTTGGGGAACCTGCGGATTAAATTTTTCTAATTTTTTTTTATGTTAACATAGAAAATAGCTTCCTCTTGTCAGCAAAATAAAGTGAAGTACAACTTTTAAATTTACTGCATGCAGAAAATACTTCAAGTGAATATGGAAAATGATAAATATTCTTTTCCTTGTTACCAAAGAAGCATGGTACTGCTAAGGGTTTGCTCATTGTCATTATTTGGTAATCAAACTTTCTTTTTTTAAATCTTCTTAGAGATTCTGATATGCAGGCTTGGGAAGTGGGGAATGACAGAAGTTGGGTGTGTCAGGTTAAATTTCTTTTTTCAGATGGTCCACTCATTTTCTCATGCTTAAAGTTTAAATACAGGTTTCTATTCCTCTCACTCTCCTCACTTCCTAACAGTTGCTGCGACTGCCAGCGGTGACAAGCTTTCCCACAGGCTCTGCTCCTTTGTCTCTTGATGTAGCTGAACTAATAATCCAAAGTTGCTATTTCTTCTCCAGATCCTTTTTTTCCTCTAGGGAGAAAAACCAGGATGATTTTAAGGGAGGATGAAAATGAGAGAAGTGCTGCTGAAAGAGGGGGACTGAAGCCTGAAACTGGTTGAAGAGGTACTGTCCAGGCACCAGCAGGCAAGGACCTCCTCAGTCACCTTGGCAGAGAGCACAAGTGGTTCCTCACTGAGGATGGCTGTGTCCCCACAGCAGGAGGATGAGGAGCAAGGAGGTCTCATTTAGTTGTTCTCCTGTGTGGCTTCAGAGCACCTGTAAGAGCAGTTCCTGGTGCTGGAGCAAGGGAAGCTCGTGGGACAGGTTTTAGGCTCGTGAACCTTGTAGAACAATTGAAGGTCTGGAGGGCACCTGCAAATCAGTCGTAGGCTGGGCTGGGAAGTGTCCACTGTCTCTTCTTTGCAGGGGCTCTGGAGAGGCATGCAGTCAGAAGCTTGTGTTAGGTTATAACCAAACACTTAGCACCTTGAGATTTGTGGGAATTGATTGCTTTGTGTCATAAGTTAAAAAAACCCAACAAAAACTAACCCATACAACTCTTCAAGCAATAGCAGCAGCAAACCAGTATTCAATTAATTTTATCTTAGGATGAAAAGAACATGAGCAGAAATAGTGAAACTTTATAATGCTGTAATACCCTTTGTGTGTGGGAAATGGCATGCTCTTCAGTGTTCTGCATGAGGACCATGTGGAAAGAGCAATGGAAAAAATGACAGCACCTTGAGATAGTGATGGTGGCAAAGAAGGGATATTGCACACAGTATCTGAAGTGTTACATATAATGGACAAAAGATGCTGTGGGATTCATCCAAATGACAGTTAAATGTGCTTCTTGGTTCTGTCTAACAACACTTCCTGTTCTTTTTCTTGCTCGTCTCCCTAAAGCTAGTTAAAATAATGTAAAATAAGCATTTTCCATTTCTGTCAGGAGTTTTAAACCCATGTGTATCTAGCACCACCCGCTGCTTTTAATCCTAATAGGATTTTTAACTGCTTTTCTATGTGCTTTATTTCCCCAGGATCTACTAACATTTAAAAGAAAATTTTGACTAAGTAAATGGAAGATGGATTTCAAGTATATCCATCCCTTTCTTTTGCTGAGTGCCACTGATGTTTCCTGTGCAAAGAGATCATTTGACTTCTGTTTAATCATAATGCGGAAACTGCAATGTTGCTTTAAAAGTTAGAAAGTGAGCAGTCAGTATTTTACAAAATGTTGGCATTTTTAACTCTTTTAAAGCTCCTTATGCAAATGACAGAACTACACAGAAGTGAGAATCCTGCCTTAACAGGCTTTGCAGTCTTTTTGTGAATCATATAAACAGTGAGAAATTACTTTTTGTGTAATTGAAATAGTAGATTTAAGAGACTTACATTTGAATGTTTATTGGGATGAGAGACATTTAAGTGAACAGGTAGAGTGAGTAGGATGAATGGTGAGCCTCCAAGATATCCTGAATGACTAAATGGGAACAAAGAGATACCTGAAGCAAGGGAATAAATATGAAATTATTGTCAGCCTGGATGTTTCAGGTTCAGGCACTGATGCCTAGGATTTATTTCTTTTTTTCAGAGTGTACACCTTGCGAAGTCCCCAGTGACTGGTCTTGCAGGAGTGCACAGGCATTTGTCATGGACTCTGACTGCTCTGCCAACTTGTGACTCCTCTTGCTTCTGTCTCTCTGGTGGGGACTGGCTTTTTACCCAGCTGGGGGAGGTTGTGGTGCTCTCACCCCTCTTCTGTGGGTGCTGCTACAGCGGAGGTAATTTGTAGCAGTGGGGCAGTGGCAGCTAATTGCCCACAGGGTGCAGGGCAGTAAACAGGAAGCTTCGTGAAGAAACTAATTTTGCTTTGTTGCAGTGAGTAGATAAGAAAGGGAAATACAGAGGGATTTTTGATTGCATTTCCTAGGCTTCTTTCTCTGCTTGGATTAAAAGCTTGTATGTCAGGTTCCAGGCTCTCTGCCTGCCTTGCGTGGTCTCTGCAAAGTGTGGCTGCTGTGGATTTGCTCAGTGGGTGACTAAGAAGGACTCAGTGTCACAGCAAGACAGAAGCAGATGGAGGGAGCAAGTTGTCCCACAATGTACTGCAGCAACCTCTCCTGCTTCTCCATCCTTGTACTGCAGCAGCCTCTCCAGCTCCTCTGTCCTTGGGACTGTGGCACAGCACCACTGTGCAGTGACAGAGGTGGCAGTGCTCTTGTGTGTGCTGAGAGGTGTCATCTCCTCACTCTGTGTGATTTCCTTGGGATGGAGGAGCTCTCCTACTGCTGTTTGACCATGCCTCTGAAGAATGAAGTCCTGCCCAAGAGAATTAATTGTGAAATAACTTAATTTTTCCTTTGTGTTTTTGTCCTTTGTTGTTATTTTAATAGATAAATTATAGTAATCAGCTTAGCCTTAGCATGTTGAGAATTGATGAGCATCTCTGATGTGTAGGAAATGTCTGTAGAGATCAGAAGGCAGAAGGAATGGAGTGAATCATCAGTGTCCTGCAGAGAATTGAGCTACAAGCAGCAAGAAAGAATGAAAGATAAAAGGCCTTTTCTTATAAACAGACTTTAATAGGTTGCACCATCTCCTATTACAAATCAGTAGGTAAGGAGGAAAAGAAGAATGAAAGATGAAGTATTTGAAGTGGACAGATAACAATTTTACCCAAACATTTTATAACCAAGAAGCAAAAGTGAATATAATTAAACAGCAAAGTTCCTCTGAGCCTGGACTTAGATTATTACACTTTTCCCCAGCCAAATTTTTTTTATTCACCTACTTGTTTTCTCGTCCTCTTCTAACTTGTCTACTTTGTATCCTTCAAAAGGAAGAGAGCTGTGACCTGCTAAATGCAAAAAAACCCTCCAAACCAACCTTAACCACAAATACATGTGTGCACATGCCTTCAGTCCGGCTTCTATGGCATTCTCCTCTCCTCAGCTGCTCATCCTCAACCTTCATTAATTTATGATCCTTATCAAATTGTATATAAAAGAGGTTCTTAAAGCCTTTTTATGATTTTGACCACAGCCAGGCTGGAGTGAAATCCAGATTGTCAAACATGATGTAAACCCAAATTTCCATTTTTAAACACAGGATCTGCCTCAGTCACTGCCTAGACTGACAAGATAATTTGTAGCAGATACACAGATCATCATCTCGGGAACAGTAGCATTCCAGTAATTCTAAAGATGGCTAGCAAAATTGGAGGAAAAAAAAGGCCAGACTAAGACAAACAACTACTCTTCCTGCACTCTCATTTCTTCTTTCTGTAAATGTGATTTTAAAAACATGTTTGGAAACAGGAACTAAAAGTGTCGTGTTTGGGACTCCAGGACAGACTAATGAAAGAGATGCAGTATTAAAAACCTTTTATCTGTATCCATTTAGGTGCACTTTTTTCCTGTTGAAGGTATTTTTTTTTGGTGCTGGAAACGAAGTCCACAAGGTGGCTGAATAACCTCCTGGCTGTTTAAGGGATGAACTTGTTAAACTCTGACAGAGTCTTCTGAACACAGCAGGTTGAATATTGGTTACAGTGAGAGTTGTTTACCCCGTGTGTGTCTGGTTGCACTGCTGTCTTAATACAGGCTTACAGCTCATCAACTTAAGTAAAAGGACTTTCTCTTCCTGCAACCTTTTCTGATAACTTATTCCATTTTGTATTGTTCAGATAGGTTACTTGCTACTGGCATAATATTTTGAAGCAAATTTTGAAATTCTTTCACTTTGAAGGAAATTCTGTGTATAACAAAAAATATTCTTTCCATGTCTGTCATTCAAACTTGGTATCTCCAAAATGTCAGAACTTAGATTTTATTAGCAAATAAGGCTATAATAGGACATAAAACCAATAGATCTTGCAAACATTTTTACAAGACACCTAAACCATCCAGCTGCATCAAATGAAAGAGGAATAAAATTAATGGGGGACAGTTCACATTCTTCACACTTTCTGCCTGCAACTTTAAGGCTTGCAGCAAAAAATAAATTTTCTATAAGAAATAAGAGCAATGAGGATATTTTTGAGGTAGGCAGTGGAACATTTTTATTCTCATTCGGTGTGTATAAAAAGGCAGAATTTCCATGATTTTTCAATGATTGTCCTGTAACTGAAACATTAACATTAAATGATTAAGCATTCTGTCAGTCTCCATTTGAGATGCTCATTAATTTTTCAAATGAGACTGATTATGAAATGTATCATATATGATGTTCTAGCATGACTAACATAACAGGTGTGTCTGCAAGTTAGAATAGGGAAAGTTGGGCTTTTTTACTTTTTACTAGAATAGAGAAGGAAGTTTCATATATAAACTGCAAACATTTTAAAAATAGTAAAAATGCTTAATGTATATTGCAAGTTCACCCAAAAAAAAAAGGTGTGACAACATGCTTTTGCCCTCTTGAAATAAGTCAAAGTTATCAGACTTCTTGGCTTTTGATTCCAAACTTTACTGAAGTAAACCTACTTTTACAAAGCATTATAGAGTTGGGTTAGGTTTGGTATTTTGGGGGGAGGTTTTGATGGAATTGCTTTTTTCTAGTGGGAAGTTGTTTTCCCAGAATATTTTGACTGCCTTTTTTTCTCAAATGACTGCAAGCTAGTTTACAGCAAGTCCTTTTCCAAAGTACAGTTTGAAATTAGTACTTGTGCTGCCCTGATTGGAGAACCAGACTTTGAAACTGAAATGTTTCTAGCTAGAAGGACACACACTTGGAAAGATCACAAAGGGCAGACAGGCTCCATACTTGTCTTAATTTTTGGACATATTAAGCTGCTAATCATAAAACCATTTAGGTTGGAAAGGGCCTTCAAGATCATCAAGTCCAACCACTAACCCAGTACTGCTAAATCCACCACCAAACCATGTCTCCAGATGCTGCATAGACACACCTTTTAAATACCTCCAGGCATGGTGATTCCATCCATCACTTCCCTGGGCAGCCTTTTCCAATGCCTGACCACCCATCTGGATATTAGGAAGATTTTCTTGGCCAGTCTAAACTTCTGCTGGTGCAACTTGAAGCTGTTCACAGTTGTTACCTGTGAGAAGAGACCACCCCCCACCTGGCCACAGCCTCCTTTCAGGCAGTTGTAGAGAATAGTAAGGTCCCTCTGAGCATCCTTTTCTCCAGACTATAAAACTCCAGCTCCCTCAGCTGTTCCTCACAGGACTTGTGCTCTTCACCAGCTTTGTTCCCATCTCTGGACACATTCCAGCAGCAAAATGTCTGTCTTGTAGTGAGGGGCCCAGAACTGACTGCATTATTCAAGGTGCTGAGTACAAGGGGATAATATTTAAATAATTAATAGTAAAAATTAATAATTTCCAAAGGTTAATTATATCACAGCAAAAGCAAACTTCTCAAGCAACTTTCTTGTGACTTTTAATATCTTTCTTGTTGTTGTTGTTTTGATTAGTGTTGTATGTAATGTTTCACATTTACTTTAAATGTCTTTGAAAGCAGCATATTTGTTTCTCCTCTAGTCTTTCACAAAAGTCAAGTAATGGGAATTTTTCCCCCCCTTACTCCCAGGCCAACACAAGCTGTTTGCATTCCAGCAATTCACCTGCACATGACTGCAGCCACCATGCAGGTCAGCCAGGAAGACTTCCAAAAGGCTCAAGAACAACTGAAGCTTTTGAAAAAGGATCCTGGGAATGAAATTAAGTTGAAACTCTATGGTCTGTTTAAACAGGTAGGCTTGACTTGACTTACTTTGTTTGGTAAGGAGCATTTTTAACCTTGAGGGAATGGACCTGTAAAATTTGTTTAAAATACAGACTGTTCAAATGTATTGTGTGTTAACAAGCTCTTGATTTTATGTGCTCAAATTCTGTTCTTGAAATGTCAACCCCTTAAAATGCCTAAAATCTGAGGGGAAGCTGAAACTGTTTTTTCATGCTTTGAGTAGAAACCTTTATTCAAAGAAATAGAGCAAAATTACATCTATTGTGGAATGCCTTCCATATAATAATATTAATTCAGCTTTGGAAAATGGCTTATGCCTAGGAAAAAAAAGAGTAGGCTGCATGCTTCTTCTTAAATTTCTTCTATCTACAGTCATCTGGGCCTGTAATATAATGGTGTTGACATTTGAAAGTTGATTTCTGTGGTATTTTCCTCTTATTTTTTTTTTCTTAGTATGGTCATTGTAGGTTTTGGTTGGGTTTTTTTGTTTGTCTGTTTTGAATTCAAGGAGCTATTCCTCTACAGTCTGAGTGGGGGTTATTCACAGCATGAACCTTTCTAGAAATACCTTTATGTCCATAGCAGGTCTTGTCTTGGTATTTGGGGAATTATTTGTGGATCAGGATTGACTGCAGGGTCAGTACAGGCTGTGGCTTGTTATGTTGAGGAAGGCAATCATAAAAAAAACCAACTTAAAGACAGCTGATGGTTCCAGGTATCTTTACTAATTAATAATAGTTAGCTCATAAATGTATTCTTTCTTTCTTTTCTGCTTCCCAGTAGAAATATTTCTTCCCAATAGTTTATTTTTCTTCAGGAAAACTGATCATAGAATACTTTAATCAAAGATTTAAATAAGTTTGTTTCACTCTCTTTTCAGGCTACTGAAGGTCCCTGCAATGCTCCAAAGCCAGGTATGCTGGACTTTGTCAAGAAAGCCAAATGGGATGCGTGGAAGTCTCTTGGCAATTTGTCTCAGGTGACAAAACCCATAATTTCATTTAGATACCATATATATTACCTTGCAGTGCCTGGTCTTTAACTGAGTGGCTGATGACTAAAAATATTACATGCTAGTTGAGCAAGTCTGCTTCAGCCATCTAAATGTTTCCTACAGTATTCCTCAACCACTTCACTGCTTCAGTGTTTGGAGGTTTTTTCTTTTTAGCGTGAAGGCCTAGTTCGACATTATTGCTGCCAGCTTGTGTCTGTGTAAGAGATCTTATGTGGTGACTTCCAATAAAAGTAGTATTCTTTTGCATTATGGTCTATTCTGCTCTTCTCTTTAAGAAAAATTGATTGAGCTTCTCAGTTCTTACAACAAAACCCAAATCTCTCAATTCAGCATATTCATAACATTTTCATTTAAAAAAGTCAGTCTCTTATGCTGTTGACTAAAAGACTAAAGGAAAAATTGGTGTATTGAGAGCCTCTCTTCGTTCTTTCTTTCTCAATACGTCTTGACATTTTTAGTACCTATCGTAACCTTTGGAGAAGTTGAGTGAAGCAAGCAGGAAGAATAAAGATGCAGAGATACATAAGCATTTATTTTTCATGGAGGTTTTAGTAAGTCTGACTGCATATAGCTACCATGGTTTCCTCAGTTGCTATGAAATGAAGGAAACAAGCTTTTCAAATCAGCTGTGTCAGTGCTGCATTAGGCCTGCTGCTCAGTAGTAGTTGCTGAGCTCAGTCAAGAAGATCCTTTAATATAGAAGTGGGTTTTGTATTTTTTTTTTTTTTAAATACACAGTTCCATAATTTCATGAATATAACATTGTTCTGCTTTGGGTTTTTTGGCGTGCATTTTGATCTTTTGTTTAGTTTGGGGTTTTGGGGTTATTTTTGAGGTGGCCCTGCAGCTTTTAGGAGTAGTCAAGAACTACTTAAGGCAAAGAATCAGCTCCTCAAGTGAGAGTGGAGAGTGGATAGACAATTTCATGTGCTACTCATTGTGGATTATAGAATTGTTCAAAGTATATTATCCTTTCAAGCCAGTAGGTTATAACAACCAAGTACTTAAAATTCTTTAAAATCACTGCTTACTTTAGAAATAGGGAGACAAGATTCTTTAGGCTTCTGTGTGTCAGGTTAGTGCTAAATGAAAATGATTGTCTTCAAGCAATTTTAAAATACCATAAGATCTGTTTCAGTGCTCTTATTTTCAGCAACACTAGTCTAAAATGAAAACTTTTGTTAGAGAAATGTCCAATTGGAAGGCAGAAACAAAGGATCCACAGAAATGTGTAAATGCTGGGAATATGACAAAGGCCTCTCTGGTAATCCTAGGCATGGATGGGGTCACTCTTCCAGCAAAATAAATGTCATCATCCACGCATCTATGCACTTCTATTTTGTGAATCGATTGCTACTGCTTTTAATGGGACTTGAAGCATGTTGTGCAGTGTTCAAATACAACATGTTCCCCTTCTCACCCCCCTAACTGGAATATATTATAATAGAGATTTTTGTTTTCTTTTGTCCTGAAGCAGTCACCTTCCCCTCCCCCTCCTCCCAGGTAGGCATTTTATTAATACTGTAACTGATTTCAATTTTAGCTTTTCATAATCTTGTTATTTTCTTCTTACTTTTTTTTTAGGTGGTTGGCGTTTTTTTTGGGTTTTTTGGGTTGGTTTTTTTGGTTTTTTTTTGTTGTTGTTGTTGTTTTGTTGTTGTTTTTGGCGGGGTGTTTTTTGGTTTTTTGTTTTTTGTTTTTTTTTTTCTTATTTTTGGGAGGTTTTTTTTCTTCCCTATTTTTAAATTTCTTTTCTTTTATTGCAGGATAATGCCAGACAGAAATATGCTGAACTTGTCTCAAGTCTGGTCTCTGCAGAATCTGCTAGCCAGAAGAATGAGGCTTCTCCAGAAGAGGGCAGACACGATGGCTATGAAACATTAATAGTGACTACCAAAAACAATATCACAAAGATAATGTTTAACCGACCTGACAGGAAAAATGCCATCAACCATCAGGTAAAAAAGTGAACTTGGGAGGATTCATTATTTTTTTCTTTCTGGATAAGCTACTTAAGTCTTTAAAGAGTCCTTATACAGGTTTGAGAGAACTGACTGAAGCATGGTGGTCTGAATTTTATGAGGGATTAGTATTCTGACTCCAACAACAACCTAAGGAGTAAATATCCAGTACAAAATGAAATGATTCAGGTAAAATTGTACAGAGTAGGCTTTTTTGTCTCTTGATTTCTATCAAACTTAAAATAGGATTATGGTCTGCACTAGATTAAAATGGCAAACTGCAGGAAGACTGACCTGTATTTTGGATGCAAGATTTGACTGCAGTGTTGAGTATAACAAAGCATCTGTACAGCCTTTGGCTTAGCAGTGTAGGTGATCTTCTGTAAGTCCCTCCTGTCGGAAGCATCACGATCAGCCTGGTTCACAACTGCAGAGATACCAGAGCAGAATCTTCACCCCACTACTGCCAATTCTTTAGTGTTTTATTTTGTCTGCTTAAACTGCTGTATTGAAATTAGCTGTTTCAAGTCAGTTTGTTTCTCCAAAGGACCTTATTTTGTCCTTTAGGTTTGTGCTGGAAGTTTTGAGTATTGCAAGCATGTGTCTTTATGGTCAGAAGTACTTCTCGTGTGATACCAAACTTCCTGTGCATGACAAATCTTTCAGTTCTTAAAAGGATCATAGCTAATCTGTCTATTGAGTTCCTCGTTGTCTGTGTCAATCTCATTTTTATGTTCTTTTGCAGCATCACATTTTTACTTTGTTGATTTTCCTTTTATGCAGATGTACAGAGAAATTATTAAAGCGCTTGAAGAAGCTGGAAAAAATGATTCTACCATAGCAGTTATTACTGGTATGTTTTATATTATACCAAAGTATAATACTGGCCTGAAATACCTATCTGTGTTTAGACTAAGATAAATTAAGTGACAAAATTCTTTCCTCTCTTATAGACCAAAGATTTTCCAAAGTGTTTTGGCAAATTTTCTTCAAGCCAGTGTTTCAAATTCTTAAGCAAGCTTGCTGTTATGTCAAAACATCTTTCTCAGCTGAGAAAATGGACATGGAATACTCCTAAGAGCTTTATTACTTTTAAGTAGCTGCCTGTCTGGCCCATCCTCATTGCAGAGAAGTGTCTTTTTAGGAAATTAGCCAAAACTTGAGTTTTGGCTGGCAACTGAATAGTCTGAATTCAAGGTGAATTTGGGCTTAAACTTGTTTACTCTGAGGTAATTGCATGCAAGTTCTTCTCCACTGTCTGCTTTACCAACACCTGGTTCCCATTCCCAGGATGGTGAATTTCTTTTCAGTAGCAATGACTGGGCACCACAGCCCTTTCAAGGTGAGAAGGGTGATTCACACAACTGGAGCTGTAAAGTCTAAGACATGTATAGCTACGAGTCACAGCAAACACCTCTGCACAAACCTTTCTGTTCCTTTGCATACACACAGTGAATGAGAGCACTGCAGTGTAAAGTAGGTCCCATCCTGTGAATGTCCTCATGGAACATTGGGTAGTTTAGGCAATTAAGTCATGCAGTCTAGCTTAAATGCTGCTTACTCTTTTGGTGTGCCTCAGACTGACTTATACATTGAATACCAACTTATCTGTTTCTTACTGAAGAATCCATCTTTCAGTACAGTGGCATCAATGCAGTGCTGTCTGTCTTATCCTTAGACTGCTGTGCCTTTTTCTAAATAGATCATAAAAAATGTGAACCTCTGCCACAATTAAATAGGTTATTCTGTCTGCTTTTGAATTTTTTCATTGAAGGTGGGTGAAGGGAAATGGATCAACTTACATTTCCGTCATCCTGTTAAAAAAGTTTCTCACAACTAATTGTTTGAATGTTTGCGAATTGACAGACAAAAAAACCCCCAAGGAAGTATGCAGGAAAAGAAATTAAATATTTTTTCCATCTGACCCTGTTAGAGAAAAAAAAGAAAATTATTTTTCTCTGTCAAATATTTCACAGTTAATGTTCTTTGGCTTTTTACTGATTGTTTTTTTCAACAATTTGACAGTCCAAACTTACTTTTAAACCATAGATGTCCTTTAAGATATTGTGTATACTTTGAGAAAATCCCTCTAATTACTTAATAAGATTAGACACTTGGGATGAAATTCTTTTGTAAGTGTAATAAATGAAAGCGTCTCTTCTCTTTCCTACTCAGGAACCATTGGTGCATTTACTCCTTTGTGTTCTCTGCAGGAAATGGAGACTATTATAGCAGTGGAAATGATCTGAATAATTTCACTAATGTCCAGCCTGGGGAAATGGAGAAGATGGCAAAAGATGGAGCAGTATTACTCAAGTAGAACATCTTGGTTTCATACATGCATAAGTTACTGCAATGGGTAAAATATAATTTGCAGGCATTGTTAGAAAACACAACAGCAGGGACCCAGTTATGCTGCGATTCATCTGTTTAGGTGACTGTGTCTCCCTGTGCATAAACACAGAGATCACGCTGGGAGAAAGTGGTTTTAATTGTATTAAATAAGTAGATGAATATTAGAAGTCTTTTTAAGTACTGTGATGCTGAAGACTTGGTTTCATTGTTTAGTCCCCAAAGTACATGCAGATACAATGAAAAAAGCATTGTTTTAACTGTACATGAAAAAATTGTGGGGTTTTTGATATCCAACAGTGTCTACACTAGCAGGAAATGCCAAAATACCTTCACTGTCAGACTTCTTTTAATAGACAGAGGTGTAATGAGCTTGTTCAAAATTGCCCAGTAATTCTCAGATCTTGGTTCTGACTTCAAGTTTTAATTTACCTGTTAAATAAATTTATTTTCTAAGGCCATGATCAGGAATATCATCCGGCACAAGGGGCTGGTTTTTTTTTTCCCTTACTTAAGCAGATTTTGTCTTCCCTTTTACAGCTGTATGTGATAATTGCATCTGAGAGATGCTTGCAAGTTGGATTGTGTTTCCTCAGGCACTTCAAATTGGTGGAAAGCTAAAATACACAGAAAAGCAGTGGTTTTAATTTATGTTTTAAACATGAACTGCAAGTCAAGTACTGAGTTTTGCAGCTTTTACTTAGGCAAGCTGCCTGTGGAGCATAGTTGCCCCTCGAAGTGATAATGATGCAGTGGGAGCCTGTTGTGAGGATGTTACTCAGTGATACCTGGCAAGTGTTCCAGCCTGCAGTGTTTTGCAGGGTGTTCAGCACAACGCAGAGTCTTGTGTGCTTTGTGGTCTTTAGCTGTGCTCTTGTGAGAAGCCTGTGTTTGCTGGGCTGTTACTGTTACACAGGCACAGTGCTTCACTGCGATCCATGCGCTGAGATGCCAGAGAAATGGAGTTCTTACAACACTGTTCACTTTTGGAAAATGTTTTATTTTGAGAATGCATTTTGCACCTCTTGGATGGAGAAGCAGCGGTCAGATGAAGCAGAATGCTGTTTCTCAAACCTGTGCAGAAGAGCACTAGGGAGTTCTGTGTTGTGGTTACATCAGGTGTTGGTGCCTGTTGGGGCTTCACTGCGGAACAGAGTCTGTGAAGGGAATGGCTGTCCCGAGGGTGGAGTTGGGATGGATGTACAGGCAGAGGATTCTTGTCGGTGAGCTGAATTTAGCAACTGTAGCTGAAGAGGAAAACACTTCCATAACTTGATTGCAGGAACTACAAAAGCTCTGCTGACATGTTGGATTCTTAATTGCTAAGGAAATGCAGCTATTTCAAATAGTTCTTATTTTGTCAGAATTCATTTCTGAAAGGCTGAAAAACCAAAGTCTACATAGTTTCTATCTAGCTCTTGGGTTTTGTTATGCAGTGTCTAATCACATGTTTTGAAATTTGTATATATTGGATGAAAAACACTTGAGATGTCTCTTACATCCTCTGTTTTCCCTTCTTTCTAGAGAGTTTGTGGGTCATTTTATTGATTTTCCTAAACCACTGATTGCAGTGGTAAATGGCCCAGCTATTGGAATCTGTGTAACAGTCCTTGGTTTGTGCGACGTTGTCTATGCTTCTGACAGGGTAAGAACATTACATGGCCTTAAAGACAGTCTTTAAGCCTCTGTCTGTATTAAATATTATTTGATTTGGGGTAATCTGAAAGAAAAGAACACTTCAGAAAAATCTAAAGGTTTTGTATATCACATCAAGGAACGCCTACCTATATGAATTACCAGCACAGGGGAGCATCAGCCAGTGGTTAACATGTAAGGAATTTCCTATGCTGTAGTTATGCTTATCAAGTTACTGACTCCAGCTTAGAGGCTCTTTTCTAAGAGCCCCTCTTCTAAGATGATGTTTGTAAAGCCCCTTTTAAGTGTGAAAGGAGAGCAAAAGTTTGTTATGGAATGGAACTTCAGTAACTGGCTGAAGTAATTCATTAGAGATCACTTATGACCGTGTCACTCCTGACATGTACTTGTCTAATGTACATGATTTATTCAGTCAATTATGGTCCATAGATCTCTTTTTCCACTAGAAAAGTGTTGGCTTCTCCATTTTTCGCCCTTCTCATCTGATTTTTTTTTGCTACAGGGTGAACCTTTTGTTTCTTGTTCCTCAGTTTAAAGATAAGTCTGTATTCATCATCCCTTAGAATAACCTTAGCCATCATTTACTTAGCCTATTAGATAGATCTCAGGTTTACCTTCTCTTCTCAGTCTTTTCCTTTTTTTGAGCTAAACAGCGGCCATTTGTTCAGCTTTTCCTCATGTGGCCTGCAGTCACATTCCTCTGGACTCCTTCCATTTGCTCTGTGTCTCTGTAAGCGTAGTGGTACAAGCTGGACACATCACTGCAGCTCATGTCTTACTGACGTGAAATGGAGCAGAAGAATTTCTCCACATTCTGCAGGCTGTATTTCTGATTTGGCATTCCCACTGTGTTGGATGTCAAAAATCAAATCACTATGTTGATTTACATACTTGTGGTCTGATCTAACACCTGGATCCCTTACTATGGAGTTGCCAGTAAAACAGTTTTCCCTATCATATATCATATGCTACATACCAGGTTGTTCCTGACAAACTTTAACTTGTCCATATTCAATAGTATCTTCTTACTTAGATCTCTCAATTTTATTAAGATTATTTCTTCTCTTCAGCATATCAGCTCCTTACAGCCATGAGTTAGTATAGATTTAGTTGAAGTTCAATCCAAATAAGCATGAAATGTTTTGTCCTTTTAATATTATCCTTCTTTCTTGAATGGCTTGAAATTCATACTTGAACTTCCTTTTACTGGTTGTATATATAATCATTGATAAATGCATCGTATTTTTACTTTGTGTTTCTATTTTTTTTAAAATCTCTGCATGCTAATATTAGTTTCATTCTTACTGCCCGACATAGTTTTAACTTTCTGTATATTTGTGTTTAAAGTCCATGACAAGCTCATTATTTAGAGTCTGTTAGTACGTTCCTATCTGCACAGAGACAGCTTTTGCATGTGGAGTTCATGACAATTTTCCTATTACCTTCAAGTTTATTGAAGCCTTCTCAAAGTTGATCATTCTCTGTTCTAACAGATTATTCACTGTTCAGTTCTAACTTGCAATTATGGTATTATTTTGTATGACTCCGTGCTGCATGTCTGGCACTGGCTCTTTTTAGATTTGCTTAAAACCTGGGGAAAGAAAATGCAGTGACTTGAAGTTTTCAGGAGTTGAATAAACTTGGTGTGCCTTCAGAAAAGCAAAAATGCTTTTTGCCTCCCATGTTATTTGGAATATGGATTTAATAACTCGTAGGGCAGACATGCATGAACATATTTTCTGTAAAGATTTTGCACATACACATTAGTTTCTCTAAGTGCTGTATTCAAATAATACAACTTCATCAATAGGGTAATTGGGTAAGGGAATGGAATTATACAGAGTCAGATCTTGGGTGCATTGAGAGGATGAAGCAATGATTCCAGATGGCATTTGAAGCTTATTATGGTAACAGTTCAGATGTGTTTGGTGAACTCTGTCTCAGTAGAAGATTTTAAATGAAAATTAAATGCTAGTACTTTAATTCCATGCTCTGATATAAGGTTTCCATTATTTTGTTCTTTTTATTTTTCCCAGGCTACATTTCACAGCCCATTTAGTCAACTTGGGCAGAGCCCAGAGGGATGTTCCTCTTACCTGTTTCCAAAAATCATGGGCTTAGCCAAGGTAAGCTGCACTGCCTTTAGTAAGCTGATCTGACCTTTGTGTTGGTATCCTCTGACCATGAGAGCAAGTGTGGTCTGTCCATACTTGTATTTTCTCTGACTACTCTAGAAATAAGGAAATTAAAAAAAAAAAAAAAAAGAAAAATGAAGAAGCAGAATCCAAATTTTCTTTTCTCAGAACAGCATAAATCCTTTTTGCTTCTTTTGATATCTCACAGAAAAAGTCTGGGCAGTTTAAAATACTTATCTGATATTTTGTGCATTAATATAATGTATTTTTTTGAGCAGGGTTTAAATCTGTAAAGAGCAGAGCAAGTGCTTCATAGACATCCAAGTGTCAAGAGTAGTCTCTTCAGTGAGACACAGCCTGCCAGTACATGTTCTAGAAATCTTGGAGTCACTGCAAAAGTGAACAAACACATTTATGATGAGGTAATTTTGGATTGCATCCTTGGAGCTCTGCTCAAAAAGACATGTACAGTCCTAGTGAGCAGTAGGAACTGTAGGCCAGTCCCTATTGATGAAGCCCAGGAGTTGATATTGGTTGATTAGCTGCTTCATTATGGCCTGAATGGTGGGACTGAGTATCCTGCTTGAGCAGGGCTTTTGCAGGAGACAGTATCTGGAGGTTCCTAAATAATAACAATAAAAATAATAGTAATAATCTGTTCTGTGCTTCCGTGTTCTTTTTAGAGGGCAGATGTTAACGACCAGGAGAGTAAAATGAATGTGATGTGGAAGCATGCAGCTTCCCTGTCAGATTACTCAAGTCTTGTGTCTTAGTGAATCACAATTCTTTTTTTTTTACATAGGCAAGTGAGATGTTGCTTTTCAATAAAAAGCTGACTGCAGCAGAAGCCTGTGCCCAAGGACTTGTGACTGAAGTCTTCCCTGACAGCAGTTTCCAGAAGGAAGTTTGGACAAGATTAGAAGCTTATGCAAACCTCCCCAAAAATGTCAGTATTTTAAATTTTTCTCCACCTTGTAAGCCTGTAGCATTCCCAATTCTTCTGCCAAACCTATCCTGTCACTTGGTTTCACTTCATTCTTAAGTGAAATAATGAGGATCAATGTATTTTCCCTCAAGCTCAGATCTCTCCCTCTGCTGCTGAGAAACAGATCATTCTCTTCTACTCTGTCTGAATCTAAAATAGTGCACTGTCCACAGAAACGCAGTGGCTGAAAAGCCTTACAAATTAACAGATTACTCCACCTGTGCAGTGTCCGACTGCTTTGAGTGGCTTTTCTTAGGTTTTTATTTTGGCAATAGTTTACATTTAAAAACCTTACCACTGGTTCTGCATTATTAATTGTACTGTGTGCACTCTGGGTGCTCAAGGTGATGCTGGGTGGCTTTAATTTTTACTAAATTCAGTGATCCTACTCCCTGGTTTAGGGGTGGCAAGACTACTGAACTCACAGTGGTCTTGGGTTACCTTCAACAGGAGGAGACAGCTGTGCCAGCTGCTGATAATGTGGGTTGCATTTGACACTGCAGACAGTTGAGTGGGCTTTGTTTCTTTTGACCATCTTCTCTGATAATGAGCACTTAGTGGACTGATGGTTTGCTTCCCATGAGCCTTCTCCACCTTATTAGCAGTCTGGGGAATTAAATGTGATAAATACTTCCATTGAAATTGTTGACTAAAAGCTGAGAGATGTGATGTTAATGCCGTTGGGTTAGGATTCCAGTGGGGGTTTTGTATTATTTCCTGAAGCATTAAAGTATAGAAAACTTACCTTCCTTATGTTCCTCTCTTTATTCCCCAGTCCTTGGCAGTGTCCAAGCAGCTGTTACGAAGTATGGAAAAGGAGAAGCTCCATGCAGTCAACAGCAGAGAGTGTGAAGTGCTGACGGAGAGGTGGTTGTCTGATGAATGTGTAAATGCTATTGTCAGCTTCTTCCAGAAGAAATCAAAACTCTAATCTTCTCCAGTAGAATAATTCACCATCTGGCAGTAGCCTAATCTGCAGTCATCATTAATAAACTTTCTTTTCAAATAATAATTCTCATACGTTTTCATGTGGTATATCTCTCTTCTGAGTACTGGGTTATACCTGGTTCACAAAATTAATACACTCTTATGTGCCTTGCATCCGTTATGGATATTTAGGTTGGGGAAAAAAGGTTCATTGTTCTGTAGGCATCAGTGGTGTTTTGGAATAAAGCAGATTGTCTTCCAAAAGAAGCAAGAGATTGTATAGCACCCTATTTTGATAGCTCTTCTATAAATATCTTATGAGTGATTCTTTTTATTTGTCTGTGGGGAAGGAAATACTGTATTAATGAAAAATAAATAGAAATATTTAATTACTCCTGTGGTGATTCTTACTCTTTCTGTGAAACATCCTCGATGAGAGGGCAAGTAATTCCTGGGAGCCCTATTAATATAATAGTCCTACAAAACAGCATTCACTTGACTTCACATTTAACTCAAAAGATGGGTTTTTTGAGCTTTGTGGGTCTAGTTTCCAATGTATTTTTCCATTAATTGTTTCATATGACCCCTTTTCTGTGGAAAAGTGTGATGTGTTTGCTTTCCTCAAGTAAAAATGCAGCCCTTGATAACCTGTTGATGGATGAAGTAGTAGATACAGGGATTCCTTGATCAATAGATGCCACCATGCCTCTTACATCAATGAGAGATAAACCACTGCTCTCTGTGAGTAATGAGAATAAATCAATATCACTTCTAGGGAATGGAACTCCTCAGTGGTTTTGGTTAACTTTTGGAAAAGTTAAATTGTTGTCTCAGATCACTTAGAGACTTCATGACTTCTATATTCACAAAATGATTGTTTCGATTTAGCATTTTTAATAATTTATACACATTTCATAGGTGTTGGTATGAAGAACAACAGTCTGATTAATCTCTTAGGACTATTTCTATTTAGTCCATACAACAAAGCAGCAACTTTGGATAATTTCTTCTGAAATACAGTCACTTATTAATTATATCTTTTATAATTAGATAGTGAGAATTACATCAGTATTCCTGAATGTTCCCTTCCAAGGTATCACTGTTGGGTGGTGCCCATTTTCTTAATAAGGTGCAATGTACAATAGGATTCAGGTCCTGCTTGGCACACTTACACACCCACCTACTGTCTGCCTCTGTGTTTGTATAGAATCACAGGTAAATAATCAAAGAGATCCCAGGAATACCAGTGGCAAGATACCTGCACTTTGTTTCAGAAATAAGGTGTTCTAAGCTTGCGCTGATTAGACCTGCAACATTCATTGATTATATTCATTATAGTTACTGCTAATATAACACCTGTTTAACTAAAAGCACGTTTGAGACCAACAATTAGAAATCCAAATTTTGTCAGAACCCCCAAAACTCTGCATATAAGTGAAATACTCAGTATTTTCAGGCTGCATTATGAAGCCAGCTTTCGTGTTTCTAACATTGGATTTACAGTAAATATCACATAAAGGCTGTGCTGTGTTGAAGTGCCTCTCCCTTGTTCCAGTGGATGTGAACACTTTAATGAAGGTAATGTAATATATCTCTGATTTGAACAAGGACATAAAAAGTTATCAAGTGGGTTAGAATTTATGATGAAAAACTCAACTGTGTTCATCATTTAAAGGTTTCCTGCATCTAGAAACTTTCCTGGATACTTAAGAGACAATTATGCATGTTATATAATCTTGTACAAATCGAGAAAAATGTTTCCATTTGCAAGATTTTCTTTCAAGATTGTTTTTCTTTGATTTGAAAGCGAGCAAACTTTAAAATGCATTCTGTATTGCATATTCTGTATTCATATATTACATATATGTAATATCAATAACAATCAGTATCAATACATTTGTCTTGGAGTGACTTTATGGTATATCCTGTATCATCTGCTCTATGCCCTGAAAATGAATTCTATGCTTTTCTGTGTTTTTAAACTGAGCCTGAAAGGGGAGTGAAGAAAAAAAAAAAACAGCCAGAGGAAGTTTTTTTTTCAAAGCAGTTCTGTATTTCAAGGTCGCTGCTCCTCTCTGTTGTTCTGCTGCTGTTGGGGAGTGATAGCTGCTGTGGCAGAGAGGGGAGGAAGCACCTTCCTTGCTTTCCAGTGGGCTCTTGGCTCTGTTTACTTCGAAAGACAAGACGGAGGTCTTTCTTTCCTGGGACTTTGGTTTCTTTTTTTTTTTTTCTTTTCCCGGCTTGTTCAGAACATGGGAATCTCACTGGGAGGTTTCCCACCAGCCTGCAGGGGGCTCCCCCACACCGACCCAGCTCCGGGGAGGAGACCACACCCAGAAGGACTCTAAACTTTTCCAGTTTTATCTCCACAGCGAGAAATTTTATTATTTAGCATTATTATTCTTTTCCTGTATCTTTGATAAATAAATAGGTTTTTTTCCTCTTCACTTTTCTCCGAGGAAATATTCCTTTTCTCGAACCTGGTGGGGGAGGGGTAACTACAACCTGCTTTCTATCAGGGGATATTCTCCTCTGAATTTGTCTCAAACTGGGGCAACATTTTAGCCAGAAGGAGGTGGAGTAGGTCTAGAATGCAACATGTAAAACTTGGGGGGGGAAAAGCAAACCCAAAACCTTTGTCCCCACCTAAAATCCCCATCTTGTTCATGCAGACCCAATGCCTGAGGTACGTTAAAAGCCAAGTTCAGCTCACTGAAACTAAGTTATACACTTGTAGCAGGTTAAAATTTTGTAGTAAGAAATCAAAGGGAAAAGGCAAGTTGGTAATTTCTGAGAAGTGTTTTCACATGCACTATATCTCAAATTGGTTTTCCTTTTTTTGCAGGAGAGTCTTGTGGACCTTTTGCTAAATTTGAGATCATTTGAGCATCAGTGTAGCATAACAGATGTGAACTTCTTAGGCCAAATAAATTAGGTATCCTGTTTTATTTCATACTTCTTGTGCTTATTCTGAAATGAATATCTGATATTTGAACAAAATTTTCCTTACTTTAACTAACTCAAGCTATCAACAAAGAATGAATGTTTTATGCCTGGGTGAAGACAAATGAAAATAAAATTTCTCTGAGCAGATAAAATAATGTTTTAATAATTGCATCAAGTTAAATTGAGTAATTCATGTCATAGGCACCCATCCAGGCCTAACAGGGGAGAACAATGCATGCAAAACCATGTTAGTACTCCGGAATTAAATACCAACAGGTAATTATAAGTTTATGTACTTTCTAATTGGAGCGCTGAACAGGTTTTTATTAATTGATGTCAATTTTTTGTCATTAAAGTTAAGGAAGGGCATTTAGGAGGTAAAAACCAGTGTGTTCCAGTAAAAGCCTTGAGTCTCCTCTAGAGCATGTTAGTCTGTTGCACCCTGAAGATGCTTGTAGATATCTAAGCACACAATTCATTAATCCCATTATTAGCATAATTTCTTCAATAGGTAATCTATATTCTCTTTGTCTGATTGTTGGTTTTAGTTATTGATGAAGTAGGATACAGCAGGAAGGGAGAGTTTTGCCCGGCTGTTTGTTTTTTTAGTGGTAAACTTTCTCTTCCAATTTATTTAAGGCCCTAGAACTTCAAGAACTACATCAGTACTTTCAATTTCAAACAACATTCCTTGTGCACTTTGTATTCAAATCCACAGGAAATGTTTATGCAGATTGAGAACTTCATCCTGAACTTTGAATAATCACTTACTTACCTTGTTTTCCCTGAATGTATACACAAATAATATCTCTAGTTTGTATCCCTCATGATAATGAGGGATATGAAATGTGTTCACCTAATTAACATTTAGGGATGTGTAGAGTTTCGTGTTTTTCAGCCACTAAAATATCTATTGCAAATGTATTTTTTACCTGGTATTTTAGATAAAAGTAGTATAACTACAGGTATGAAATAGGGAATTCTTTACCTATTAATCTGAATATTAATTTAAAACTGTGTAAAATATTTGCATAGCTTTAAAAAAAAAGGAATTAAAGTACTTACAGAAATTCCAGGGAATGTTGTTGTTACCACATGTATGTGGTAACAACACACCTAAATAAGAAGACAATACAATTTCTAAGTTGCTACAATTTGCATTCAAGGGTTATTTTTTCTGTCTCACAGCACTGCTGAATGTTGTTCTATTTCTTTTTGACATTTAAAGTGATGAGTGGAACATGATAAAACTTTTCTTTTTTTATAATGCATCTGAGCAACAAGAACCAACTTCTGACCATATTGTTCCATTAATTCTGATCTTTTAAAAATGTGTGACTTTACAGTTCTGTTGTGATACAAGCACAGAATGCCATTTTTTAAAATCAAGGTCTGCCATTGTAAAAGAAATAAAGGAAGGCACAGGTAAGTACACAAAATTAGTGGAGAGAATTTCTTGGAACTTTCCTCCCTATTCTGCAGTAATAGAACAAAACATTTTGTCAAGGACAAACAGTATCAAACTGATTTATTGTCTTCCAGGAGTATGACCTTCTTGGTGTGCAAGTGGGTAGCAGTGAATGTCATTTAAGGTTAGTAAGGATTTTGTGCTGTTCTGCTATGCACCTGCAATAAACAATTCCAGGAAATGGGATCTAAATTAAATCCCAGTTGTAGGGTTGTTGAATTGTCTGAAACACTCAACTAAGCAGCAGTTGTCAGGTTATCAAAGTGAGAGGGCATTGACTGGGATCTGCAGGAATTACAGAACAGTTTGGGCTGGAAGGGACCTTTAGAGATCATCTAGTTCCAAGCTCCCTGTGGTGAGCCAGGACACCTTTGACTAGAGCAGGTTGCTCAGAGCCCTGTCTAACATTACCTTGAATTTTCCAGGCATAGGGCACCCTCCACATCTCTGGGCAACCTGTTCCAATGTTTCACCACTCTCATTGTAAAAGACTTTGTTCTTAATATTCAATCTAAACCTGCTCTCCCCTTCAGTTTAAAACCATTACCCACTGCATGTCACAACACGCCCAGCTAAAAAATCTTCACAAGTACTTTTTACTGGAAATGCACACAGAATTTTCTGCTGCTTTTGCTGATTGTGTTTGGATGTCAAAAGAAAATGTTGTTTTATAAAATATGTGGCTGACACCAAGTTTTAACAATCATGAGCTGGATTGTTCATAATCAAAAGGATAAATTTCAATGAAGAGAAGCATATTTCCACTTATGCTACTGCTGCTGTATTTTCTTTTGATGATTCTACTAATGATTAAAATATTGTCTAGCAATGGTGAAATTAGATACCCCAAGAACTGACATAATTTCTCTAAAATTGTTACTTCAGAACCATTTCAATAATGCTTAACTTTTGAGCAAACCTTAAATAGGTTTGTTTCAAATTCAGTTCTTGTTAATCTACTCATCAGGGACAAATTCTGCAATATGAAGTAAGAACCCCAAAAAACCTTTCTGTTAAACACTTGCCTTTCTCAAACCCTCCACTTCCCTC
The DNA here is from genome assembly GCA_013396875.1 of Vireo altiloquus. NCBI lineage: Eukaryota > Metazoa > Chordata > Aves > Passeriformes > Vireonidae > Vireo > Vireo altiloquus. The sequence goes on from VZRF01006987.1 coordinate 482,423, forward strand.
GTAGTTTGCCATCTCTGAGAATGTGCTCTCCCTTTGCACTCACTGGAAAACATAGAGAGAGGTGATACTAATGGGGTGGAGAGGGGAATTGTCCCAGGTTTTGCTACTATATGCTGAAGCTAGCAGAGAGCACATGGCCAAGTTTTGGAAGGTTTTATCTTTTCAATATGTTTTTGCAAGTTTTTTGTAAACTCTGTATTTCAAAAGGTTTACGAAGAATCTCTGTGATATTACATCTCCTGTCATAGGACATTCTTGTAACAGCTGTGCCTTCTCCTTCTATAGTAAACCAGGAAACAATGGAAGTATGTGTGATTGTCTCTGCTCAGTCAACTAGAAACTGGGAGAACCATGATGGGGGCTTCTGCCACTCCATCCTTCCCTACTCCATAAAACCCTGTGGAAGTCTAGTGGTTTAAGAAGTGCTCAGTAGAGGCAGATAATATTTTACCTCTGTGATGGATATTAAACCAAGAAGCCACTAACATTTTTTAACTCCTGCCACTTGCGTTCAGAATCACCTTAAACCAAACCATGGTTCCCCCTGTGCCTTTCAAGCTTCATTTCCTTTTATCATTCCTATTGCAGATGAACATCCTGATAACCCTTTATTTTCTTCTGGCCAGTGTCTTATCACAGGGTGTTCACCACAGGGCACTGGACTGCTCATGGTTATGGGAAAAATTAGATTGGAGCTAGAACACTTTTTAGACCAAAACCAGACTGCGGTTTGTGATTTTTGGTTTATTTGCCTGGCATCTAGTTGTGTTATGGAAGTTTGGACAACAAAACATTGCAGCACATACTCAGAACCAGACTGTGCTTTGCAACAGTCAAATTCCTGTCACTGAGGGTCGGCTGGGAAGCAGGAGGGAAGCGGAGATGGTGCCGTAGTTTTACTTGTTTTGATCTCTTGGTTTATGTGTTTGCTCTGTTCTGTGATCAGTGTACTAGAAAATCAAAACCATGTTGTGAATCCAGTAGGAACAGTATAGAAAAGGTCCTCAGCCTCCCCCTGGCCCTAGGAGCACGAGAAGCACAAGTGGGTGTGCACCTTCTTGTGGGAGCCTGGAACAAATGTGGAAGTTGGTTACACAGGATTAGTTGCAGTCTTTGGAGCAGATCATCTGTGAGATATCCCAAATTGCTCTCAATTTCATATCTTCAACAACTATGTAATTGACTACAGGAAATGAGGATTTCTGGATTATTTTAAAAGAGAAAAACCTCAAGAAAAAAAAATGAGATTTTTATCTAGGCATTATTTGGGATTTTCATTTAAGTTTAGATCGGGTTTTTTATTAAGGCCTTATAAACATACATAGATTGCAAATTACTTGCAAATAAGAATGGACATGGTATATTAGCTTTAATGAGCTACAGAGCAATTTGGGTCAACTTGTGAAATCACCCATTTCCCACCCTGTCAGAGAGTGCTGGATGTTCTCTGTAAAAGAGGAAGGGACCTCTATGCCTGAATTTGCTCTGCCAGATTCATTTAAGCCTCCTAGGGGGAGAAAATACATAAGCATTCTGGGCATTTTAGATTTAATCTAAAAACTCACAGAAAGAGTGACCAAATTGTCATTATCCTGTGCGAAGGAGATCACTGAAGGGAAGACTGATTGCAGGCAGTCCTCATGTGCAGCCATCATGCAGCATCTTCATTCAAGAGGCTGAACAGAACACACCAGTTTAACCCAGCTGGCCTTAGGTCTGGATATTAAATCCAGACTAGATTTTATGAAATTATTTACAGCATTCTGTGTGTTGCCTTCCTAGTTCTCTAGTAGATACACAAGTAACCACAGTATGGAGGTCAGCTTGGCTTTAGTTGAGCAAAACCTTGTTCCTTCCCATGGAAAAGCAGCAGCTCAAATGTCAGATTATTTTACAGAGTACTTCATCTTGTAACATTTTTAGGATGAGCTTTGTTCTAACAGAGAAGGATCTGTAGAATGTCTGAGCTGTCCCCTTTACGCAAAGAGTTCTGGAATTGGTAGTTAAGAGCTGCTTGAAAAGTGAATATGCAGAATGCCAAACCCAGACTATTAAATACCCTTTTTCCTGCTAAAACAGATTACTTAAGGTGGTTACTTCCTTTTTCACCAATGAAGAAATTCACCTGCATCCTCTAAAAACCCATACTTCTGCCAGATATTGTGTCAGATTCCATGACAGATCTGCCTCTCCAAAGGGAAAGGTCTATTGTACCAGCAGGTTTAAATTTGCTTTCAAAGACTTGAAGAACAAGTCAGAGTTTCACTAAGAGTCTGCGAAAAGGTCCATTTCCTGTAACAATACAGAATTAGGGTTTTAACCCCTCACTGGCAATCAAGCGTGCTCTTCTCTGCCTTCTTGTGCCCAGTAACCTTTGTTATCAACTCCTTTATTTTTAAAGCTGTACAGAATTTCTTTGCTTATTAGTCTTGGTAGCTACTATCAGTCCCATCTTTAGACTGGGTGCACTGGAGTTATCCTCAGTGACCCCCTCCTAGTTTCTCTGCACAAGAACACAAAGCCACCTTCCTTGCACTCTCACTTAAAAAGTCACTTTTGAGACTGAACCATCAACAGTTACTCTATCAGTAATGGCATATTTGTTTATACACCTGCCCATAAGAAGCTTTAAATTATTTCTCATTAACTTAAACCAAACACTGAACCTTTGTAAATATTCATGTGTTTTCATTATTTTATAAATAATTAGCTCATACCTACTTTATAGAACTATCTGGGCCACAATCTTCAAAATCAATGTTTATGAGGAAATAATTAAGACAGTGAAGAATTCAATAGGTGTATGATGGAAGGAAGGCCAAGGCTTTACATTTAGACAGGTATTGTCACAAGTTAAAATTAACTTTTAATTATCTATGTACTTAGATGAACAAAACTAAGACATGGAAGTGTAGAACACGCATGTGGTAGTCTCACTACTGTACCTCCCCCAAAAAGACTTAAATTAATAATGTTATTCTTAAAATAATTAATAAAGAATATTAAAATAATTAATTAAATAATTTAGAAGTTAATAAAAACATACATTCCCTCCCACTACACCATGGTGCTACTCCCAGTCTATTTTTCCCTATAAAGATTAATCTGTAAGTACACACGACTTCCCTGCAATACAATGCAAGTCTTTCACCCCCTGACTCAATAAAGGTTAATACCTTGCTATAAAAGATGAAAAAAGGCACAATGAAAATTAAAGTGAATTCACATGAAATCTTTGGTGCTGAGGAGGCTTCCAAAATCATGGGAGAGGCAACTTAACAAAAGCTCCATTTTACACACTCAGAAAGACTCTACCCAGAGATTCTCTAATTCCCCTGATACCTAAGGAGACAACCCCATTCAAAAAACTATACTTAATTTCTAGTACATTTAAAAATTGTTCAGACATTTTGCAGCTTTGCAGTAGGACATGTAGGGACAACAGAAGACAGGATGCAGGCAAGTTTTAAGCATAGTTTATTAATTCCAAGCAATTGCCACTTCTCAACATCCTCTACCTACATTACAATTATACACATGCTGTAGAAGATCCCTCTATCTCCAGCAGTATCACAGTCTGGTCTGGCTTCTGTGTGGGAGTCAATATACACATAAAGGTTCTTCAGAGGTTTAATGCCACTTACCCTATGTATGGAGATAAAGTATGATTAAAAAGTTTTTAAAGGAATCATTATCTTCTATTAAAAACTCTTGAACGGTAATTAATTTTTAAACTAAGTAGTAGACACCAAGGTAATAAAACCACATTCTAACTCCACAGAGCTGGAATCTTGTTTTTTCTGAAAGCTTGGAAAACTGAGTATGTTAAATGTGAAGCTCCTTGTCACCATGAGGGAGAAGGAAACAGAAAACAGCACAGTAGATGTAGCCAAATGTTCTGTATGTAGGACCACTAGCAAAAACTTAAGTTAAACATTTGTGCTCAGGAGGAAAAGATAAGTTACCCTCCCTCTTAGATGAGCTAGAAATTGTTCATGCTCTTGCATTTTCAGCCACAACCATGAGAATTCAGCTGACTATAGTGGCAGCCACAGCAACAGGCATTGCCCAAAACTGGAGAGGGTCCTTAACAGTGTCAAAAAATCCTCAAGTCCAGAGGTTTCTGAAGCCAGAGCTAAAGATTTTTCTATTGTTGCCCACAAGAGGTATCAGCTGGATGGGGGACTGAAATACACTTGTTTTAAATAACCCCTGCCAGTTATTATTTGTTATAATTACATCTGACAGAATTGAAATAAATACTGAACCTACTGAAGTTAAAGAAAAAAGTGCATCATCTGCTTAAATGTTTACTGGTTGACACATTTATTTTAACCAAATATAATGGCCAGATTATCTGCCATAGATAATGTCATAGATTTTGTACTGCTCAGTCTATCATTAAAAGAAAACTACATTTCAAGAGTATATGCTTATTTACCTACATTTAATTACAATTAAAAAATCTCTTCAACCAGAAACAAAACAATCTATGTAACAAATTTTAATACAGCAAGTATGTTTCAGGAATTATCAGTAACGCAGCAGTGTTAATCAATTCTAAATTAAAATGCTGGAAACTAAAAGATTAAGATAGAACTAGATGAAGAGTATTTTTCATATCTTTTATAGGACAGAAACCTTTGTTCATGTCTTCTGGTAGCCTTCATCTTCTTTTGAGCTGCACCTACAACACAAAGAACAAGTAAACGAGCAACTTTATGCTTCTCCAGAACAGCTTAAAACAATTCTGTAGGTATTAAGGGGCATCTTTTCTACTGCTTTGTTTCTGTATCACCAACTCATTTCATTGTTTCCTATTCCTATTTTAAGAATAAAGTATAAAGCAACAGAAAGAATAAGCTATTACTACATCTGTGTAAAAGTGCCCTCAGAAGTGCTGCCTATGTTGTACAAGTGCTACACTTTCTGTATTTAACTAGCAAGCAACTAGTGTTTCACTGAACATGAAAGCTAACTTCTTTCATTTCCTGTATGAAAAAGATACCTTAAATATGTGGAAATAGGGAGAGACTGGTTTTTATTAGTAATTTTACAATAGAAATTGAGAAGAGACAGGTTGAAGGTTCCATTTAGGCATACAAAACCACCCATCTCCTGCTTGTTTTCGTAGTTAGCTCATTACAGCTCCTGGGTGGGGTATTCCCCACCAGCAGAATGGCCTGCTTTGTGGCATTTTTCCTCATTCTTGAGTGCACTAAGAGTGCATGATTGTTGCCATTATGTACCTAGATGGATACAAAAATCCTTCTTAGTTCAAAGTATTATAAAGTATGTGAAACCAGTGGGGTTTTCACAGCCTGTCAGAATATATTTATAAAAAATGAAAAGATGAACTTCTTAGTATCGTCAAAGAAACATTAAAACAGCAGTATGGACCTGAAAAAGTTGTTTCTGTTTTCCTCACCCTGTATAACCAACTCAATTGTCTCAAGCTCTTTTAACTTGTTGCTAAATGTTTATCTACACATGCTGTCAGAAATAACCTTGTTAGGAAGGTGAAGTTGGTGTCTCAGCAAATCAGACCCATGGAGTAGGCGTTGAGTGGCCTGTGACTCGCTTTCCTTTTTTCTCTTTCAGCACCATCAAAAGGAAAAGTGAGAAAAACAGCACAAACATTAGTTAAAGCTTGAATTTAATCCCATGTCCTACAGGAATAATTTCATTACAATGAAAGCAGACAGACAGTATCTGTAGGGTTTTTTGCTTTGTTTTTAAGCAGTGATAATTATATATCCAATTAACATAGCCTATAGCTCTCCCAAAGGTCATAACATTTAATAATCCCTTTAATTAAATGATTAATAGGAAATGCAGGGGTGGGTCTTAAAAATTACCTGATTTACCATCACTGAAGACAGATTCTTTTAAAAATGGCTACAAATGCCTTGTTCACAAAAGACTTTATTATCTAATGATGCATACTGAAAACATACAGAAATCTGCATGGTCCACTTTACATGCAGCAGAACAATCTTCACTTTACAATAAGTAAGTGTCAACTGTTTTATGCAAGAGACAACACTTTAAAGTCACATTTCTTAAAGAAAAGCTTCATTTACAAAAGAAATAAAAGGTAAAGAAGCAATTACCGCTTTTAAAAAGCAGCTGCTTTGTTCAAGAGTGGAAGGTTTATGCCTGTATTGAAAGACAACATGATCACAAATAATGAAAACAATGAACAAATGAAACACTTTTAGCATAAAGCAGTACACTTTCAAAATGACATACAAATAGTTAAAAATTTCAATATGTTGTCTATCTATTCTTTAGATATAAGGTCTTTCGAATGAGATCCCAACAGATGTAATTACTAAATGAAAACTCTTCTGTAAGTATTGGTTCTATGTCATAGTGAACTGTATTTAACAAAATGTATACAAAGTCTATAGCAAGTTGATTAAAAAAATTAAAGTAATAAGAAACAGTACACTGAAGGCGCTCTATCCATCAAGTGCGCTCTCTCCCAGTTTTAAATGTGATGAACAGAACAGAAGTTGTAACTATGCCACGGTTGCAATGCCAGAAAATAAAACAAGATCATTTCTCAAACATGCAGGGAATTCTGCCACAATGCTATTGTCTCTCATTTGTCAGTTGTTCCAGTAAAATAACAGCTTAAACACCGGTGATGTTGATGGGTTAGCTTACCTTCAGTGTACTGAAAGTTGTACACAACCTGCTTTAAAAGAGGAGACCATCCCTGCGGGCAGGCTCAAGAAGGAACAGACCCCCTTCGGCACTGACTACACCAAGGGCATGCTGCTGTGGCCTGCACACACACACCTAGGAAAATGTGAATATAAACAGCATTTATGCTGGCCATTTTGTAAAGACAAAAATGAAGCCAAGTCTGCTAAAAACAAATCAACCACCCAGTATTACTGCTCTCTTTTTTTTTTTATCTTTTTTTTTTATAACAGATCCTTTTTTCTTTTTATAATATATACGAACTGCAACCATATACATTAGCATTGTACTTTTGTGCAGTCTTGGCAATTAAAACAGTTCTACAGTGAAAATTTTCACATAAGACACAAAACAGAATTACTCTAACATTTCTAAAAGAAATATCAGCCTTGATGTTAATTCAAATGTATCATTTCTTCCTCAACTTTGCAGGGGAAATATTTATGTTTATATACATTAATAACTGCTGTGAAATTTCTTCAGTCTTTGTATCTTAATTAATCAAACCCTTTGAACTTCTTCATCTGGTTTAAATTTTCTCCTGGATGAAGGCGTGCTGTAGAGCCTGGTTGATGCTAATCCGTTTAGCAGGGTCTAGCATTAGGATCTGGTCCAACAAGTCCTTTAGCTGGTGCACTTTTTTACGCTGGTCTTCAGGGAGTCGTTGGCACCCAATCAAGTCTGCTAATAGGTCCTTGGTTGGATTAATGGTGCTCATAACAGTAACTTTCTCCTACAAACACAAAAAAAGCAGCCTTGTAGAACAGAAGTAATGCACAAACCCCCTATCCATCCCTTTCACAGAGCTTCAGCAGCAGCTTTTCTGCAGGGTTGTCTCATATCTGGGCAGCAACAGCCTTCCCCCATATGGCCTCATAAAATTGCCATGTGGCAGAGAAAAGAGTGGAAAAAACACTGTCGGGGAGAGGTCACCAACACACGTTCACACGAACCTAACATCCCAGTTAACTCATAACATGGAAGTCCACATGGCAAGTTCCATATCTGACCACTATTTTGTGATTCTTCTTAAATATGATATGTCAAAATGATACCAAAATTATTAGCGACCTCATGCAATATAACCACATCAGACTGAAGCTGAACATCCTTCTACAAAATGAAGGCAGAATTTCTTTTATTAGTAATCTAAGGATAGATTATATGGAGGTACCCTGTATAGCTACCACATTCAATTTAGGTTCCTCTTAATCATGTTCCTACATCCCAGGAAAAAAAAAATTGCCATTTTATAACTATGTAATCTGTCCATACTGCTGCAAAAGGACTTTCTAATAGCTTATAAAATTTTGTTTTTAATTAAGAAGCCAAGGTATATTTGAAAGACCACAATAGTAGGAAAGCTTGGAAAAAGTGATAGGTTAGTCAACGCATTGAGGACTTACCCTTTCTGTCACTTTATCTACTTCTATATACATAAAGTTGAGATTTTGATCAAAGTGCTGATCTTTGAACACGCCTTTTCGAATCATCTGGAAAATGAGGAAGAGGCAAGAGTTTCAGGCAACTTCTCTGTGTCTTACAAATTTCGCAATTAACAGCCACGTCTACTAATTTCTTGCAACATGAGTAATTTAATATTAATAAAAAAATGTATCAAAAGGACATGAAGAAATGTTGAGATTGAATACAAAGATACAGTTCAAACCCTTTGAAAAAGGACGCAGTATCTTTTATTGACTTACGCATTTTTTTTCAGGTCACTGCTTAGGTTTCTGCTTTCACTTTATACTTAGTCTATGAAAAAGAAGCTGTATACTTTCACTTCATAAGATTTTAAGTCAGTATAAATTACACAGTCAGAGCAAAGTCTAGTACTTACTGTTAAGAAAAGATGTATATGATAAGAAACAGAATTCCAGAAGAACAAAGAATGTATCTTCTACTGTTCACTATGGCAGTTTCAGATATTAAGTACTTATTTTTCTTACCTTGTTTGGCATCTTTCCTTTGAGATCCATGGCAAGTTTCAACATATGATTATTGGTTTTGCCAGGAAACAGTATTTTTCCTGTGTAAAGCTCATATAATGTGCAGCCTACAGACCACATATCTATACCATAGTCATAGATCTTTCCTATAACTGAAACAGAGCAATCCCAGTTAATTCCATCAAGGCAGACTTTGATACAAATATCACAAAAGCAGACAGATGAAAAAATTCTGATTTGTAAATTATATTGGTGCTGCTCCTCTTAGGAATAAAAAGTTACCATGAAAGAAGGATGCAAACCTTTCACCTTTTAAAGTAGCCCTATTTTAGAAAAGGAGGTTTTTACCTAACACCTAAACTGATCAGCTTTAAATCAGCAAAAACCACGAAGTCAGAACAATACCTCTAAATTGAAACTAACTATAACCTGTCAGAGTGACTTCTCACCGAGCTGATCATCAACATACATGGAGAGTCACACGAACATGCCTTCAAAGCCTGAATTTTTTACGGCCATCATATTTCCAGAGTCATGTTTTGCTAAGACTAGACAATAAATCCAAGTCAAAATTTTATTTGCTAATACTGGCATTGCCTGGTACGTAACAGATGTTAAGTTAATCCAAAATGTACTTACTGATTTCTGGAGCTCGATAAAATCTACTAACTAGATAGGGTGTGATGTCATTATCTGCGACATGTGAAGCTGAGCCAAAATCACAAAGCTTTAGTATTGTTTTAGACTCATTCACCTGAAAGTTTAACATAAATATCTATTAGCATTACTTGTGGACAGAATTGATAATAGTACTGTAAAAGTGACAGCACATTTAAGTCAGAGATAGGAAGAACATTCAGCCTTTAAATAGGAAGTTCCTTCCTCTCTGTATTCTAAGAAAATTGTAAAACTTGCTCAAACTGAAAGACATAGTAATGTCTTCATTCTTCATCTTATAAAATACAAAAAAAAGTCAGTTTCATGTCCTTTTCCCATAACAAAATATGCTTGGTGGACCCAGGTTTCATTCCAGATACTGAAATTTTACTAATTTAGGCTTGCAACTCCAGTATCCAGAGTACCATTTATAAAACATCCTATTAGTCACATCTCATGCTTACACAGGAAATTTTACTGCTGAGATAGTAATATGAGAACATTTTAGACAAATTCAAAATCTGAATTTGTCACAGGGATGACGTCCAAAAAAGCCAAAGGAAACCAATGGATTCCTCTAGTGTAGCTCTCATGCCCTACAAGAAAAGAAGCATTAAGGACCTTTCCCCATCATTTCAGTCACATAAACAAAATCTTCATCCAGATTCAAACAATCTACTTCAATTTTGCAGAAAGCAAGAACATCTTTCAACTATTGATGGGAAAATTCCAAATATTTCTCCTGGAAAACACTGTCTTATTTTGGAAGATCTGTTTTCTATGAAGACAGAAGTGGATGAATGTTTGTTTGGAAAAGATTTTATTTAGATTCTGTATTCTATTTCTTACTTACTATTTATACCACAATATCATTTTATATCAAAGTGTGAAGGCTTAACATTTTCAGTAAATTTGACTTCACCTAAATTAACAGAATAATATGAATTTCAAATACTTTATTTCACACTACAGATCATGGAAAAAGAGTTTTAATTATTTGTTACTCACCAAAATATTATCTGGTTTAATATCTGCATGTAAGATATTGCATCTTTTAAGAAGTTTTAAAGCCAGGAACAATTGCTGGCTGTAGGAACGCACAGCTTTAATATGGAGTCCAACATCTTTCCCATACTTCTTCAAAACCTCTCGTAAATTCATACTGTTATGGGAAAGGGGGAAGAAAGAATTGGAAAGAGCTTTACAAAAAAACCCATAGTGGCCTCCTAAACTCTAAGACAAACTTGAACCAACCAGTTAGCTTTAAGTATTTTTTGAGAAAAGCAACATTCAACTTAACATACCACTCCGTGAGCTACTGAATTGAAATAAAAAGGCTTGTCAATCAGATCTGTCCTATATTGTGTAATTACTTACTAGACTGGACTTTACTTCGTTCAGAGCACATTTTTAATCAGTATTGATTTGAGAGGATTTATTTGTACATGAACAGCATTTTCTTAACAAGCGTAAAGTCTTTGTACTCATTTTCTTCAGAAATAAATGAAAAAGGAAGCATGCAAAAGATAAAAAGTTGAGGAGATTTTTTTGGTGACTTAAGCGGCAGAAGAAAAGACCATCATTCCAGGACAAAAACATAATTGCACATAAATAAAGTACAAGTGTGTTATCAAGAGATAGTGCAGCACAGGACAATAATTTGTTCTACAGCTTATCAATGAAATATGATAGTAATCTCAGAAAATTTGCATTGTTTCAGTATATAATTTATCTTCACCCCAAATACAGCAAAAACTGAAGCATGACATACACACAAAACTCAGGATATGAACAACTGATGTCTCTAAGTAGGAATAGGGACTAAAGCAATTAACATATCTGGATCTACCATAAAACAGTATTTACAATCAACCTGTCACAAGAGCTTAATTACTTGAACAGAAAGTGAGCATGCAAAGAGCCACTGTAACAATTTTCTTCCTTAGACTGTTATTATATATGTACTCTTCACAGAATATACAGCAGAGTTCCTGAAACTCTCTGGGAGTGCATTCTTAATAGAAACCCTTACAGTGATGAATTATGCAAACTAATAAAAATAGTGACATATGCAAAAAATCATTAAGAGCAGTACTAGCAAGATGGACCATCTTTAATATGTTATCTTGTTTCAAATATTTTCCAGGCAGAAAACTCACAACAATGCTGATTTAAAAGTAAATCAGAAATAGTTCAGTAGTCTGTGATTTGCACCTGCAGACAATTTTTTCTTTGTTTCAAAATTCCTTGCATTCTTAAATCTTGGCATGAGAACAAGGTATCAAAACAACAGCCAAACCCTCAAAGGTAAAGAACACTCAGTAGCATTTTACCTTCTCCAGAGAACCCCAAACATTTGTCATCTTACCTGAGTGGCTCAAATACCAGACAGAGATGTTGTTTGTGGTAGAAATGCCTGAACAACCGTAGACAATGAAACTTGTCATCAGGATCAGCATCATTGAGCTTCTTTAAAAATTCCAGTTCTTTTAGGCCAGTTTTTTGCCTGAAAGCAGAGAAATGTGATTATAAAGCAAAATCAGTTAAATTCTAATATTTTTAAAAATCTAGACACTCACTTGTGTAGTTATAATTATCCAGAAAGGAGAAGTGTCCTATCATTACCTAATGTATGATGGCTAAAAAAACAAAACCACAAGAGTGGTTTGCTGTCAGTGACTAAACACTGGGTACATTTATTTAATTCTTGGATTTTTACTGTACCTTTGTAACCTACTTATGCTTTCCTCCTCACTCTCAGTTGCATGTAATGCTAAAACTAGATTTTGTCCTGTACTGTGACAAATTTTAAACAGCACTTGAAAAGTTTCCTTTTTAAAAAAAGTACTTTGCCACATACAACAATATTAAAAGAAGATTTAAACTAAACTGACTAGAGATTCAATTACATACCCAAGCTTATTACTTATACAACGCACCAAACTAAAATAGCTTATCACCCTCCCTTTTGCCTTTAAAACTTTTCTAGATACTTATTTACCTAACTAGAACTAATCCAGTTATACACACAGTTAGACAACTTCTACAACTTCCAAGGTAAAACACACGGAAAAGATTTTTATTTAAGTTGTCTTTAACAGAAGAGGACATAATGACTGTAAATACTGCAGCAGATGGTGAAAACGAGTATTGTAGACAAGTCAAGTCCTCAAATTACATAGTTTGAGACCTTACTTGTTAATGTTCACTCATACTGAAAGACCTCTTTTTTCTTGTATTTCAACAGTGAGAGTCCCATCTCTTTTTATGTATCTTATATACATGCAAATGTTTAGAAAATCTACAAAAATAATTTAATGTATGGAGATCTCTTTGAAAGTTGCAGATGATTGACTGGGATCCAACCCACAGCCTGCCAAATAGATCTGGTCCATCAAAAAAAATTTTTACAGTCCACAACTCCCATCTCAGAAACTGAAGGGCTCATAATTAGCTGTAACCTTGTTTCTTGCTATCACTGTTCCCTGCAATTTTGCAAATGAGAAAGTGCCTGATGAAAATGCAAGTACCCTTCTTCCTGTGATAGCTGTAAAGAAGTGTGGATACATAGTCCTCAAGTGCTTCCCATTATCTGGCTCATATTAGCAGAAAAGGCAGGAATCACAGCCGTAATCTGTTTGTTACTTCACTTGAAACAAAGGGAGATTCAAATCACATCAGGAAAAACTTCCAACTGCTCCACATGCTTTATTACCACCAAACAAAAACATTACTTACATAAGTTCATTGTTCCTGATGATTTTCACAGCTACTTCTTGGTTTGCTCTGGCCATGTCCCTGGCTCGCACCACGTTGCTGAAGACTCCCTGACCAGTGTAACCATAGACATTGTAACGTTTATCTAGAACTTCACCTATATTAACACCTGAAGGAGAAAGCCAAGCAAGTTCCAGTTACGAGTGATAAATGTAATGGAACTTTTCAAGAAAAAGAAATCATTCTCTACCATTAAAAAATATGAGGGTAAATAAAATCCTTTAATTTCATAGTGTGCAATGCTTTGTAGCACCTAGCTTTGTGGAAATTATGGAGAACAAAGGGTGATTCTCCAAGTGTGCAGTCCTTTCAAAACTGAGGTTAAAACCTGCATGCACATTTCATCCATTACATTACACATACAGAGAGGGCTCTGGCATATATCTACATTAGCACAACATTTCAGTACTTTTAGACATGAAGATCTTCATACATTAAGATCTTCACACAGCACCCTCACTCTATCTTGTCCTTGCTGATAAACAAATACAACTTACGGTAATAGCCTTCTGCATCTGTCCAGTTATCCCTGAGATTGGGGTTTTCTTTGAAGTCTTTTCCAAACCCAGCAGCCCTTAGACGAGCACTCTGAAATAAAAAGTAACAGCTTTGCTTGTGTGCTCTGTATTTTTCCTTAACGTTTACTTACCAAAGCCCTTTTCCCCTACTGAAACACTGTTTCTCTCCACAATACAAACACTTACCTTACAGGAGAAAGAAACAACTTATTGTTATTTACATACCAGTATCTAAAGACTGATGCAAGGAAAGAGGATGAGATCAATCAACAGAACTATTATTAAACATAAATGGGTAAAGTTTCAATTAATACCCAAAAGGAATTTATACAAGTCATGTTAGAATGCACATTTTGGACCACCTAAGTAAGACCTCTTATTTACAAGAAGTTTATGGTAAAAAAGTTTAGCAATTTGCAAGAAAACTGCAAAGAAACTATCTAAGCCTTGAATTTCTGTTCATTACATGCCACTTGTTTCATACTGTTATACATACAACCATAACACTTCTACAATTGCTGTTGACATCTCTTAACAGACTGGGCAATATTTTATCACAAATTCAAAACTATGAGCAGTAAAGTGTATCTTCAATTGAACAACCGTTTCAGGATGGGGGAGCTAATCACTTACAAGCCCTCTAAATCCCCATTTTTAACTTCTGAACTTTTAAAAATGCACCGTCACACACACACTGCCCTTCCAGTATTCATGTTTTCCCAGGTCAGAGGGATACCACTGTTACTAGAGTAAAACCACGGCAGCCTATGTTATAGCTGCCATAAAAATTCTCCAATTAATTTTGGTTTAAGCTAAGATGAAAGTTCTTGTCTTTACTTATTTTTCAATGTTGTGCATCAGCAACAATGCAGAGGATTTATAGAGAACAGCATGTAAAGTCTCAAAACTAGCCGCTGGACTGCCAATATCTGAAGGTCACTGCAGCACATTTAGAGAAAGCTAATGAAATGGTGTTAAAGTAAAACCAGGAAACGTATCTTTTCATCCCAAAAAATCTCCAAAAAATCCACCAGATTATTCCAACATAGCATCATTAGCCAATTACAGTATCTTGGACATTTTTAAATTAACCATATGTGAACCTCCGGAAAAAGCTCTTATTTAGAACATTGCAACATGGTAACATTAATAAAAAGCTGAACTTACAAATAGATTCATGTTTTTACTATGTGCCATTGTATTCAAACAGCTGGTGAATTCCCCAATTGCTTACCCAGGTATAACTCCCACTAATTTCAGCAGGTTTTATTTCACTGAAATAAGAACCATTTTGCCTTCCTTGGCTGACCAAGAGATTAAGAACATACAAGTCACTTAGCTGCATGCGCCTTAACAAATCAAAGTTCTTAACACCCTCAAGTGACAGTAACTCTAACAAAAATCAAGCAGAAAAAGTCATACATTTAATCTTCAAGAATTACCTACATCAAAGTATGCAGCGAACATATCATCTGATTCTGTGAACATATCAGGAGCTAGCAGCTTCTTCTGAGATGAACCTTAAAATGAAATTTAGATTACTCAACATGAAAAAAATGTCAAACGATAATTGTTGCCAGTATAATTTGGCACTTGCTATCTTTACAACATACTTTAAGATCAGTATATTGGCAAACAGGTAACTCTACTAAGGTTTCTAGCAAATACCATTTCCCATATTTGACATTCTAGATTATAAAACTCAGACTAGCTAAGTTCTTCAAGGCACTCAAAAATTTATACCTCCTTGAAAAACTACATATAATAGCTTTCAAGTAAGCATAGCAGAAACAAAAAAACTACATACTTACATGCTCCCTACAAATAATGACTATATATATGTACATATAAAAAGAAGTATGACTATGCTTATATATAAAAAAAATACAGTCATGTTTTCAATATACGAGTTCAGGCTTTTCTGTAAATCACGAGATATTTTACGAAAACCCGAAGTTGTAAAGCCCAGAATGTCTTTCTTTGGAAAATGTTTTCTCCAAACCTGCAAAAACGGACCTGGTGTGTAGGTTTTTGTCAAACACAATCTTTACTATTGTGTTAAAGAGAAACATTTTTGTTACAGGCAAGATTATCCCTTTCTCACCTTTTAATAATCTTTAAATCCCAAAGACATTTTACTTGGTTGATAAGATAAAAGCAAAGAAATATAAATTAAGTACACATTAGCAAAAGCAAGCCAACTTCAAACTATTTCATTCATGCAGACATTATGGCAGCCCCTCATGAACATGGTAAATCGGAGACCCTCCCTTCACTATGTGATGGAGAAAAACAAAGAGTTAATTCAGCTCAGAGGCTTCAGGTCTCGTGATGCACACAGCCTACTACTTCCATACCAAATAGCTAGACTAAAATCTGACAACATAAAAAAAATCATCCAGCATGCTGACACCACTGTTTCAAAATACAGACCTGACACCTGTTGGGAGGCAGTTTACACCACTGTTTTGAGCTACAAACCCTTCCAGAAACTTCCTCAAATTTTCCTTTTAGTTCCAGTTACTTGCACTGGGCTACAATGAATTATTGACTAGTTTCTTAGTAACTTACTACTCTGGCCCTGGTAAGAGGTCAGGATAGAAATAAAAAATGATTCGTGCAAGGAAAGATAACCCACTACTTTCAGCTGTTGCTACAGCCACATCCAACCCAGGATCCTAGCACCCAGATGTGAATGTAACTGATGTGGTTTTAAAAATCTTTTTCACACGTCTATGTGGAAAATGCCTATGTAGTTAAGACTTATATTTTCATATGCTTTAGTAGACAAGATTAGAGAGCAGTACATGCTTTGACAAAAAAGAAAAAAATACACTGTCTGTTAGACTTAATAAGTCTAAACTTGTGGTATGCAAAGAAAGCACTAGAATGGTTCTTTTTACCCTTCTTATTTTGCAGGAGAACAATCTGAAAACACAGAACTCAAGGGAATGCCAGGATAAATGGCACAGCAGTACAGTCCCAAAGAGATGCAGCTTTATTACTTTGAAGAGAAGCATCCACTAGAGACAGTGTATTCAGCCCCCAAGGATACGTGTGGCGCAGGACATGAAATACAAGCTAACTGCAACTCTCCCTCGGAGGGGCTGGGCAGGCTCCACAGCCCCTGTTCAACACTGCTACTGCAATTCGACTGCAGAGAACCAAAGCAGCTTAAAGTAGCTCATGTAGGACCACACAGCAACTACACACCTTTGACTACCTGGAAGACAGACAGTAACCCACTTTCAAATCACAAAAAAAAGCAGCAGACTTTCAATACTACAAGAAGCAATGGGAGATGTTCTGAATTCCTTTTGCTGCTGCTGGCATAAGGCAGGTTTTATTTCAAAATTTATTTTATTTCAACATTGCTGTACAATAGAGTACATGCAGGGGGGAAGAGAAAGAAAATATCTATTTCAGCAATTAGCTATGCTGCTAAAATGGACTTACTAGCAATGACCCTCAAAAGCTTTAATCATTCTAAATTACTACAGACCCACTTACATTCTTCTGTCACAGTGGCTTTGACCAAAAAAAGGTATAAAAGGAACATAATTTGCAACCCACACAAAAAAAAGTCTAGGAGTATACTAAGCTTCTAAGAAAACAACATGCCTAAGTGAAACGAAAAATTTAGAAGGGTAATTCTTAACCAGGAAGACAGACAGCCTTATTTGCTCTTCCAAGGGTGGAAAAAGCACAAATTGTGTTAAGACTTATTACAAATATAGAGAACATGTTCCACTCATATTATCCTTCCTAATGAGGAATATTTATTTTAATGTTATGTTTTAAGCACCACAATATTTGTCAAAACGCTCACAAATTCCATCCAAAAATTCAATCTACTTCCAAGTCTGGAAGTATGTAAGTAAATTAAGCCAAATGTCTGAGCTTTCATAAATTGCATTAGAGAGATTTCAGAACCTTACCGTTGTTCTGTTCAACTGTCATGAGGTTGTGCTTGGCTTTCACCGATGCCTCAAATGTGTCCACATTTTCCCGTTCATACTCCTTAACATCAGCAGCGACTCTTTCTAGGATGTCGTCAGGAGAATTTGAGCGACTGCGTGTACTACTTTGAGGGCTGCTTGGTTCAGATGGTACAGATATGTTACTGTCTTCTGTCTGGCCTTTGTATTTCTAAAAAGAAATTTAATTTTTAATCTCACCATCACGCCTTATCACAATTTAAACATTTTCATATCCACCATTTCAATGGTTTGTGCTTTCAGCTGAAACCTTAATCTTTGCTTTCATAATCATGAACATCTGTAAAGACAACAGATTATTTACAGAATGGGATACAACTTCTGAAAATTCATTTTATCACAAGGCACCACAGCCCAGACCACAAGACCAAAACATTCATGTGTGTTCTTTAAACCTTTGTGTTTCTGTAAGAAGCGATTATTACTGAATGTTAGTTATTTGGTTATGCACAACAAAATTTCAGCAGCAATAGATTTATTACTAAACCATCCTGGCACACAAACAGTGAAATACATTCTTTGAAGAAAAATTAATTATTTTATATCCTCCATTCTAGAATATTTCCCAGTTTTATTAGTGTTATGGTACAGAAAAGCAGCTTTTAGATTCAGTTTTTTAACGTGAACTGGAAATCCTATTTATTCATTCGCATTGAAAAAATTCAGAAAAATTAAAAAACTTCAAACATCTTTACAATTTTTGTTACCCTTAAGTATTATGAAATCATACAGATCTCACTTCCTATCCCAAAAGTTAAAAACCAAGATGAAGAAATGCTGCTGCACCACTCAGTTGTCAAGGCTGAACTATTCAATAATACAAGCAGAGGTTTTCCATTTAGGGAATTCAGCTCTGCAATTTGCTTCCTGCTTGCACCAACATCAGGTGTAACCAGTCTTCAAATAGAATTTATATAGTTTGGCTCAGTCATAGTTCTGAAGGATTTTACAATGGGCTTTGCATGAAACTCAAATAATTAACAGTATTTTTAGTGCTATTTAAAATAAGCAGTACACTAAAGCCAGTGACTTTGTACCTGATAATAAATAAATATGCTACAGCATTTTGCTTGCTATGTTCTAATTGTGTGCCAAATCCCACCTTTGAAAAAAGATACCTGACCTGTATTGTACAATTACACCCTCTTTGGCCACAGCTCCTTTCAGGGGTCTTGATTACACATACACCTGTGATTACTGTTACCTTGTTACCTGGAATAAGAAGTTCATGGGAACTCACATATATGTGAATACATTATCTGCTTTTAGGGAGGAACCCATAACAGTGGCTTTACAAAATTTTGGAAACTGACAAGGACAACTTCTACTTGAAAAAAACTGACCAATTAGGTTAATTGATACATAACTTACTGTTACACTGATACATAACTTACTGTTACTATATTATACATTATTATATCAATGATACAGCTAGGGAGAAAACCTACAGACGAAGATAACTAAAGAACATTTTTAACATGTCTTAGGAGTGTCAGAGAATGTTAAACTGTAGCAAAAAATTACTCACAGAAGCGTCACTTCAGTTTTAAAAGCAATGCTGTGACAATAGAAGCAAAGAATTTAAGAGAGACTAACATTTACAATTAACTGGAAAAATATAACAATAGGAATTGCTATCATAACACAGCAATAGGCAAAGCCTTCCTTTAGCCTGACATTTTACATTAAAAACACAGAATTAGTTCCTATAACCATGTACCTGAACAATTGCTTGCCGCTGTAATCTCCTTTGTCTTATCTCTGCTTCCTCATCCTCTTCTTCCAAATCAAAGTCTTCAAGACTACAAAAATATGATTTCTTTATATAACTTCATAAACATGTCATTATCTACTGAATTTCACCAAGTGCAGTTCCTTGGCATATAAAGCACAGAATATATTAAACAATAGCTGCTCAAGTGACTCAGAAAACAATGATGTATTAAATGCCACTGCATATATTTACACTTCCTTACAAAGAAAATTTATCTCTTGGTATCTCATTGGGACTTTCCGTATTACATTTTTAATTGCAAACAATTAAACAGTCATCTTTTAAAAGACAACAAACAAACTAAAAAACCTTGTTCCTTTTTACTGCAGCATCATTCTTCCTTAATAATTTGATTAAGAACGCATACTCTCGCACAATTGAATAAGCAGATGTTTAGGAAATATAAACACAATTTTCAGACATCAGTTAATCCTTTCAGCTATTAAAGTTTTTCCTCAAACAGTAAGCTTAAGTAAGATATAATTCACAAGATACAGATCAAGTCAAATATAAAAACTTAATGATTAGGTCTGCCCACTAGCCAACAGGTCTTGGTATTTTTCGCATATTCCAAAGTTTTTCAGATCCTCCCAACAGTAATCTGACAAGATCACAAGTGCTAACACATGATTATGGTTTTAGATGACAGCTCAAAAACTACATGATGAAGATAAATGTTACTTCATTCTTGGTATCACTGGAACTGTAGGTTTTAAATAATCAGTGCGAATTAGAAATATATTCTTACTTTTCATCTGATGACGACTCCTGTTCAGCTTTCATGCCCTCAGAAAGACTACCTTTAAATTTGTCTTCTTTAACTTTGCTTCTGCTCCTACGCCTATGGCCACCACGTGACCTGGACCTCCTTCGAAGGCGAGATCTACTTCTCCGACCTCTATCCCTGTTGAATAAGAACAAGAGATTTGGATATTGGGAGGTTTGTTTAATTTTTTTAAGAAAAGAAAGAAAATCTTTTCAGAAAACATAAATATAAACAGTGAGTCCAAGTAATAAAACAATTTAATTCATGGAGGACAAAATGAATTTTACTGTGCTAGCACATATTAACATGGACAAAAAAAATAGCATAGTCTTTTTACACGTAACATAGCAATCCTTATTCTTCCTGTAATCTTACAGAATGCACTTAAGAACACAGAGTGCCTTTACCTCCTCCGAGGAGATCTACTCCGCCTTCTGGGAGATCGGCTACGTCGAAGTGGTGTTCGAGATCTCCTCCTAATGGGGGACCGAGACCTTCTTCTGGATGGGGACCACCTGCTGGGTGGGCTGACATCCTTTGATCTTTCACGTCTAGACAAAATGTCATCCCTGGTCCGTGTTCTTAAAACGGAGGAAGAGAGTGGTAGTAAAAATCAGGAGCAAGTTGAAAACAAAAAAAATCGGTTTTCTCTAAAAGTTCACTTGAAAAATCTCACTGCAGGTGAGGGACCACCAGATGGGTTTCTGAGGGAGGGATGGATAAGTAGGCTGCAGAGCTGGCTGCCCTTCCTGCATGTCTCTCCACACCCTGGCAAGTGTGTGCCCATACAAAGATCTAGTTCAGGACAAGTCTGGAAACAGCTTGTTAATTACCACTATGAAGCTAAGAGAGGTTTTAAAACGAAGCTTGTGTTTAGGTCTTACATAAATAGTAGCCTGTTTTCATGTTTACTAGAAACAGTATTGAAACAATACATAAACCCCAAAATCTTATTCTTGAGAATTATTTCACAACCTTAGGCTTAGGATCATGCTACTTCACAGTAGTGACAACAATGTCTGTTTCAATTTTGGCACTACAACTGCATGTCTTCACACATTCTAAAACAGCAGATGAAAACTAAAATTCTTAGTTAAAATGCAAACAAACCCTTCTCAAATTAAAAAATAATTCTAATTAAATTAAAATTCTAAAAAAATGATACTATATACACTATTCGAAATTTGTGTATTCTTGTCTACACAGAATCCACAACTATTCAAGGAAAAAAAAAACCTTGATGGGACTACTACATTAAAAAGCTTAACTGCATGACAGCAAGAGTTCAATAAAAAATTGGAAAGAATATGAATTAAAAATTTAACAACAATTCTAATGAGGTAGCATTAGAAATTGGAAAATAGTTTCACACTGCTTCAAAGGAAATGCTGCTACTCTGTTTTCTTCCTGTTCCTTTTTTTTTTTTTAATTAAAATCAAGTTGGAACAACTTATTACAGGTGTTATATCTCATCAATGAACAAAATATCTTGGGTCTGAAAGAGTAATTCCACCCATTCTGGTTTTTTTCATTTGTGAAATTCTGTGATTTTTTTTTTTCATTTGCTTTGAGACTGCTACATCAGTTTCAATCACCTTAACTACAGACAATGATCAGACATAAAGAACTGATGCAAAACAGTAAACAGTGGGGCAATAGGAAAATTTATGCACGTGCAGAGTACTGGCAGTTTCTACAAGAAATTACTGTACTCAAATGCTGGAGTAGGCCAATACCTTTAGCCCAATTAATTTATATAATGTTCTTGTGAACAATATTACATAAAGAGTCACAGGATGAAGAGAGTTACAGGCTTCCTGACTAACAAAGTGGTTGTGCTGCCAAAACCCAATCAAAATATCTGTTACAAAAACCAGATTAGTTCAGAGATCACAGTGATGAGATAAAAAGAAGAAGCTGATTAAGAATTCATACTAACATCACATAATGAGTAACTCCAGTCAAAGAAGTGACTGAGAAGTGTCTTACAAGATTAGAACACTGGAAGAAAACTTGAAAAATGAAATTACTGGGATTTTTTTTTTTGTTACAACTGTTCATTAAAACTCCTGAAATTCTCTGGTAGTCTGAGTAATTACTAGTAGTTAAAACTTTAACATAGGTGGAGTTAGTTAAGATGTCTTACAAGGAAAGATTATTCCTACTGATCTGCTAACACCTCCAGCAGAAAATATTTTAGTAGTTCCCCACTCACATGCTGCTCACCACGCAGTTACAGAAGTATGAATTTGACAGCAAAATTCTAGACACATGCATCACTTGAAATAAGTGTCTAGACAACCAATTCAAACTGGCTGCAAAGCAAGCTGTCAAGAAAAATGAAAACCGAAAGACGCAAAATGCTACAGAGGAAAAGTCAACTACTATGCCAGAAAAACTCAGTGCTCGGTCAACACATTCCTGATTTACCAGAAAGCAGCCAGATAAACTGGCAGCATTTACAGTAGGTGCTTGATCAGGCTAACACCACCAGGGCCATCCTCCAAAGTACCCAAAGATACCCCACACCTGAAACCAGAGTAACCTTTAGTGATTCAGGCTGAAACTTTCACATTTTTAGGTGCCTATTTACCAAGCTTGATCTTTGTGGTCCAATTCCAGTTTTAAATTCGTACTTCTTTGTTCTTAGTTCTCAGACTGGGTGAAGCTAAACCCCCTGATAAAAAGTCTTAAATTATTTACTATCCAATGTGGAACTCTTCTGCCTCTTAAACTTCTTACAGCTAACGAATTAACTTCCAAAAATGCACACACTTATATTGTTCTCCTCTTGGAAACTTGTCATCCAGGCATTATTAGCTTTCAAATTTCAAGGTAACTGCTTTCATAGGCTAAATCTGCCTTTAAAAAAAAAAGCCAAGACTTCACCAATACATTAAATAGATTTCCATCCTTCTCCTCTAAGTGTATGCAAAATATGGGAATTACATACAGCAGCCCAATAACAAAGAAACACTACCATCCTGATAGCAAATGAAAGATACACAATATTTTAAAGAAAAAAAAGACTCTGAGAAGGACATATTGATATAAAAAATTGCTTACATTCACACATATTGACTCTTATCTATCATTAGGGCTTTTTTTTTTGAGGGGAAAGAGGAGCTAATTACCCACTCTTAGTGAACTCTAATATATAGTACTACGGACAATTTTTACCCATAGAAATTTCAGAAAGAAACAGAACTACTGACAAAGAAGCAAAAGAGAAGCCAAATTCTGAATCTAATCAGCAATAAAAAGGAGAACACAGTCACAAAACTTGTTCCCAGTAATGGTGCGAGCAGCAAACACCTTAGCACTTTAGCCATCACAAGACAAATTTGTGTTTTTTAAAAAACTGAATACATACAAAATAAGTTTATGATATAATGCACAATCTGATTACCTTTTATAATACATATTTTCTGAATAAAACGAGGAGATAAACACCACACTAGAAGATAGCTCATGCCATAATGTATTTTTGTGACGGCCCATAACATCTTTAAGTTACCTGGGAGAGGAAAGACGCCTCCTTTCTGATTCTCTTCTTTTCCTTTCTGCAGATCTACTCCTCACTCTTCTAACCGGAGACCGGGTTCGAGAGGGGGATCTACTCTGTTTAGATCTACGATCGTTAAAAAGAGGGGATCTGCTTCTTCTTGACTTCTCACGCTGTTTGGGAGATAAGCTTCTTCCTTTTGGGCTACGGCCAGGTCGTCTAGGGGACCTGTTTTCTTTCCCTGAAGAAGCATCTTTAGAAGGAGATTTAATTGGCTTTTTTTCTTTGTCAGTCTCTGATCTCCTAGGTTTTCTATCTTTGGACCGTGATCTTCTATCTTTGGATTTGCTTCTTAGTTCTGCTGGAGATTTAGATTTTCTACCACGATCTCTGCTTTTGTTTTCATTTACAACTGGAGATTTTCTGCGGTCTCTTGATTTACTTTTATCATCAGCCTTATTTCTATCCTCTGGAGGAGACTTAGACTTTCTGTTTCTCTCCTGAGATCTCCTCTTAAGTATTGGAGACCTAGATTTTCTTGTCTGATCTTGAGACTTACTTCTCTTATAAGGGCTTTTGGATTTCCTCCTTTCTTTTGACTTGCTTCTAGTAGTCTTCTCTTTGACTCCATCAACTCCTGCCTTGGATTTCTTTTTGTCAGATCTGTGCCTAGTCCTTTCTTTTGATTCACTCTTACTTGCTTTCTTGGAACTAGTTTTATTGTCCACAGGTTCTAATTTCCCCTTAGTATTTGACTTCGTTGCAGGTCTTGTTCCATTTCGTGCTTTGTCATTAATCTCCCCCTCTTCTTCAGATCCTGACTCATAACCTTGTAATATTAATCCCATCCCAGACTGGACTTTTCCTTCCATTAATTCGTTTTCAAGTTCAGCTTTCAGCAATGCTCTTTGTTTCTCTAAGTCTTCCAGAGGAGCCAAAAAATCAATTTTAGTTCTTTTAGCTGGTCCATCTTCTTTGTCAGAGGCATCAGCTACCTCTTTCCATTTATGTTTCTTATGTTTGTGTCTGTGTTTATGTTTTTTGTCCTTATCATCTTCTGAAGAATGTTTATGTTTCTTGTGTTTACTTCGGTGTTTGTGTTTCTTTTTTTTGTGTCGGCTGTGCTTGTTCTGAGGTTGGTCTGCCTCTGACACTTCCCCATTTTCTTCATTCACACTTTTCTCAGATGCCTCAGCATCCTCAACCCTGCAAAAATTAAAGAGATCAGTACTATAAACTCACTGTAGTCCTTTACCTCATGTTAAGTAGACAGCCTTTTATGATAGAAATTAACTGCAATTCATTCACCCACCTTAGGGAGAATTAAAAATGTAGCACTAATTTAAGTCAGTTTTAACAGCAGATACACTTCCTCAGGAACAGACAGCGACGGCTGCAGAAAGAAATACTATAGAAGGAACAGACAGCAAATGCACTGACAAAACCAAATGTGTGGATGGAATCAATGCTTATGCCTTTCTGTTCAATTCTGACCTATCTGTTAATAGCACACAACAGTGCTGAATATTTGTTTGTCAGTCCATCATCATCTGTCACTTTCTGCTCCACTCCAAGTTATGCCTTTTAAAAGTATTTTCAAGGGGTAGAAAACAGTTGTGCTCCAAAGATCAAAATTTATTTCAAGGTATGATGCTGACCACCTAATGAAACCTTCTTGCAAAATCTCATGCAGAGCTGACAGACTCTCTTAGCTGCAGTTTTTTTCTCTAAGTGTACACACCTGTTAGAAAATCAAGAAATGTTCTGACACATTTATATTATTTATGTAATACAGGGAACACTACTGAGGAACAGGATAAATTAAGGAAGTCTCATTTCAGAGCAGCTTTCTGATAGTATATGGCAGGCTAGCAGCTTCAAAAAAATGTGGTAATCTTGACATCTGTAAAATGCCACTGACCAAAACAGCTTAAAATAAGTCTATAGCAGGTTATTAAAATAATAACATACAGTTTCTTCTAAAAAGAATGTTTTCAATTAACCATAATTTCTTCAAACAGTAACTTCAAAAAATATAAAATTCAGTTCTGACATCACACATTCCCTTGTATTATCTTCCACAGACACTGAAATTTGCTTTACAATAGGGGTTTTTACAGTGTTTAGCAAATACCTCCTGATCTCCTTCAGAACATCAATTAAGTTACTGTCTGTGGTAATACAGACATCTGCCTTTTTAAATCTGTTGCCAATTATTACAGGTGCCAGAGCTCACCTTTCTACAAACTCACCCCATCTAAAGTACAGTTTTGGAATTTACTCATTAATGCTTTAATAATTTAAACATAGCTCTTTGCTGCATCCCAAGCCTCATTTAGGTGAAAAGATATCCCCCAAACATGACAGTCAGGAGGAGGGGGTGAACGTATACAGAAATGTGGAAGTTATCTTCTGAACTCTACTAGTTTCACACAATAGTTGTTTCTGAAGAGTACCATCAATAATCTCACAGCATAAATGTATCAAGAGATATTCTAAGACAGATTTAAAGGACAGCATCTCACTATGAATTTGATTAGTGTCTTCCTAAATAAGGACAGTATCTTGAAGCAGCACACACTTACTCTCTCCTGCTTGAATTAATGCAAATTCTCATACTAATAAATAAAGCTGACTTTTCTGCAAAGTACACTAAAATTATTTGCCAAAATCATTAACAGTTTAGTGCTCTGAAAAAAGGAACTTCCAAAGGGAACAAACTGTTGAGTTAAAAATATAAAATATTCACAGACTTAACTCAGAATGCTGCTTGTCTTTTCTTTTACATTTTTATTACTACTTTGGCTTACTCAAGGCATACAGAAAGGTGTTTTTCTTAATTGCTACCTCCTGACACTCCACACCATTACAGTAAGAGAATATCAGAACACAAGAGGAAAAAACTGGCTTAAAAAGACTTTATGTTATGTTGCACTCGGCATAAAAATAAAAAGCCTTAAATACAAAACTTCAATTTGAATTTGCAGTCCTGAGCAATTCTATCTTTGATGTAAGTGGAGAAATGCCACAAGGAGAATTTTAAGGGAACTATGTGCCTTTCAAAATTTCTCTTTGAAATTTGGGGAGCTGGATACAGGATGCTGTATAAATCCCCAATTAATAGATGAGGGGTATTCAAGACATCATAAAAATATAAAGACCAAAAAAATTACATCCACTCAAGCTGTTCCAAATAAGTCTTCCTTCTCTTAACAGCAGAAAGTGACACCAAAATCTTTAGGAAGTTATTTTGTTATTGCATGTATTTTGAAGTTATGTACTAACCTCATCCTAAATTCTAGAAAAGCCAGCTGGCAGCAAAGGTGCCACATGAGACACATCACCCCAGCAGTATCTCAGGCCAATGAGATACAGACTGCCAGTACAACTGCCAGCTGTCTTAGTAACCCAACAATAAAATTAAATTCATTAATACGCAAGAAATAGTTCAAATTTTCTTCATGTACAGGGATACATTTATTTCAAGTAATTTCATTGAACTGTGGATAAACTTTTACTTCAGTTAAATGCTTCAAAGGTATAGTGACGTGAATGAAAAAACCTTTTAAGAATATTTTAGAAGGTAATGAGGCAGTCTACACGTTTACGTGCTAATGGCTTTAAATAGAGAGGAATTGACCTGATCTTGTTATAGCCCTACTTTTTAGTATTTTTGAATTCAAGGAGAAGAATTACAGGAAGTTCATAAGGATGTGCGAAGTGATTTCACCCATATTTTCCTTCATACAGGGTTCCTACCATCAGCTTCTATCTTATTACTTAACTTTGTCTCTGCAGTACAAAACGCTCTTCTTCACGTGCACATGTTTTACATGCCTCACATGTACTCCCACTGCTTTTCCTCACTTGTTTTCAACTCTCAGGATTAACAATAAAATCAAGCCTCAAATCAAAACTTTTCAAGCCAGAAAAAATTACACAAAGCAGTTTATATGGCTAAAATATTAACGTAGGAAAGAGGAGCGATAGAGTAAGCATTAGATCGTTAACTCCTAGCAGAATTTCCAGAAGACTATGTTCACGAGCTCCGGAGTGTGGGCAAACCCAAACCCCACGGCACTAACCGGGGTGCCTGGAAAACGCACGCCCGGGAGCCCCGTTCCTGCGGGGAGGCGACAACCCGATCTTCGCTTCCCAACGGGAGCCGGGAGTTGCCAGTCATTTCGAGGGCTGGAAGGAGGGGCTGGCGGCAACAAATCACTTTCTGCTTCCACCAGCACGGGCACTTTCCACACCGCGAGAGCGGCCGGGGCCCGGGGGAAGGAGGGAGGGAGGAGGGCTAGCCGCAGGGCGGGCAGCGGCTCGGCGGCCCCGGGGCAGTCCCGCGGCACCCGCTGGCCCGGAGCCCCCCGGCCCCGCTCGGACAGGGCGTGTGGGTGGGTGTGTGTACGCTCGAGGGGCGGGGGGGGATCCCGGGGAGCGCCGGCCCGGATCCGCCTCAGGGATGGCCGAGCCCTGCGCGCCCGGGCGGGCAGCGGCCTCGCAGCCACGCGGAGGATGCGCATCCCTCCCCCGCGTCCCTCTGACCCACGTCCCCCGCGCCAGCGGCAAACCCGGTTCGCCGGCGGCTATCCCGGTTCCCCGTGGCCGGAGCGCCAAGCAGGGCGGGAAGGCGCACGCGGGACTCCCGGGGACACGCGCCCGCCGCCGCTTCCCTTCTCTTCCCTTCCCCCTCCCCCCGCGCGGCCCTCCCAAATCCACGGGCGGATCCAGCGCTCCAAGCGCCGCCGCGCCGCGGGGCCAGCGGCGCCTACAGCAACCCCTCTCCCCCGGAGCGGNGCGGCCGCCTTCCCTCATCCTCCTCTCCTTCCCCCCTCCCTTCTCCTCCCTCGCCACTTCCACCCGGGCCGCTTCTCGTGGCCCCCGTCCCGTTTGTGTGTCCCTCATCCCCAGTCCCCTCGCCCGCGCTTCTCCCTCCACCTCCCTTCTCCTCCTCCCCGAGGCTCCATGGCGAGGAGCCTCCCCCCCTCCGGCCAGTCCTTACTCGGGCGGTCGCTGCTCGGGCTCGGCCGCGGCGGCCATTTTGAACTTCCGAACTCCTTCGCTGCTGCCGCCGCCGCCGCTGGGAGGGGGCGGGGGGGACTCGGGGCCGGAAGTGAACCCCGCGCGCGGGGCCGGGAGCGCGCCGGAGGCTCCGCCCCCCGCTTCTGGGGGCGGCCCAGGGGAGGCGGCGGCGGGAATGGGTCCGGCGGGGAGGCAGCGGGCGTGGATGAGGTACTGGGAGTGAGCTCTTCGCCATGAGGCACTGATACAGGTTGCCCAGAGAAACTCTGCATGTCTCATCCTTGGGAGTGTTCAAGTCTGGCTTGGCTGGAGCTCTGAGCAGCCTGGTCCCGGAAAGGTGTCCCTGCCCATGGCAGGGCGTTGGAACTGGGCGATCTTTCAGGTCCCTTCCAAACCAAGCCGTTCTGTGATTCTGTGATCCTCTTGAAAGGCGTTGCCCCGCTTAATTTGCCTTTCCAGAGTCGGCCTGGCTGTGCCGAGCTGCAGGGAAAGGGTCAGTGGGGTTTGGGCGCGGGGCAGTGTCTGACTGCGCTGTGGTGGCTCCTGGACTGGAGGATGCAAGTTTCTCACCAGCGTTCTCGTCTTTTAAAATTAGGATTAGATTTAAGATCACTCCTGCCTGTCTTCTAACAGGAGCTGTTATAAACTTAACACAGAAATGCCGTAATGTTGCTAAGCTGTCTCTGATTTTTTATTTCAACAGGTGATTCGAGAAGTCATTTATGGCATCATTTTCTCCTGCAGGACCCTCACTTCTTTCAGATAGTCGTAAAATCTGCTGACATCCCTAGGAGTGGGGTCTGAATCTGGATGTTGTTGCTCCCCAGACTTTGGATAAGACACTTGAAATCATGAAGTGAATTTTAACTCTTTTGTTTATTGTCTTTTCACAGATTCATAGAATATTCAGAGTTGAAAGGGATCTACAAGAATCTTGGAGTCCAACTCTTAAGTAAATGGGTATTGCACCCACCACCTTGTGTTACCAGCACCACGTTCTAACCAACTGCAACTACAGAAGATTAACAAATTTAACTACAAAAATCAATTTGCTCTGTCAGTGAACTTGCACATCGCTGTTAGGACATCACAACATCCCGGCTGTGTGCAGCTCTGCTAGAGGATTTTGAAGCCCTGATTGCCTGGTCTGGTGGAGATATATACACGCAAGCTGTGCCATTTCACAGGCAGGATCAAAAGTAAGATCAGGATACACCTGGCTCAAATGCAAGAAACAGATATGGCATGTCGAATTTCAGACTGTCCTAAAATGAACCAAGGTAAAAATGAGTTATATGGCGTTGGAGATGGATAATGAAAACAAAGAAAATCTTGAAAAAAATGGCTGTCTTGTTACCTGTCAGATGCCTCAAAATAAAGAGTCCTTGCTGTTGTGATATGAGCCCAAGCATAATCCTCATGCCTCTCACTCCTGTGAAATGAACACTTTGTTTGGAGAAGTAGCAGCTTATTTGCAACTTGAGGAACCCTGCAGTGCTGACTTCTCTTCCGTATTCAAAGGGAAAGGACAGATAAGTCCAGTCTTTGCCTCAGCATCTGTCACATTTCCAGTGTTAGAACCCAGACATTCGCTGGGGAGATAAAAACCCCTAAGGCTCAATCAAGGTATAAACATCACAGGAAAATCAGTTGAAAGCTGGATCTAAAGGCTCAGCTCACCCTGTGGAACATGCTTGTGCCTTAAAGCTGAGTTCTGAGAGAAAACAGCCTTTCTTCCAATGTGTGCAGTGTAGCACTAGAGTGGAAAGATGCTGAGAAAATCCATTCTAAGAGCCATGATGTGGATCGTGGCTCTAAATGTGTTTATTGTCACATGACTGAGTAGATCTTAATGGAAAATCATTGGAAACCACACATGCGGATAAAAGAAACTTTCCAATGCCTTGTCTGTGGAAGTGCTTTTATATCACCTTATAAAATGCCTGGAAAGTGCACAGGAACAGCCATCAGAGGAAACCTCATCTCAGTGCACATCATCTGGAACTGAGCAGATAAGAAATCTTCATGTAGCTTGCTTGGCCTTATCAGGATATGATATCAGGATATGCCCACACAGTGATTTTACCAGTAAGTCAGATTTTATTTTTCACTCTCACACAGTTGTCTCCTCAGCTTACACTTATTGCTGCAAATAACTTTATTTGGTCAATGGAAAATTTATTGTAGCCTTTCAATATGAACTCTAAATGCTGTCATCAGAAGCTTCTGTAAAACATCTTCATGCTGGTTTGAGCAAAGAAAATATAAGAACTGTAAAAATTCTGAAAATTTGTTGTAGCTGTTCACATCTTGATATTCATTCTGCAAAATTCTGTCTCATTTCATATTTTGGGTTCTGAATATTTCTATGAATAGTTGACCATTATATCAACAATTTAGTAGCTTTTTACTACTACAATTAGTAGCTTTTTAATGACTCTTGACATTACTGTGAAGGTACTTCTATCAAGGTGAATGCCTTTTATCTCTACATTTTGTGACACTTCTAATAGCTAAATATTCTCTCTATTTATAAATAGAAGACCTTGACTAATGTAGTCTTGCTCCTAAACCGCAAAAGGACATTATTCCAGTATGCTAGTTCTGTTCTTCTCTGCATTAATTACATATACTGCTTTTGTACCAATTATACTTTTTCCTCATTGCTTAAATAATGTTTCTGTTAGTAATTTCAAGTGCTTTGCCCTCAATCAAGCTATGCATTTAGTGCTCACCTTCATGTCTGTAGGTAAAAATCTTGAAAGATTGTGTACGAATTGTAGTCTGTGCATTTTTCTCTTTAACCATTCAGTATTGCAGGTGATTGCAGTGATTAATTGATTTTAGCAAGGTTTCCGTGGCTGCTGCTGGGATATAAACCAGGTTCTTGCTTCATGGGTTGAACTATTGATTTGGTTCTGATTGCTCAGTATGGCCAAGTTGGTTGTGAAATAAGGTGATGGCTCCTGGGTGTGCTCTGGAGTTTGTGGCAGTGGTCAGGTAAGGCAAGATAAGGTTAGGAACATGAAGGAATGTGGAATGACAGGGCATCCTGTGGTTGTGGCCAGGCATCTGTGTCATGATGTAGGGTTTAGATTAGATTATGAAGGGTTTTGATTGAAAGATTCAGATTGGATTATGTGCTATGCTCTCTAGTTTTGATGCCTTTGTTGTCTTTGGGATACATGAGCTTTTTCTGAGGCTTTTACTACCTGACAGGGCTGGAGATAGAATTTTTTAAAAGGTTATAACAGATTTTCTGGAGGAAAAGTGATTGACAAAATGGTAATTTTTGGAAATAAAAGCAAAACAAGTTTTTTATTTGCTTCACAATGACTTAGAATCCCTTAATTGTGTATGACTGTAAGCCAAGAACAAGGCTGCAGTCCAGTATAACTTTTTCCCTAAGGAGGGAGGAAGGAAAGCGCATGGAAAGACAATTGATGTTCACAGTATTTCAAAATAGAGATGGCTACCACAGTGAAAAAATTTATGAGTGCTTATGTAAACAATTGTTTTTTTAAGTGAAAGGAGAACTGCTTTGTATTAACAAATTATAAATTGTCTCTTGAATGAGTAATTTCATTCCTTTTGGGTGGGAGGCGTGGGGATCAAAATTCATCTTCCTTACAACTGTTGTGAAAAAACCTGGGACTGGGTTTTCTGAAATGCGCTTTTGACAATTTCTATTATGTCTGGGGGCGATGAATTTTGAAGATTATAATTTACCATGCATTGCTATGTTAACATGTAGAAAGTTTACTTAATTTTAGCTTCCTGGTGAAAAATTTAATAGGCTAAATAGTTAATAATTTCTTAAGCACTTGGTAGTGTTGTGGAATTGTAAATATTTTATATTTTTTCTGAATATGGCTCACATTTTTGTAATAAATGTGAGCAAAGGAAACCTTTCTAAATATTTATTTAACACCATGCTAATTTCTATGCGTTTTTAAGGTGCAGAAGAAACGATAAAGAAACTAAGAAAACTTCAACTTGGTAATGTTTTTCAGATGTTTTGTTCCATTAAAGGAAGCTTTACTGTAACATTATAAAGAACTGTTGTCTGCTGATTTATTCTGCTTGTGGAGCTGATACAATGAGTATGAGAGCCTTCCTGCTGGCTGTGGGGATAGTTTTTGAAATAGTTTTAACCATAGCTTCTTAGCACTAAACTTGTGTTTAACTTAGTGTCAAGTTCTTGCTGTAATTGCTAACATTATTTGGTACAGTATGCTTGTTGTAGCGTTTAACCTACAGGAAAGCCTAACCAGCTAGTGGAAAACAAGCCAGTACAAATTGAATCTTAAAAAAAAGGGCTCATATGTTGCTGAAAAGTTGAGTGATTTTATATTAAAACCTTTACAAAGAAAGGGTTAGTGGTCTCGATTGCATTTCCCTTTAGACAGAAATCTTCCGTGCAAAAGCTGCGACCTCCAACCAGTACTTTCTCCAGACCAAATTTAGACTGTCAGCAGATGTGCTTAGAAGAAAATGGACATGTAAAGTGTATTATGTCTGCCACTAAAAATAATCCTTTGAAGCTGGGGTATTCTAATGTATCTGTTCCTTCAATATTTTTCATAGGCTCGGTAATTCACATCAAAATAACTCCACTGCAAGTACATATTTTGCTAACTGATTTTTAATGTGATTCGAAATCTTTGAGAGCTCCCTGTTTTCATGTTTTGTTTTGGTTTGCTTTTTGTTCTGTTTTGACATGAGGAGTGCATTAAGCATTCTTAGACCTGAGCTGACCTTGGATTTGCTGCCAGAGTCACCATGGTCAAATTATGTGTTCATAATCAAGAATTGCTCCTTCTTCTGAAATACTGTGCATCTCAGCCAAATTTGGCCTCATATTGCTTAAATAACCCCAAAATACTTTTAAATTTAATAAGAGTTAAGTTTGAACATTTATGTTAATAACTGTTTAACTTGGAGAAATATATAAGCGTTTTTCATAAGGTGGTATCTTCTGTTAGAACAGCTGAAAGGCCACACTCCTGATGCAAAAATCTGTTGAGATTTGGCCTTTTCAGTGTTTCTGAAAAATGCAGTGAGCAATGACAGTACCTTACCGCAGTAAGCTAATTGTGACAGACTGTTTTAGGGGGGCAGGGACAGGAAGTAAGAAAGCTTGCCAGTTTCCTTTGGTACCTGGTTTGCAAAGGTTTTTAATTCTTTTGTAGACAGCATGTAAAAGAAGCTGGATACTGAAGACCAGTGGGGCTGGAAGACCTATAGATGTTGCTAAAGATGAGATGAGGAGATGAACTTAAGCAGAATTTGGCACATTACGAAAAGTGATTACTGGGTCAAGGAAAAATAGGCAAACAGTAAAATAATGTGGAGTCTCAGAAAATGAGAATATCTTGGGCAACAGTTTGGTCTGAAGTGGACAGAAAAGATATAGCCTCAGACATGTGAATCAGCACTAAAATAAGAGGGTACATAATCACTTCTATTTTCTAGTGTGCCATTACTCAAATGACAGTTCAAGCATGAAAGGTTTCTGTTGTGTGTGTGTGTGTATATTTTTATATATTTATTATTCCCCATTGGGAAAACTGGCATTAATGCTATAACTTCTTAGGTATTTTGATTCCAAAAATGAAACCTAAAACTTGTTGAATGTTAAAAAGAAAATAAAATGCCAAGCACTCATCTGTGTGGATGGGTTCACTTGCAGAATCATCAGTTACCTGATTTGCCTGTATACAAATTTCTACTACCGGTGATCCTTTTGAAATTAGGTGGGTAGAATGGATAGTGCTTCACTAACCTCACTTAATTCTCTAGAGAGCAGAGTAGATATGCAAAAAACAATGAGATTAAGGTTACCAAGGCAACTTTGATTTTGACAATTCAGCTTCAATTTTGGCACTACCTGATTTTTATTTCTTGGCTTGGCAACCTTAATGAGTTGTGGTCTTGTTTGAGTTTTTTAATGTAGCTTTTATTTTATGTGGGAAATACGTTGGGAATCTACCTTAATATACTAAAATAAATCACCAGAAATGCTATCTCCTTTAGCAGTATGTACTGCTTATGTTCTGAGTTACTAGGCTGTGCATAGCTGTGTATGTGCCATACAGTACCTGGCTGTATAAGAGTTCATGTATTTCTTCCTTAGGTCCTGTGACATACAGACCTTTTAGAGTTACTGGCTTCAGCTCCATCACAACATCCTTACACGTGCTGGTGATGTCTCGACTACTGAACCATGCAGGTGTACACTGAATTTGGAGGGTCATGTAAGTGTTTATTTATGCTTGAATACAGAAAATGAAAAAAGCAATGTTTCTTAAATGTTTTTGAATCTGTAAGTGGTCACAAAACTGGCAATTTATCCTCCCTTTTCTCGTAGTCACTAAAGGCTCCAGAATCCAACAGTATTTGTAATCTGATGCTTACTGTATCATCACATTAAAAGGAATGGGCATCTTAAGGCTTGGTGACACTGGATGAGGAAAAGGATCTTTAATTTTTTCTTTCTGTAAACAGCAGTCTGCTGAAATGACTCACATTACCAAGTTCTGTTGTTTACAAATTATCTTTATAGTTGGTACAACTGTTTTGAGATTGATGCATTTATCTAACAATTAACATCAACTTTTATATCTTGTTTCTAAGCTTTTGGGAGGGTGGTGAGAGGAGAATTTTTGGTATTTTGGTACCTTGTTACTAGTACAAAAGCAGTACTATACAAACTTTTGTCAGGACCAAAAAATTGAGTCAAATTAAGCTATTCTGCACCAAGTGACACTTGCATGGTTGAAAGTATTTCATTTACTCTGAAACAAACACTGAGTATCTTCTCAATCATGTAGTGGGCTTATATTTTTTCTCCTAATTTTGCAAAGTATGGTATATATTTAAAAGTGTATGCAGCACCGTATTTCTTAAGGTTATATCTTGGTTTGACGTTTTGCTGATCTTTGTATTAGTCTTAGCCACAGAATTAGCATTATGCATTGTTTCAAAAATTTTTGAATATTCATAACATAATGAAAGTAAGTAAATTTCTTGCAGCATAGTAACTGTGTTATGTAAAAAGGTTGGTTGTTCTTTATCTACATGTATTATGATCATTGGCAGTTTAACAGAGGAAACTTAGTAATGTTAGAAATGTGCATTGTAGGATAAAGCTTTTATATGATAAATACATTGTAACCTGGTAAAACAAATGGATTCAGGTCACATGAGAAACCTGGAAATCATGTTTATCTTTCCTGCATTGTCACTTAAAAAGAAAGGGATATTTAATGTTGTGGCAAGTGTGTCAAATGCAGTAGTTAACTTTTCTAATGCTGTCATTTTTATGATTATAATTTGTGCTTACCTAACTTTGTTTTTATCTTTCGTTGTGCTGAGCAGCACTTTAACAATTTAATAATGCAAGTGTGCCTCCAATAATAATAATCTGTATGTCCAAGATGTGTGTGAATGGCAGTTAAACATTTCTGTAAATCACTTGCCCATTCATTGTATTTGCAATATATGCAAAAATAAAACAGAGCAGTTCTTTCCTCAAAATTATTTAACTTGCATCTAATTTTACCCTACAGGTTAAAAAACCCTCAAACAACACAACAAATGAGCAAACAAAAACCAACTCAAACAAATGACTTTTCTTAAGAAGCTCTATTTTATGTGTGTTTGAGAAATGTAGCACAGAACAAGGAGCAAGGTTTATTTTCTCTACAACTTTGTCTTTCATCACCTGAAAGTTTCAAATCTCAGATTTTTAAGTCTTTCCATCACTGATGGTATTATAAAATAGTGGTATAGTGTATTTTAGGATTCTTTTTGAATTAGTTTACTTATTTCTTACTTGGTAATCCAGAGAAGAGTTGAAGGAGCATGTGGAAAATTACAGAATTTTTACAGCCCTTTTGTCTTCGTTTTGGGATCAAGTATTCAAAACCAAACATCAATTGAGTGGACATCACAAACAAATCCATCATGAAGAAACAACAAACCCACAAATGAAAGAGGGGAAGAGAAGAAAGAAGCCTGAAGATAATCCTGTGTGTTTCAACACAAAAGCAACTTGAAAGAAGGATTCTAGCTAATTTAAATGCAGTACCTACAGTAGGTATGATCTGTATTATAGCAAGGCTTGCTGTTTTGTTTCTTCATTGCAGAATATTTGGTAATCTGGCACATTTGTTTATTTATTTGCTGATTTACTTACGTATTTTTGTGAGAAAGTTGCCCTTAGCCTGAACAAAAATAAGGTACTCTTTTCAAACAGCTGCCTTCTACTTGGTTTGTGATAGTACCAGTCTTTGAAATAAATTAAGCAGGTGCTGATCAAAAGGTGAAGCTAGAGGTTTTCTGTTATAGTTTATTACAAGCAGTAACAAAGTAGAGCCACTTTTCAGGAGCCAAAAGAGATGCTGTGAGACATCATGGAATTCTGCGAGTTAACTAGGTGAAAAAACAGCTTTCTTTGTAGTCATGGCTGAATTTCTAGGAGGAACACTAACTGAAGTACCAATTTTATCAGTTAGCATAAAATTCTACTTATCTGCACTTGTAAGTTTGCCTGACCTCAAGTGCATAATTTCTTCCAAATAGAATTTGAGAAGGCATTTGATGTATTCCTGTTATTCAGAAAAGATCTCATTTTCTTTGATAAAGAAGATAATAATCTCTGGTAGCTGCCTGCCCATGAGTTGACATTACAAAATATTCTGATAACTTTTCTAATATTTAGGTAGAGGAATTTGTGTATATCTCTTTCTCTAGGTTTCGTCTAAGTATGTGCATTTGCTTTGGGGTGTGTTCTCTTTTTGTTGATTATGGCCATACATATGTCTGTTACATTGTCAGAAAACATTTTTACAGTGGTTTAACTAGAGAAATCACTTTCTGGCTTTCACAGTTGTGTATCATAAATTAATTCAAATCATCAAAGTTTTTTTCCCCAAATGGTTTCTTTATCCCACTGTTTTCTAGAACTTAAATAATTGTCTATACTGAATCTGGCTTTCCTCATAAGTTGTTGTTGCTCATGTGGAAAGAAATAAAAACGTGTTTTAGTAGCTTGTTGAAATTGGTATAATAAAAAGAAAGCAAAAATGAAATTTGGGTTTGGTTAGTCAAAGACCTAATTGCATGAAGTGAGCTAGAGCATTTTTGTTGCTAAGTAGGGAGCAGACTAGTGTGCTGATGATGTACTTTGCACATTAGGCATCTTTTGGGCTTTTTTAAAATGAAGTAGTCAGTTAACAAAAGTTGTCTCTGTTTGAAGTTGTAGAAGTGTAAGGTTACATCGTTACATCATTACAATGATTACTTGTGAACCAGTGGAGTATGACAATCCAGATTTTATCTTAGATTACATACAAAATCTGTCATCTGATGTACACACTACATCTCTGTTCTGAATGAAAAAGGAGCACTTTTGGACTGAGTCTCTGGAGCTCTCCCTGGAGCTGCAAAGATTAAGAGCTTACTTAAACTTTTCATGCTTAGTTCTGCCTCGAGCTTTGCTTTACTTCTGTACAGCAAAACAGACTTCATGTCAACACTGTTCCTTTCTTTCAGCCCTCCTGAGGTGCAAACTCATAAAACTGCCATTAGCCATAGTCCCAGCCTGCAGCTGTCTCTTAATTCTTTCCACTAAAGGCCCTGTCCCTGTGGCAGAACGGGATCTGTTGGGAATCACAGCCAGTTCAGTGGTGTGTCCCGTGGCACAGATGCAATAGCTGATGGCAGAACAGCCTGAGCCTATATAAAAATAACCCTGCTGTGCGGACTGTCACTCTGGGAGCATGGGCTGTGCCCTGCACGTAGCTCTAGAGTTGCCTCATTTTCTCTTCATCCCACAGTTGTCTCATTATGTCCAGATTAACAGACATACATGGGAATTATATTTTAGAGTCTATGGTTACTGTAAAACTTCAAGGAATTCCTTTAAACTGAGAAAGATCTGCTGTCAGGAGGTTACCAGCGAAATGTTCATAGGAGGACTTGTAAATCCAGCTGTTTTCCTGGCCGTCCTGTGGCGCTTTGTTTGTTTTCCACCAGGAGGGGGCAGCAGATGAACAACATCACACGGGCTGTTTTTTACTTTCCAGACGCTTTTCCAGTGTCCCTCTCTGCCTGTGAATCCCATACTGATGGGAGAGTTTAAAATTATGATTCTTACCTGTTTGCTACAAGGATAGCTGGAATGTATGAATTGGGAGTCTTCGTTCCTTTCAGTATTAAGCAGTAGAATTTATTTAGTAATATCTCTCTCAAGTTTATATAAAAAGGGTGGTTCTATATTTAGACTTAAGATTTTTATGGCTATGGCATAAGGTATGCATATATCTTAAAGGATAAAATAATTGAACAACCCAACCCCACGAGATTATTAGTTAATGTCACCTAAGTCTTGCTGACAGTCTTTCAAATATTTATTTTCTGTATTTCAAGTTACATATTACAATTCAAAATGTTCTCACAGCCATTTTTCTCCTATCAGAAAATTAAACTGAGAATACTCTAAATCTTTTCATTTGTGTGTGATTAATGTGTTCATGTACAAGGATGGCATGTCCATTCTGCTGGCAGAGCATGGGAGTTAAAGGCCTAAATTCACAGGCAGTGCTGGTGATGCTAAACAATATAACCAAATTTTATTGCCTTATTTCAGCCACAGAGAGCAGTTTTATCATTTGAAACTTCATGGAATTGTACCATGTTACTGATTGGGAGTAGAGTGGGGTCCTTTTTAAGACTGTAGGGAAAAATGGTGATTATTACCTACCATTTCACTTCTTGAA
The DNA here is from genome assembly GCA_013396875.1 of Vireo altiloquus. Classification (NCBI taxonomy): domain Eukaryota; kingdom Metazoa; phylum Chordata; class Aves; order Passeriformes; family Vireonidae; genus Vireo; species Vireo altiloquus. The sequence goes on from VZRF01006987.1 coordinate 521,890, forward strand.
AGTGTGCGGCTGTAATTCTGTTTGAGTTCTAGATCAAGTAGTTAACAAAAAGCCACAGAGAGAGGGCAGTCAAGCCTTTTCACCTGCTGAGTTTTATCCAGTAGTTTATGTAAAGAAAGGAAAACCATAGTAGCATTTGTGAATATCAGCTCCTGTTATCAGTGTTCAGAAGCTAACTGGGAAGAATGAAACATTCCCAACAGGACTGATTTACTGATAGGTTTGCCTTAATGATTTTCATTAAAATTGTTGTAATGTATGTGGGACCTTTATGGAGCCTAAAACTTTATCAAGGGACTTGACTTTTTATTTCTTTTGTGGTGATTTTTCCTCTTTAAAGATTACAGATGTTTAAGAGAAGGAAATAATTACAAAGATTTACTCAGAATGGCACAAGTTGGCTTTCATCTTGAAGTTCACTGTTTAAATTACAGATTTTTCCAAATAGGCCCCATGGTTCTACTGAGGTCACTGATTTAGCACCTTCTATGCATGAAACACTTCAACAACTCCCCTGTCTATTTAAGTTCCCTCATGCATGTTAAGGGCTTTTAATCTTTGAGCAATGTGAGCTTTAGTTTTCTGATGGAAGAAAGATCCACAGAAATAACTGAGGATTGAATTCCCTTTTGCCTCTTTCTTGTTTTGAGTACTGTTGCATAAAGTAACAACTATATGGATTCACTCTTGCTTTGTGCAGTAATTACCAGGAATGCTTTTATCAGTAGAAGCCTTGAATATAGTATAAACTAATTCCATAGTATTCTAAAATACTTTGTTTTCAAAATAGCTGGATATGAATTGCCTTCACAAATATGATATGAAAATAGCTCCGTTTTCCTTATAGACTGTTTAAAGAATGAGTAACACTGTTTATTACATCTAATATATGAATGTACGACATGTATTTGGGAATAGTATTTACACAGCTATTAATTATTTACAGTGTGTTTTTGAAAAGACGTAGTTTCCTTTTGCTGAGTGCTGGTCAATAACCTGGATAAATGTGTATGCACTTCTTAAACCTGCTATAGCTGGTTTTCACAGGACAAGGATTTTAAACTTCTTGCCTTATTATGCTTGTATTTCTCTCTTTGAAATTATTGTGTGTTAAAGAGGTGACTTTACAGCATTAAAGACTTGTGTTTGAATTTGTGAACAGTCAGTTCTTCCTCTGTTGTTGCTGAGGTATGCTAAGCACGGTGAGGGAGATAATCTAGAAAATCAAGGAGTTTGGGATAGCAGAGCTGTAGTCTGCATCAGCCTTTTCAAATGTTGTACCATTTCCCTTTGTTGGAATAATCTCTTTGTATATTAGCACATAAATAATTTTCATATGGAGTTTTTTCCCCTTTTTAAATAAATTCCACTTGCAGGCCTGAAGGAGTAACAAGTCATATAAAAGAGACAGAAAATTTCTAGAAGGCTTTGGTGGACCAGTCAAACATCAAAATAGAACAGTGCAATATGATCATCTTGCATTATGCAGTTTTGGCTGCTAGGAGGTTAATTCAACACAGCAAACGATGTCATTTTGGGAATATAAATAAATAATTGAAAGATAATAAACGAGTAACTGAAGTATTTCATTGTATACAGGTCTGATAGGAATCTTTGTGCTGTTATCTTTCCCATAGTGGTATCAGTCTTTCCTAACTAATAGCCTTAAATACTCATGATAAAAGGCATTAAAAGCCTAAATTAACACAGTAACTGAGAAGTGTAATCCCTTCGGACTACTTACACAGGAAGAATAGATGATGATTTTCCAGCTGTGACAAGGTTCATTTCCTTTCTGACAGGAAGCATTCTTATAGTTAGCTCTGCAGAAACACATGGGAATGCATGCTGGCATCAAAGCCTTTCATTGCCAGCACTGGGAGAAGGGAACAAGGTCTCCCTGCAGATACAGATGGACCGCATGGATGTTGTCTTTATGTTACCACTTAGGTAAATTGCTTAGGGAGGAAAAAAAAAAAAGGACTGTACAGTTGAATACTGAATGCTGTGTGGGAATGATTCTTTTGTGACATGAAAAGGATTTCTAGAGAAAAAGGGCTATTTTTCCCTACTGGTAGTTTACTCTCTTATGTTGAATATGCAAAAACCACACACTGCAATCCTGATTTAACGAAACAGAAAAATTTTTAACTGGAATGGGTTTTTTATGGCAATTAGGGATATTGATCTTTAAGGATATGTTTGTTCCTGGTTTAGAATTTGTATTCAGAAGATACCTGTGTAAAGATATAAATACTGCAAAGAAAAGGACAGCTTCTGTTCCTGGCTTGTTAATTGAAAAGGGTCTTTGCTAGTTCTGCGGGATGTGGACTTTAACCACACCTTTTTTTTCTCGTCTGGTACTCCATGACCAGATTAAAAATAGGAATGTCTTCTCAAAACTTCATCAACTTGCACATATAGGCTTATTTCAAGATTTTCAATATCAAAAGTTGGGTTTCCGCCTTGACTACGTTCCCTTTTATTTTCTGGAAAGCTCCCTACTTCAGTTTTTTGTTTTGAACTTTGTTGAACCTCTTCAAAGACCAGTCACCAGTCTCTGTGACTGATGTTCTGGCATTCTTTCTGACTCAACGAAGTAATTTGTTTAAATAGACTTTGCATTGCCATGGTTATATTAAACCCATCATTCGGGGTGGGGGGAAGGCATTTACATTAGAAATTCTGAATTACACAGAAGAAAGTACCTTTGTAGCACTGTCTGCTTGCAACTGTTGGATCCACTCCATCTTGTTGGTAAAGTGAAGCCTTCCTTCTTTCTTCTGAATTGAGCATTTGACAGGATTAGGAAATAAGGTTAAGTGAATACATAGGATGGAAACAGGCTATGTCGTGTTAATGCCTTCCTGAAACCTCCTGCTTGGTGTGTGCAGTGAGTAGGTGGATAGGACAGTGGGAGCCAATTTGATGCTTGGGATAATACTTAAATAAAACAGCTTGTGGAAAACTTGTCCTATAGGACCTGGCAGCATGGTGGATAGGGAGTATCCACCTTTCTCCACACTAGCAAAATTAACTTTCCACTGAATTGAAGAAACAAAATACTCTTGCAGTCACTTGGCAGGAGCACGGCGCTCCAACACTTGAGTGCTGTGGGTGGTGCTGCATCCCGCAGCGTTGGAGCCGTGGCATCACACACGGTGGCACAGGAGAGTAGGCAGATGTCTGGCAGGAAACGTGGGTGTGAAAGGGACTGATAGACGTCTCTTGCTACTGGGACAGATGGCTCTCAATCTCTGTGGTAGCAAGTGTGCCATGTCTTCAGAGACAGACATTTGCTCTATTAAATATTCTTAGCTTATGTAGAAGCCAACTGACAGGGCTTCAAAAGGTAGAGGAGAAGGGGAGTGATGGGCAAAACAACTTCTGCTGGGAGGCTGACAAGGCAGTGTGGCCAGGCACTCTTAATGGTGTTTAGGTGCATGAGTAAACATGCAAAATAAATTAAACTCTTGCAAAAAAATGAAGACAGTAAGTCACTGTCTAGAAGAACAATTACAAATCTAGAACTGTCTCTTATTCCATAGCTGCTGATCTGCTATGTAACCCACAGCAGACACGTGTAACTAATTTTAGGAAGCTACTTATTACCTATGAAAATATAATTTGCTACCTTGACAGCTGCTCCTGAAGATGATGTCACCCTCTTCCTGTTCATTTCCCCATCAACAGTTGGAGGTAAACTTAAAGAATTCTGGCTATGCAATGGTCACGCAATGCATTAATTCTTGAAAGATACCAGTAGTGGAACTGGTACACAAGAGATACTTGTTATAATGCTGGAGTGAAATGCTCTCTTGAGGAGAACTGTTACTATACCAGGATTGGTGCTAGGCTTAGATTCTTAAAATATGCTCACTTATCATTATTTTTTTTAAACTCAAATGTTTTCATTGGTATGTTTTGTTTTTGGATGTAAAAATGAATACAGGTTTGCCTGTGTGGGGCTTGTCCTCTATTCAACCCTGACCGTTCTGTGATTCTGTTTCATTTTTTTCAGTCTGTGCTTTTTTCCTGATTAGATTCATTTCAGGTTCTCCACTGTAAGAGTAATATTTCAGAATTTTCATACAAATATGAAATTAAACATTTTAAATTATATTTTGTCAGTGGGAATATAAATTAAAGGGTTGACCTGTCCTTTAAGAATGTACCTCTCAATGTTTTTATCTTTGAAAGTAATTCTTTTCCTTTGTATTTGTGACCTAAATGTTGTCCTTGATGTCTTTATAGAAAATTCTTTGTGTATTTTCTTCATTAAATTAAAATGATTTTACCTTAATGTAATTTCCTATTGCTTTTTTAAAATTTCCTATTCTGCTACATTTCCCCTTTCTGGAGAATTTGTTTGGTTTTAATTGGTGACATAGAATACACTTGAAGATGTGCCCCTAAACTTTGATTCAGAAAAAAAAAGACCAAAACTAAATTTGGAGATGGTTCTGGCCAGTCTATCTTGGTTAGACTTACAATTGAAGCCAAATTTAGATGCAGTAGGTCTGCTACTGGTAAAAAAAAGGGCAACCTTTAACTGCCCAGAGCAGTGTCTAAGATCATGCTTCATTAGCAAAAGGATCATGTGAAAGATGAGCTGTGGCTTGGAGGATGTGCTGTAAATGCTGATCCCCTGACATTCTTCTGAATTTCCCACACACACTTGGTGTTTGCCTGGAAGATACAACATCCTTCCTATTTGCTTTTCATTTCCTAACGGGAGAGAAGCTTTTCAAATGTGAGCTCTGCTCTTGTGCCACTCTGGGGGCACTTGCAAACACATACAATTGAGAGGCCCTACAATGTTGGCTGTGCATAGAATTGTTAGGTGTTAATAATCCCTCTGTCAGACAAGTTCTGTAAATCCGGTGGCTTTTAAAAAACAACAAAATCCCACACTTTGAGGTATGCACTCCTACTGAAGTCAATAATTTGCATACATACATACATTCCTGTTTGCACCTTGGCTCTGTGAAGGCTTTTTTGCTTAAGGGAATTGCTTTCTGGCTCTTCTTTACAGCTCTCTCTCCATATAACTGCCACATAGACTCTACTGAAAGATGTATGGAACTCTAATAGGATAAATACAAAAGTATCCAGTAGGTGACACTATCAGTGCATGTGTGTGAAGGGGTATTGGGAGAAGTGGTAGTAACTTATGTAAAAAAACCCAAAAACATGTTCATTCACTAATTGTATGCCTTAATTTGCTGGTTTAGGTTCACCACGCAGCTTTTTCGCTGATTTTGTCTGCAGCTTTGCCTGTAGTGTTTTGATTCCACCCCCTCACCCTGCCCCCACGGATTGAGGAAATGATCGCATTCTTGATAGTGCTAAACACATCTCGTTTTGCGGTGTTGGCAGGGCGTGTCATGTGGCGAGTGGGAGCATTAGCTGGTCTTAGTAAAGCTGAAGTACGTGTCCCAGGTATGAACTTAGCAGCCTTAGCAGATGTTTAAATGTTAAATTCATGTGTGTTTAAGATCTTTACACTAAATAATGTATTCTCTGCATCTTTTATTTCTTTTCCTAAAGCTGAAAAGTTGAAACTAAGATAAGCTAATGTCCACGAGTCACTTCTTGAGGTATGCAGTGGTTGGTGGAGAGACGTTTAATTAGTCTGGGTTTGTTACTTACATAACAAAAAATATAAAAAGCTTAATCTGTTCTGGTTCTTTAGCTGTCATAATAATGGTGGTTCTGATTACAAAACTAGTGCTCTGTTTGGAGAGTCTTTTGATGTCTGAACTAAAATCTGGAAATGCATTTATCAAAAGTCATAAAATACCTTGAGCTTAAAGTAAGTTCCTCCTTCACCAAGAGCTTTTCAGGATCGGGTAATGGAATAACAGCCTAAAGGGCTTTTTCCTTGCTTTTGTGGCAGGTGTGCAAAAATGTGGAATTATAAACATTATCCAAATGTTGTAACAATAAATGAAGGAAATTCATATAATGGAATGATCACTTACTGACCTTATTACAATTTCCTTAGTTATTGGATACAACTTAGTGACATGGAGCCATACTCTTTAAGTCCTATACTACTAAAAATACTTTTAAAAATAAATTATTCTGTAATATCTGTCATGATATTTGTCTCTTTTTGCAGTATTACTTTAGAAGCACATACTTTTTCATTTACTTGAAATAAATCAGCCCAACTGTTTTGTTGCTTGCAAATTACCAATGTGCCTCCTTCCACCAGCCTGCTTTGCCCTATTAGGTGCATGTTAGCCATCATGATACTATAAACACTTGCATGCTCAACTTTTGCTGTAAAACTGGTTCCATTTGAAATTAATAGAATTTTTCTTTTATTACTCAAAAACTTATAATGAGATCAGGAAGTGAGTGATTTGAGTAAACAATTACACTGTCTGAAAGTACTCTTTTGTTCTATGTGAAATCTGTACTTAAAAAATACTTAGTTCCTATCTGCACAGTGTTCCTGACCTAAATAGTTAGGATGTTTGAAATTGCCACTTGTGAAAGAGTTTGCCTGAATTGAGTAAATACAGTTAAAGTTTGGGATTTGTTTTTTTTCTTGAGTAGTTTCTTCCGGTCTGTGTTGGTCTTAAGATCTTTAAGCACAATAGAATGGAATAACGTCTACTTCAGAAATTGTCTCAAAAATACAATTAAAATTTAAGAATACTAAAGAAAAAAAAAGGGAGAAAAATCTAGACAAACCCAACCCAGTCCTCAAGCATGCACTTTGCACCCACAGAGAACCCATTGACTGATTCAGTGGGCTGTGTTCAAAAGTGAGGTGTAAAGGGTAGAAATCACATGCAGATTTGAGTGTAAGCAAGACTAAGGATGGCATAACTGCAGTGGTGAAATACAGAAAAGTGTAATCTCTAAACCTATATGGTATTCTCATATAGTTCCTGAATAAATGTAAATTGTTTACTGATACTCAGTTAGAAAAGTGCATTTCTACATGTATTGATGCATTTATATATGTGTATAGGTATGTAACTGGGCTGTTCACTACAGTCTTTTATTTTAAGGCTTTTGTCTTATCAAGAGTTTAAAGCTGAGTTGGAGATGGGATGTAAATTTGCTTGGGATATTTGCCATACTTAGTGGCTTGGAAGAGGCAGATGACTGCTTCTGATGGCACAGAATCCGACAGGTTCACATTTTTTGTAGCTTTACTGTCAAAGACTGCAAGATTTCCTGAAAATTGTGTGTTCCTGAGGATAGTAGAGATGGCGAGGGTTCAGTGCTGCTTTAATAATAATGTATGGGAAAATGTTTCATCTTTTGTAAAAATCTTAGCTTGAAAATGGATTTTTTTTTTTCTCTGCTAGACCAACTAATTAATTTTTTTGTTAAGTGTGAAGGAAAAGGAGGGTTAATGTATGCTTTTCTATTAAGCATACTTGTAAGGAAGTCTAGGGGTTTTTGCTGCTGGTATTCATGTAATAACACCACCACCCAAGTACCACTACCCCAAACAGAGAAAACCCATAAATATTGGCATTACCAGCCATGAGGTTTTTAAACTAGTATGGTGTATACATCAGTCTAAAAATTAGTTTTAGACAACTTAAATTGTCTAATCTAACCTCTCTGTGGGTCCCCTTCTATGCTCTTTGGAGAATGATGGGCATTCCTGCAAGAATCTTAATTTCATATGAGACATCACTTAAATGTATGGGCTAGTTCACCTGTTGGGATTTCTTACTGCCTGCCTACAGTTAACTTTACAGGGGAAATCTAGAAGATAATACGCCTGTTGGCTAACACTGTGTGGGATGAATCCTCCTGTAGATGATTGTTTCAGTATCTTGCCTTGTAGGTCTGCAAAGAGTACTGCCAAAATAAATGGATCCTCAATATTTGCTTAATGGAAACCTTAAATACAGAGAAGCTTGTGTTACAAATTGGTAAGTTTTGGAGTCTCGTTGTTTGATGTTAGGTCACAAGTGCTGAGACTAACCCACAGGTTACAGTCTGAGTTCTATTGTAGCCTGTGTACAGCTGTATTCTTGGTTGGTCTTGCATGGGGAAAGTTCCAGAAAGCAAAGGTTTAGATTCTAGATATGTTATTTCCTGAATCTGAAAGAACTGAGGTTTTGATAAGTATCAGATGACAATTCCACTGTCTCAGGGCAGGATTTTGACCCATAGTAAATGTGTGGCAAATGTTACATTTTAATATAGAATGAATCTTTGACAGTGATTGTGTTATGGTTAAGTTCTTTGTTATAAGGTATGTCCCTCTGTCATGATGCAGAATAGGTAGAATAAATGACAAATGCAAGTTCAGAGCAATTTGCAGCTTTCACTACATTAAGCTGGAATTATCTGCACACACAAATGTGTGCATCTCTGGTGTAGGTGGTTACATCTCTGGTGGTCACATACCAGAGCATGTATCTGAAGGATCTAAATGCATATAGGTGCTATTAACACTAAAAAGTAAATCAGGATACTTGTGTTTGTAGGAGTTTAGATTTTTTTATTGTCTCTATGGAGGTTTTATTTTAAAAGAATAGATACATCCACGCCTGCGCAACTGAAATAGAAATACTGCTGAAAACATGGTGCAAACTCCTCTAACTTACTCCAGTGGCAGGGAAAAAAGTGGTGGAAGGCATCATCTTGCTTGTGTAAAAGGAGAGGCACTTTAGGTCTAGAATCCCTCACTTGGGAATACAGCTAAGGTGTAAGTAAAATCGCTCAGGAGAGCTGCTCTGGGCTGGATCTGCTACTGGGCAGAGCCGTGAGATCTTGCGAGGGATGACTCATCCCCGGACCTGCTGTTTGGCTAGTTTGGATTTGTAAGCACTGCAGCTAGACACTGACAGCCTGCATTTGATGCTGTGCTCACTCACTGCTGATGATGGTAGTAATCACTGATACGTTTCTGTTTTATTACAGCTTTCAGAAGAGCTTGGACCTTCACATAGGCTGACATCCCACTGGTGATGAGGTGTTTGGCTCTAGTTTTTGCTGCTCTTCTCCTGATAAACAGCTTCTGTGAAAATACATTAAGAAATACCACCTGGATTCAGGAATCTCATTAACCAGTTCCCAGGCTATCTTTACCTTCAAACCACTCCTTGTAGAATATTAGGTTCTTAAACTTCCATCTGAGCATTCCAGCAAATAAAGAAGTTGTTGGCATTGTCAGGCTTTCATGCTGAAAGCCAGGGATTATATTAAGAAGAGAAAAAATGGTTCTTGTGTGCCAGTTAAAAGCACTTCAGAGTGGTCTTTCCTAAGTGCTTCGTGTGTGGTATGGTACAGGAGGTGACTTGTGTGCTGAGAGTATCGTAGGGATTTGTCCTGTCCAAAGGGTGAACATGCTGATTTCTGTTCTGGTTACCTCTTGCTGATACATTCTGCTTACTTACAAATGAAGAGTTTGACATTTCAAGGCAGAATCAGTTGAAATGTGCCAAAGCTGGCAGTGAACCCTACCAGTGGTTTCTTCTTTGCATCTTTCTTTTTTAATACAGTCACTATATAAAAGAGTAAATGATTCAAGAAAATATACTGATGCTGTAGCATTCAATGGAGTACACAAAATTCACTAAATTTCTTCATGGTTGCTTTTTGCAACAAAATATATATACTATTTTGTATATTGTCCTAAGTATATTATCATAAGCTTATCCAATGTTGAAATAAAAATATAAACGATTGAAATATGATATCAAATAAACTTGACTTAAAAATTCAGCGGTTAAGTATGTGTGAATTTTATTTTACCAAATAGAAATTGCTCTTTAAAATGGTTTTACTCTAAGACTCCACATTTATTATTTGACTATGGTTTAAAAAAATCTATGGGGATTAAAAACCTAGTATCACAAATTTCTACCAGACAGAAGCACCATTGGCTGAAACACAATTGTGAATGGTATACTACTACAACAGGATGAAAGTTTCCTTTCAGGTATGTTGTAGATTCCTTGATTTACAGGAAAATGTTAGTTTGAGAGTTATGTGGGGAGAAGTTACTGGCAATTTGTAAGTAGAATCTCTATGAAAGAATTAAATTTTTTTTTAAGAGAAGAAAATTCTCATATTGTAAGAAACTGATGAGCATCCTGTCTGATCTTCCTCATGTACATTTGGCACAGAAAAGATTGGAGATGCATACCGAACATAAACACTTGGTCCCTCTTCATATCTGGAAGAATAATAGTTGGACATTTGCAACTGAGTACATAAAGTGCTGCTAGAATGGGAAGTGTTTACTTTCCTTAAAATGCTGCCATGTGAATTGTATTAACTTGTTTGCAGTCAGATGGCTCTTTAACTTGAAATTGCTTGAGTGGTAAGTACTCATTTATGACAACAGCAATGCTTTATTCTGAAGCACTCCGGTGGCTTTTCCCTGACTTGGCTTTGGGAAAATGTTTTGATCCTTGTGGATGTTGGACCCGGAGGACACTGATGTAACATGTTGGTTGTTTAATAGCATTTAGCAGTAGCAAAGGGATGTGAAGGAGATGTAGGTATGTAGAATTTAATTAAACAAATTGGAATCCAGCCAAAACTCAGATCAACAGTCCCAATCTTGCAGAAAGCACAAGGAGACTTGTAATAGTTGGTAAGTGAACTGAGCTTTCATTTTTGTGTCACCTTGACAATTGTGTTGTAAGCAATCTGCTTTTCTAGGGAATTTATTCAGTAATGTTGTGAAGGATGGTCTGTACCACTTACCAAATTACTAGTAATTACTAGAGATTACTTCTGGCAGCATTCTGCTCTCTTTTTACATCTTTCACATAAGCACCAAGCTCAATCTTAGCATTTGAGAACAGGCAAGAGTAGCTTGGAGTAGCAGAGCTGCAGGTGTAATATGGTGCAGTTGCATGCCCACTAGAATTTTTAATATGCTGGGTTTTTTTTTTTTTTCCTTTTTTTTCCCCCACTGTTGTTCAAGCAGGCTGTATAATAAGCTTGGTAAATTAATTAGAAAGGGGACCTTGAATACAAAATAAGTGCTTTATTTATCTTTTTTTTTGTACGTTTATTACCCTATTGTAAGCGGGCAGAAATATTCGGCATTAATTAGTTTACTGAAAAGACTGACTGCTGATAACAGGTTTTGTACGTGCAAGGTATGATTTAAAGAGCCAAATTCTAATCTGTTCTTCATCCCAGCCCCAGGCAGTATAGTTATTCTGAAGTAAAGCAAAGGATTTTGGTATGTACTTGTAAGTGATCTTTCAATATGAATATGACAAATTTTACCAGAATTATTTCTTTGTACTCTAAAAAAGGAAGAAAATTTAGATTCTGAAATTAATAATCTTGACACATTTCTGGTTTGCTTTGTAAGAAATCTTGGAACACCAGCCTTTTATCAGAAGTTCACACACTTTGGTAATTCGGGAGTCGCTAGTAGTGGAAGTCTAATGTGGCTTTCATGTGTAACTATCGTTGAATAATATAAAATATTTTAAATGTACTTAGACCATCGTGCAATTATTTTCTAGTCCAACTGCCAGGGATAGTAGAAATCTTTCAAGTCTACTTCTGACTCCAAGCCCAATTTTTCAAGGAATATCTGAATTGGTATGCTTTATATTCTCCATAATCCAGCAAACAGGGATGTGTGTAGTTTTTTGAATGTCAATTTCCAGGAGTCTGAGAGGAATCCAAGCTAGGTCTTAACTGTGCTTACTCTTGAACAAACTGATCCTTACTTCCCTGTCCTTCCTACTTTGGTGTTGTGAAAGACCTTTCATAGAGCAGCAGCTCCACGAAGTGCAGGCTCAGCATAGGTTAAGGGCTGTAGCAGAGTTGACAAAAGACTCTTGTGTTACGTTCAGGCAAAGGTTCTACTGCTATAAATAATGCATGTTTTAATTGGAAACTTTAAATGGAAATATCCGTCTCTAAAGGCTCATTGATTTCAGTATAATCTCTAGGGGCGGATTCTGCTTATGTGCTGAATGTGAAACACATTCACCAAATTTGTGGTTGGTTTTCTTCATCTGCAGTGCCTGCACAAGTGAGCTCCTTCCTATAAATTAAGACAAATGTCATATCTACATAATCATCTTGGAATTTCTATCACTGTATATTATAAAAGTTGCATGAGACACTATTACAAGACTGGGTACCCACTGGTTTTAAGAATTCTAGTTTCCTTTTCCCTAGGTCAGTATTAATTGGAGGGTGCACCATACGTATTAAGTTTGATTATTAGTAGGGAATGAGTTAAAATCAGATAATAAATATTGTCAGATTTTCCTAGGTTTAATCACTCTGTGCCTGATGTCAACCACAGGCTTAGGTCTCCATGTACAGCTACACTGTCTAGGCTGATACCTGCCTAATTCGTGAATCTGGAACTCTAATCCCATCCAATAGGATGGGCACAACTTTTCTTACTATTTTAATTAAATTGATTTAAAACCACACCTTAAGGCCTCTTCTATACATGACGTCCTACTGACTTCACTAAGGGTATCTGACAGTTACCAAAGTGGTGTCTGAGTGTGTGAATACAAATCTATGTGGAGGCTAGTAGTTTGCTTTGGGCTAGGTTGATTTTTTGCATTAATGTGAATCCTTTCAGTTTGTGTATATTCATCAGTCTTCTTTTAAACTCATTTGACAGTGTCAAGATGAATTTTGCAAATTCTATTAGTAGTTTATAGATATTAAAATAATAAATGAGCCCCTGCCACACAGCTTGCAGAATTGTAGAAAAAAGGGAAACAGATTAGGGTGGCCAGTGTCATTTTATTGCTGTCCACTCTGAGCCCCCTAATCTCTTCTTGTTTGTGGGCAAGCCTGAGCAATTTACGCCAAGAATGCATCTAAGACTTAGAATTTAGGAATACAATAGAATTTAAATGTAGAAGTCCTGAGTGATGTGGAGTCCTTCCAGAAATGCCTGAAGGCTGAGTTCAGAAAAGGCTGTAGGAACACCAGACCCCAAGCTTTGAGTGCCTATAGGCACCCCGTGTTTCAGCATGGGGTTGGCATTGTACTGACTTACAGATGAGCCAGGGGCCTCAGAGTGTCATCCGGAAGATGCTGACATTGAGTATGGAGCCTTCAAGAGGCAAGGTTGGACATAGGATTGGATTTTTACCTCCTGTCTTCAGACTGAAGTACCTCCAGCTGGTCGTGGTTAACTCATGAACTCTTACCTCTTGATGTATGGCTGGAGTTTGCTTTGACAAGACACAACCCAGGAAAGTCCTGGTGCCCCAATATTTATTTGTCTCTGTGAAGATAGTGTGTAGAGGTTTAGAAGACTTCTTTGCCCAGTAAGACTGTTTTATATTCTGGGTTTCCCAAGAGAGTGCAGAAGGGTTAAAACCTTTTGGAAATGGCATTTATCAAGTGCTCCTATGAAAGTGTTATTCATAGGATAGAGGAGACCAGGCTTCTAATTTCTATTTCAGAGAATTTTCAAATATTCTGTTTTAAATGGAACAGGATTTAGGTCACATCATTCCATGTAGCATAACTCAAATGTTATGTAGTATAGACTTTCTTTTGTTTTTCTAGTGGCTAATAGTGACTGAATTAGTCTGTTAGCAGTGGTTTCAGACATTCTTCTAGCTTTATGGACAGAGCCCTTTCTTTAGCGGTGGCGGAGATAACATAAAGCAGAAGACGGTTTTTAAATTTTTTTGCTGAGGCTTCAAAGCAAGTCCAGGGCAGAAGTCAAGCAAGGAAAAGCAGTTCTGTCTTGTCCACGTGTCCTCTTTAGCAGAGTGCTAGGAATAGAGAAAAACGTAACTTCCTTCCCTTCTTTCCCTAGAAGATTATTCCTGAACACAAATTCAGGATAGCTACTGAAAGTAAAAAGTAGAAAGGAGAAGTCTAAACCAGATAGAGCTGCCCAAGTCTGATTTTTGTTGAAGAACTAATAGTTAATGCTATTATATGTAGTTACCTCTAAATTCTGCAAGGCAATGCATTGTCTAAGTACATTATTCTTTTCTGGATCATAAATATACAGGGCTTAGTAGTATACATGATGTACACTCTAGGATTGCATCGCACCTAAATCTGTGTTTTTAACTTCATATTCTCGTTCCAAGGTAATTCTGCATATAATGGGAAGTCTAAAAGGCCAACAGAAATAAATTAGCTACAAACAGCAGCAGTGTTGGCAGAAAATATCTTGAAAACATCTATGGATTATGTTTTCTCATTTACACTGTATTTTCAAAATAAGCAGCTCCCTGTGGACTCCTAGACACAGAAAACACGTTCCAAGAGACGGCATGTGAAGATGAACCAACAGAGGTAGGGTAGGTGAAAGTCCCATGCTGTAAACTGATATTCAGCATTCTTTTGAGTCATTGCCCTGATAACTCCACACCCTCTGAGTAATATGGTCATACAGCAGTGACAGGCCACCATACCCCAGGGAGAAGGAAGCTCTTTTTGTGTTCCCAGCCAGGCATATGCCAAAGTATGCCCATAACCTGTTGCTGAAAGTGCTGATTGCATCTAATTGGTGCTAATTTATTCTGGACTGAGTTGTACTGAGTAATAGCTGTTAGCAGGGGCAGAAGAATTTACCTCTTTATAGGTGTCGATTCAAGTCTAGCTGACGGACAGTGTGCTGCTGTGCTTATTAGTAATTCTTACCCTCGATGAAAGGGATCTGTAGCACTCCTCTTTTGTGTCATGAAGAATACTTTGGCCAAAATTTTAGTATTCTTGCCAATACAGGTTGGCAAGAAAGCGTGGTTCCCTGTCCTCCTTGTCTCTCCAGTGGCCCTGCCACCGATTTTACATGGACTAGCAGCTCTTGTCCAGAACGAGATTCCTTAGGGAGTTCTCAAATTTTTGCTACTGACGCACTTGCTGTGAAACAATGTCCCTCTCTGGCTCCCAGTTTATAGGAGTGGGTGTGTCCAGTGTTAGAAAAGGCCATGCCCTGGTAAATAGCTGCGTTACTGTTTTATTGTGGTTGTTCTTTCTTTGTGTGCAAGTACAAGGAAGCAACAACCTAATACAATGTTATAACCTAATAACCTAAGAAAGCTTCACTTCCTCCGCGATAGTAGATGGAACTGGCTTGAGGCGTTTGATTGTTGTCTGAATTTCGGAAATGATGCCTCGGTGATTGGAATGCCCTTTCTTCACTTGCCAGCTGCTGCACGGAGGTACCTCAGTTCCATTTTCGTGTGGAAGCTTTAATTTCTGTTTCCTTAACAGAAAGTGAGCAATGCAACACCCCTTTCCTAGCATACAATTAGTCCTGCCTTATTCACTGCTGGCGGAACAGGCAGAAACAGATCATTTGATAGAAACTGTCTCTAATTAAACCGAGGCAAACATGTCCTGTTAAAGATTTGAGGAAATCTCTTCAGGCAAGAAGTCTGCTTCCTAAGGATGGACTTAACATGGCCTTCCTTGTATTGTACTTTCCTTCCTGTAGATGACAGATGTGGTTAAATGCTGGTGTCGTTTCCTCGAGCAATGGCTTTACTCCACACCCTGCTACAAGGGGTCACGCTGCCTGTGGCTGATTCTTCCCTGCCTGGTCTTGTACTAATTTCAGTCTTTCCTGGAGCCAGATGTATGATTGAGCTTTACAAACCTTAGCCTAAGAAGTAATGCATTCCATCTATTGTTTGGTGCTTGGATACTTTTTACAGGCAACAGAGGTAGTATTTGTTTCCTGGAAGTAATCAATCCCATTCTGATAGGGGTGGTGGGGTAGCAAGGCATTTGCTTCCTAGGTGTAGCCACAGCAGGCAGTGTTCCAACAGCCAGCATCTCTGCTCTCTGCAAACCCAGCTTTGCAAGAGGATCTGCCATGGGATGCTCTTCAGTTATATTTTCAGAGAAATCAAGGGCTGTCAATAGTCAATTTGGTTATTAAAACTCCTTTTAACAATCATCTGAAAATTGTAATGGTATTTTGAAAAGGCCAGTCCCTGCAGTCTTGTGCTCATTGTGGAATTTCAGTAAGTAAAAGCAGTATTGTCCATCATGTTTTTCTCTGTTATAGAGAGCTACTCAGACTAAGATTGGTGAAGGAGTCCTACTATATGGCAGATTTGAAGAAAAAGTAACGCAATTTTTAAATTGTGATCAAAAGATTTTAAGTACAAGATTTTAAAGCCAAATGAGATAATAAGATCAACATCTCCCAGGTAACTTATCTTCAGAGGTAAACATGGCCTGTATGCTATCTGTAGCCCTAGCACAAAATGCTTTTGTAATGTTCTCACTTAAACAATTTCATGAACAGCAAAGCTACTAAAGCCTTACTCCCAAAGTGTGTATATGCATGTTTCATGTCCTCCTATGTGAATTCTCTAATGTCTAATTCGGTGGCCTGTTCCTCTGTGAGGAAATAAGATATCCATGTGTTAAGAAGAGATCTGATATGTTAAGGACTGGCTGGGCTGTTCAATATCTTTATTGTTGATCTGGATGAGGGGACTGAGTGTACCCTTAGTAAATCTGCAGACAACATCAAGTTGGGCAGGAGTGTTGATCTGCTGGAGGGTAGGAAGGCCCTGCAGAGGGACCTGGACAGGCTGAATCAGTGGGTTGAGACCAACAGAATAAGGTTCAACAGGGCCAGTTGCCAGGTCCTACACTTTGGCCACATCCCATGTGGAGCTACATCTAGCACTGGTGAGACCACACTTTGAGTACTCTGTCCAGTTTGGAATTCCTCACTACAAGAAAGACACTGAGGTGCTGGAAAAAGTCCAGAGAAGGACAACAAAGCTGTTGAAGGAGCTGGATCACAAGTTTGATAAGGAGTGGCTGAGAGAGCTGGGATTGTTTAGCCTGGAGAAAAGGAGACTCTGAGTTGACCTTATCATAGATGTAAGCCATGCCAGGGGAGGTTTAGGACATTAGTAAGAATTTCTTCACAGAAAGGGTGAATAGACATTGGAATGGATTGCTGTTCCCAGGAACAGGAAGGTAGTGGAGTCACCATCCCTGGAGGTATTTAAGAAAAGACTGGACGTGACACTTTGTGCCATGGTCTATTTGACACGGTGGTGTTCACTCATAGGTTGGACTAAATGATCTCAGAGGCCTTTTCCAACCTAACATTATCTATGTGCTTCTGTGGTAGTCTCTCTTTTGTCTCTTTTCATAAATGATTAAAGCATTTCATACTTAGCCACTCCCTACATTTTGTTGAATTTCATTAAACTTTACCACTGGGTTCCAGAATTACTAAGAGGCAGTGCACAGACCCATGCTTATGTAGAGAACAAAGCCAAGTTTTATTTTCATAGGAAACTTGGCTATAAATTTAGAGTGAGGGGTGTGGTGATGTGGTAAGAGTATTGAGAAGTGACTGATTGCATAGAGTGGTTGGCCCCAAAAAGCACAGAAAGGTGCCTGTGTCCAATCTCCCACCTTGCCTGTTCTCTGTAGTCCATTTCATAGAACTCCTGCTAGACAAGAGATGGCTTGTTTTTTATGAAAATACTGTATCATTTAAACCTAAAAAAAAGAAATTTTCTGCTTCAGTTCATAATCAGTCTTAGCAATGGGTCACAGTTAAATGTTACTTATTTCTAAATGTTATTGGTGTTATTTTTTTGTTTAACTTTTTGCTATTGATTCTTGCAATGCATTTCTCTGCTAAGTAAGACAACCCTCTGAGACTGTTTTTTACAGTGAGGGCTGTGTGTGCTGTAATTGGATCATTCATGATTTCATTTTTTGATAAATGAAACATTGAATTCTTTGGGCCCATATGATAGGGCATTTTCTCTAGCCATCATATTCTGGCTCCTCACTCTGTAATTGCAATCAGTGTGGTCAATAACAATTTCTAAATTAATTGGCAGATTCTGGCTATAGTATGCTTTCTAACTGGCACAGATCCTGCAGAAAGAGAGCAATATCCAGTTTCCTATCTGCTTTGCATGATAAAAATGCACAATAAAGTAAGGATGGCAGCATCAACTACTTTGTTGGGTTTTTATTTTTCTTTTTTTTTTCCGATGTGACTAGGAAGATGCTACTTCAGTACAAGCTGTAGAACCAGCTAATTTGAAGTTGCATTTTTATATTTATATTTAGTTTTCCTTTTACAACTCTTGCATTCATTAGCAAGCATTTGTCGAACCATGCTGTTCCTTTGAGATCCTCAAATGCCCTGCTCAAAGCCAAGCACTGTGAGCATTCAGGAAGATGTTGGTCTATCGCTACATGTTTCCAGTTTTCTCTCTATGAAGAACAATTTAAATTTATTATTGCCAGCTGTTTCTTTCTACGGTGTTGTGCTGTGTTTCTTTCTCATGTGATTAGTGATCCTGGTTGATTCAACTCTTTGCCCTGCACTGGGATAGCATCAAGGCTGCTCTGTTATGTTAAATTGCCTGGCAAGCTAGCATCACAAAAGATTTAAAACCGTAAGCAGAAAAAGCATGTGTTTGACCAGATTTTGCTCTTTTATAAATCCCTCTGAAGGAGTGGTTTATTTTTTTATTAATTACAATAACAAACAAATGTGATCAAGTTCACAGCCTCTCTCAGTTTTATCTAGTGTGGTCCTCTTGTGATTTTCTTGGGTAAATACTTGCGCTGGTTTTGTTTGCTTGCCCCTGTCTGATGCATGAGAGCATCATCTCACTGATTGCTGAAAACATCTTGCTCCCAGTGAATTTCATGCAGACACAGTAAAATACTTAATCCTCAGTCTCTGAGGGTGATCACGAGAGTCTGGTTAACCATTTCACCTTATGGCTAAACATTAATTACGCAGAGTGTACTAGTATCCTTTTTTTTGAAACATTTTAACTTAAGTCATTCCGTGATTAATGCTGGCAGGTCATTTTTTTCCTGTGCTGCTGCAGAGCGAAGTTAAATTTTGCTGGCTGCATCTGTGTCTCTAGCTGGGTGATGAGTTGTATAGGTTTAAGACAACACTACTGACAAAATGGATGGGTTGAAAATCAGGTTCTTCTGTTGTTACAGAGCAGCTAGGCCAGAATGAAATGGCAGTGGTTCAAGCCCATGCTAGACAGACCATATGGTCCTTACGGTGAAATGAAGTGGTGTTGCGTACGTGTATTGCTAGGCATAAGGACAACTGCTCCAGCTTTCAGAACTGCTGGCAGGAGTCCTACATAGAAGAAATATTTCCTTCCTCTATCCCTTAAAAGTCATTTAGGAGTGAAGCCAGTGTCCCTGCCTGTCTCATGCTAAAGCAAGATGTACTAGGAAAACATGCCTCTTAGAAAGAAGTGGACATGATTAATATATTTCAACTATATATGCAACTTAGTTCTGAAATAATTAGCTAAAATGACCACAACCATCACTTCTGAAATACAGGACTGCAAAGGATCTCTTGGGTGACTATGTCTTAACCTTCTTCTCCCAATAATTAAATGAATGCTGGTTAATTTATCAAATTCAATTTTGAGAGTTGTCATTTTTCTGCCCTATTGTTCCAGAGCTCTGATTCTCTCCTACTTTAATTTTCTAATTCTCACCACAAATTCTAGACTTGCTTGGTGATGCCATTAATGACACTGGAGATTTTTGATAGAAATACCCAATTGTTTTGTGTCTCGGAGAGGAGTTTGAGATGACAAGTGTGTTTTGAGTAAAAAGTGCTGGTTGAAGACCTAGCTGTTGGCAACATAGAACTGCACAGTAGAAACAGTAGTTTTTCCAGCTTGCAAGTGGTGAGTGAGCCAAGTCATCCTCAGGTAGAAGAAGTAAACCCACAGTCTTCCAGGAAATCATCTTCTAAAGGCTTTTTCCCAGCTTTACAAATTTGCATGGCCTTAATGAGTGACTGTACACACCTGAATTGGTAGATCTCCATAGGAGATTTTCACAAATCCCATTGTCTTTTATGTGGTGCTCTAACTAAATCAGAACAGGGATAAAAACAGATAAGCCCTGGTGTGACTCAGGCACAGGTAAGTCAATGGCAGTGCAGTCATATGCTAAAGCAAATTGCTCAGACTGTGGAAAGTATATACCGTTAATCATGCACTCTCACCCTCTTACCCTTACACCCTGTCTTTCATCCTCTGGATGTTTGTCTGCTCTTTTGAGGTCATGGTGCTATTAGTTCTGGTGCTGTGCCCTGCATACTGGGCAGCTGAATGAAATGTGTGTGCATGTCAGAAGGCAAATCTCACAGGTTTTCATTGGCTTTGCTTTCTGACTTCTGACTCCTGGATTTAGCTGTTGATGTCATTTGCTAAAAAGCAGAAGAGATCAAGCCATTAGCAATAAGCCATTTCCTTCTGTTTTTTATTTTCCTTTCATGGAATGCTTTCACACTCTTAAGCAGAGCATTGTTTCTGTATCGACCCTGCCTGAAATTGTGTATTATGCCGGCTGCTATCCAGGAAAGGAGAGAACAGTTTAAACACCTCTCCATGCAGTGACAAGTGAAAAAATTGGGAACTACTATGCAAGTCTGGAAAGTGTGAGGGGCATGTGGCTTAGCGATTTTGTCAGTGCTGCCAAGGAATTTAAGAGCCTGGTTTTCCTACTAGCATTGTGTGTATGAGGCAGAAGTAGTAGAAAGCCCACAGAACCAGAAGAAACTAATATCTACCCCAAACTTTGTCACTGATGAGTCTCCCAAGAGAGTAAGAGAAATGTGGTGCTGCTAGAAGGGGATTTGGGACTGCGAGAAATGACATTGTGTTGGTTGATTTACACAATGTCAGTTTTTGAGGTCAGGTCGGCAGCTGGTATAAATCATGACAGTGAAAACAAATGTTGATGCAAATTTTCCTTGTAATCTTTAATTCATTTTTTGTAAATCATATGGCAACTGCAAAACAATTTGTCTTCATTAACATGAGTCAAAAAGCCTAAACACTGAGATAATTTAAGCAAAAAAACCCACCACATCTTCAGATGAAGATGTAACTTAGATCCAGCTGCAGGCTACTCAACCTTAGTGGAAAGTAATTCGGAATTCTGTATCACATGTACCAAACACTGCAGTGGTACTGGATTTAGAACTGTCTTCTGCTTTGGCACAGGTGTAAATTTGGATCATATCCAAAGACATTAGTGGGCTTGCATTGTTTCTGCACTGGTGTAAGGAAAGAGAATGATCTGTACTGGAGTGTCTGGGCCTCTCCTACAGAATCACAATTCCCTCTCTAGGAAGGGATCTAGGTTGCAGACTTCTGTTGACACAGCAATATCAGCCAGGGATAGGAAAAGGTGTCATCTCTGGCTAGTGGAGCCAGGCCAGGAAAATCTAATATAAATGCAATTACTCAATGTAACTATTATAGTTACAGGGTGACTTTCAGACGGGTTGCCAAATGCAGCAGTTCTGCTGCTCCTGAATTACATCCACACAATGGATTTTGTGCTGGATGCTTTGGCTGGAATGGTTACTCCAGCAAAAGGTCATGTTAGTATAGATCACATACACATCTTTTAAAACCTGCCTTCTTTAGCAATTAATAATTAGTAGGCTTTAGGCAAATGGGGGATCTGGGTTTTTAGGCAAACTGTGGAAGACAAGCTAAAGCTGCCCAAATGAGCCTGTATTACATGACACCTGTGATGCAGTAATTTCAGTCCCCCCTTGCAAACACAACATTTAAGAAAAATCTGTCACTTATTCATAAGCTATTTGTTGTTTTGGGTTTGGGTTTTGTTGTTGTTATTTTGTTTGGGTTTGTGGTGGTGGTGTTGTTTTGTTTGGATTTGTTTGTGGTGATTGTTGCAAAGAGATACCAGAAGACATGATATTCCCTTGGTATAATACCAAGGGAAGGAGAAATATTTTGCAGGGGCTTTAAATCATAACACAGTGTTTGGGTTTGAGTGATTAGGGAGAAGCAAGCCTGCATCTGATTTGGATATATATGTTTATCCTGCAACCTAACTCACAGGGTTTTTGGAGCCAATCCGTAAACCCGATCCCAAACTCACATACCTCCCTGGGAACAGCACATGCTTCACATCTAAAAGGGCTCTTTTCTCTCCCATTCTTCTTGTTTATGGAGCCTTTTTCCTGGTCTGGTGATCTTTTGCCTAGTTAAAAATAAATAGGGTCCAAGAAATGAATAATAAACAGGGCTAATAATAATATTAAATAAGCAAGTTTCTCTCTTAGAGAATAAAAATAGAGAAAGAAAACCTAACTTTTTCTAGCTACTTTATTTTAGCAGCATGATTTGCAGTACTGCTTCCAGCACAGAGATTCTTAGAGAGTCATAATTCTTTTGCTTTGTATTTTGTTGTGGTTTTGGATAATCTAGGCATTGTTGCCAAGGGCAGAATGGGGAAAGTGCAAGAAATTTGTTCATATGTGCACACGAGTGCTTGCATTCATCTCTGGCTTATATGTGCCTGGAAGGGTTCACATCCCTCTCCTCCAAGTATATGGCCTCCGTGTGTTTGGGATTTGTTACATTCCAGTCAGTGCAGCATAAATCCTTTTTAGGTAGGTCATAATGATTCTTACTGCTCAGCTGGGTATGTATTTGAAAACTTTAGCCATTTGCTAGTAGAATTTGGAACTGACTTCTACTGAAACATGTCATGAAGCAAGCTTTGAATTTTTAATACCTCTTACTGCATAACTTAATTTAATTAGTTCTGCCCCTTCACACTGACTTGTTAAGACATCTCCCTTAATATGTTACCAAATTAAGATATTTCAGAGAGAAATACTGGAAGAGAAGGAAAAAATCTCTACAGCCAAAGAGCAAGAGAAAGAACTTTCTGTGAGTGTGATCTGAAATGAGGCTGAGAACTAGTGAAGTACCACCAGGAAAACTGCTGCCATCAACACTGCTGGGAAGAGCTGTGGTGGAACATCTGGTTCTGTTAAGCAAAAGCAGAAACCTTGAAGCTCTGTTGCTCTGCAACACATCTGGAACACTTAAACAGGTTTTTAATTACATGAATGCGAAATGATGGAAAATGAGGCTCAGCAGTTTGTTTTAGCGTAACACAGTAAATGATCCAAGGGTACAAACCAGCAGTGTGATGAGCCTGCTCCAAAATCATCGAGTAAAAGCAGACAAGAAAAGTGACTTTTTCTGGATGGACTCCCACTGATCATCCACTGCATGTCCAAATATTTCATAGGCAAGCACACCTACTAATGATAGATAGTGTAAGCAGTAGCAAGATAATAAGCTCGTCTCACTGATCCAAATCTCTCATCCTTGCTATGTTTTAAAGAAAAGTCTTCTCTAGAATTTCTATCCTGCGTCTCTAAAGAAAGTAGCCTTTTGTGGGGATGAATTCTGATTTTAGCCTTCAGATTTTCTTTTTGTTGTTACAGTGTCTCTTGTGAGAGCAAACTGAAAGTGATTTTGAAATCGTTTAGTATGGAACATCCACTGTGGTTTGGCATCTCTTGTGTTTCTGATCAAATTAGCACTGCTGAAAGATTTTGCATGCTTATCACAGGAGACAAATAAGCAGACTTCCAAGAGCAAGAGAGACCTTTAAACTTTAAAAAGACAGGGTCTGATTATGTCAGAATGGACTTTGTAGAAAATGTTACAACTCCACGCAATTATTAAGAAAAGGGCTTTTTGATTTGAAAACTCAAGACTTTCGCCTGAATCTTACCAGTTGGTCAAAGTGGTTGTCATGCTACGTTAAGAACACCCTGCAGAAAAGAATTTAGTTTTGACAGCTATTATGTGATTCTGCCTGCATCACAAATATGCCTTTAATTCAGAGCTTACTCATAAGAAACTGAAAATGCCTAAATATATATTGTTGAATTTGCTTCTTCCCCGGCATGAAAAACCAACCAGCCAGCCCCTTGTTCTCGGATACCACTGATTAGGAAGATGCTCTTTACTCAAAGTGTGGTGAGGCACTGGAACAGGTTGCCTAGAGAAGCTGTGGGTGCCCCATCCCTGGAAGTGTTCCAGGCCAGGTTGAAAGGATCCTGAGCAGTCTGTTCTAGTGAGTGGCATCCCTGCCTGTGGCAGGAGAGTTGGAACTACATAAGGTCCCTTCCAACCCAAACCATTCGATGATTTGTGGTGATGAGCTTGGGAATTTAACCCTCCAAGTGAGGGTTAAATATTTTGATATCCAAGTGAGTTTTATGAATTCAATAACTGTACAAGTTGGAGATCTCTTTATTTGTTGTTGAAGTCCCTCAAATCTGATTAACTGCCAGCCTAGAAAGTCCTCTTTTTACCAAACTTACTCGCTTACTTGCTGTTGATGGAGGGATTTGAAAACAGGTTCACTCTGAAAATGTTAAGTACAGACCATAGCTTAATTACCAGCTACCTGTTGCTGTTACCAAATCTCTTAAAACAGGAATAAGGCGCTCTAACACCAATTTTTCGGTGTTAAAGAGGGCATTATTTATTTAGATGCCTGGAAGGCGTGGGGGATCACTCCTCCTAACATGCCCCCTGATTTCTGCAAGCATGTTGCTAATATACAGTCACTACATGCATATTATACTTTGTTCATTGCTATATAAACCCTCCCTGTGTTCCCCAGGTTCCTAAACTCAGTCCTTTTTTTGGCTGTAGCTGCATTCCTGAGTCAGATATCTCCTCTTTATCTTCTAACATCCTTACTTGGAGGACAATTTCTGCATGCCTTGCTTCTCTGCTAAAAGTCTGCAGACACAGTGTCTTCTCTGCTAAAAGTTCACAGTTACAGTATCTTTCTACTAAAAGCTCACAAGTACAGTAGAAATTGAATTAACCTTTTTGGTATCAGGGGAGTTTTATGTGAGGATGAGAAGATGAGACATTTTACTGCATCAAGCAAAAGAAGATATGGGTTTTAAAACTTGTAGCAGGAAAAGCTTTTCAAAAAGAACTGCCAAAGCTTGTGCTGGTCTAATATAATGAAAAAACCTGACCAGCTCCCCTACAGGTGGAAAGCACCCTTAAATAAAGTTCAGGAGGCCACTCCATTTTATTGACTTTGAAGGTACAAGATCTGTCCAGATGTCTGAGCTATGTTTGCAGTACTTGGGAAAGTGTATTTTCTTAAAAGGTTGTGGTCCTGAATTACTCTGCCTGGAGGAGCTCTGACGTTCTCATTAGCTTGAAAAATGGATAATGCAAGCCAGAGGCAGACATGATACATCCACCTCTCTGAAAGGCCCTGATGGTTCATTCATAATGTTCAGTAACCCTGTTATAAATGCTCTTCTGGGTTTCTCCTTTGGGGGCTATTCCTGGTGCATCCTAACTCGCTTAACAAGCTGCAGTAGTTTGAGAGCATCCACTGTGGCTCCACAGGCCAAATGGAAGGAGATCTTGGAGATTCTTGTTAGCTTTTGTAAGCTTGCATTAACAAAACTATCCAGTTGTTCACAGTCACTCTATCAGTCCTGTTTCCAAACCCTGTCCTCAAAGTCAGTAAGGTGGGATGGCAATCTTCAGCCCCACCAGGCCATGGCAGCAGGATAGGCTGCATCAGAGTAGACCAATCCTCACACTACAAATTTGTGAGGTGTTTGCTTTTGTGCTGCTGCACTGGGTGAGAATGGGGATGGACAAAGGGTAGAGGCATCTCTGAGGCTTTGCTGGCCTGCCTGTATCCTTGTGTAAGCAGGTAATTTTCTACCAAGGCAAAACAGGGCAGGAGAAGATTCTGCAGCATAAGGCAAAAGCAACCTAGTCTTAACTGCCCTTCGTTTTCCCGAGTCTCATATTCGGTAAAGTAGAATAGACAGTTGTATAAATAGCCCTTCACTACATCTTTTCCTGATCTTAAAATTTCTTTTTAAGTACTATGGAGCAACCAATATACTTCCTGACCTGAAATGAGTTATGAATTATCACCCCGGAATAGTGGGATTTAAAGTAATTTAGTAGCTCAGGCTTTCTGATCCAAAGCCCCCGGAGCGATACACATCTGCCTTTACAGACAGCAAAACCCAGAGATTAGCAGCTGATGCAGTTTCACTCCTGTTCTCTCTCAAGTTAGTTTCCTCCTCATGCTGGTTTGGAAGTACAGTTGCAAGGAGGTGCAGCATAAGGTAGTTGGTAGTCTTGAGCATTTCGGGTTCCACCTCCAGTCAATCCATTTTTGCTTGTTTGTGCTGAACTTGTTACAAAGTGTCTGGATAAGAAACAATTCCAGAATAAAAAAATGAGCAGCTTTCAGATGAGCTACACGTGTGAATACATTATCAGTGGGAGCAGAATGGTGTTGGTGCCTCCACTGTCAGACTGTTTGCCACTTTGAAGGGGCCTGTCTCCCTTTCCTTCTACACATAACACATTCCAGGAGCCCTACTGCAAGTAAAACATCTTCTGTAAAGAAAGCTGGTTTGCAACTTGCACTGGTCAGAACTGAGGCACACAGTGTTAAATCCCAATCCTGAAGCAATGAGCATGTCCTCAAGTTATACCAGTCCTCTCCAGAGCTCTTTCTGCCTTGCAGACGTATGGCCAATGTTAATTGCTGCTGAGCAGAATGCTAGAACTATGCTAAAAGATCAAATTACTCAAGATCTTGATTGTTATGCAGTGCATATTAAATTTTTTTTTTCTTGGTGTAAAGCAATTTTTTTGGTAATATTTTTGCTCTTTGCTGTTATTCCTTTTTTGTAAACTTGCAGTGGAAGGGAATGCAGAGTTTGAAAATCAGGAATGGTGAAAGTGTTATTTGCTGAAATGTGGGAAATGAGTTTTCTCTTCTGGGTCAGTTTGTTTTGACATCTGGGAGGATGCAAGTTCTCAGGTGGTTGCTAAGCATTATTTCATGGTCTTCAGATAGTCTAAATCCTGCATTTCCTTCTTTGAATCATGCTTCTCACACTTGTTCTCAGTTCATCAACATCTTTTCTCTTTGTCTCTTGAAGTTCACCAATTTTTCAAGAATAAAAGTATTTGATTTTCTTCACTAGGAAAACAAAAAACCAACAAAACAAAACCCAAGTATCTTTTGTAGCGTTTTTATACTGATATTTGACCTTAGCAGGAGACAGTAGAAACATATTTGACAGAAACAAAGATCATCATTAAGAAAAACTCCAAGTATCTGATGCCAGGATGATTTTTTGTCTTTTCTTTTATACCACTCTTATAGACCCTTTTATATAGTTTTATGTATTCTTAGTGCTTTTAACCTACATACTTGTAATTTTCCAAGCCAAATAACTTCACTGAGACCCACTGTACCGTTAAACCAGAAGACCAAACATCCTAAAAGTCCCAGACACCAAAGTCCTCTCCAAAACACATTTTTATAAACTAAGCCCATCCAAAAATAAAAAAAGTTCCTCAGAACTGAGAGTTCACTCGAGCCTCTCATTAGAAAATCTTTGATAAATATACTAATTTGCAAAGCCTATAATTGTGTGTATTTCAGTGTGTGAAAAAGTGGTGTGTGCATTTCAGAGCATTCCACCTGGACTTAAGTACTGTACCCAAAGATCCTTAAATAATTACCAAAGGAAAAACCCCTTTTCCCCATAAACCGTGTTTTAGTTCTAATTTTAAGACCAGAGAAAGACAACATATCATCTGAAATTTTGGTTTCTGGTTGTAACTAGACTGGCAGCATGTTAGCATAAACACAAAATTAAACATAAGCTTGAATTTTTTACTGAACTGGTATGTTTTTTGGTGCCAGGAAGGAACAAGTTCTCAGAGGACTGAATTAACTGTCTCTTGAAAATCTGTTTCTTTTACATATACTGTTACTGGTCATACAATAAGCCAAGTTCTCTCTGCATTTCATTAGCTTTGCCCATGCATGCGTATATAAAGAGTATGGCAATGCCCATTGAGCAGACAGTCTCAGTGCTCCATTGTGTTTGCACATGCATGCATAAGAATGTTGCTTTTTAATATAGAAAGGCTGCTCTTATGTGGTCTGTGATGATGTTTGTGTAAGCAAGCAAGGCTTCCTGGCTCGTCCTGTCTCCTGCAGCCAACAGCCCTGTCTCGCCATTTGTCTGCCCTGGGCAAAGGGGTTTGGCTTCCCAGATCCAAAACTCATGTTTCTCATCATGGGATTTCTATCTTAAAAAATATCTGCCAATATTGTTCAAAAATAAAAGGTTTTTCTATCCTTGTGATGTGTGTTACAGTTCAGTCTTTTTTACTTAGACCCATCATTTTAATTCTATAGAAAAAAAGTGCTCAGGTGGGACAAAATGACACAGATCTGTGCAGCAAATGGTGTTTGCAAATAGGTATCAGTGTGACACCCAAACAAAGAAATGAAATTATTTTAAAATATTGCTGCATTTACAGACATTTTTTCTGTAGAGGGAACGAGGCC
Source organism: Vireo altiloquus (assembly GCA_013396875.1). Classification (NCBI taxonomy): domain Eukaryota; kingdom Metazoa; phylum Chordata; class Aves; order Passeriformes; family Vireonidae; genus Vireo; species Vireo altiloquus. Next base: position 550,078 of record VZRF01006987.1, read on the forward strand.
AGGTCCTTGTGTATTAAACAGCACATGATCAAATCATTAGGAAGTCTGTTGGAGTGTGGAGGAAACATGATTAAAAAGCCTGTTGGGACTCCTAATGTAGATTTTTGTGTAGGAAAAGACACAGGTGGTATTTAAGAGTGTGAACCAGTAATTAAAAGCTATGTAATATATACATGCTTGCACATATATTAAAAACCTGTGTGGTGGAGAACATAAGTGATGGAGATAACCAGCAGAGTAAGATGATGCTGAATAAAAAGTGTACAACTTTCCACGGATTGAATGTGCTTTGGCTGTGAGCTAAATGATACATCCCTCCTAATTCTAGTCTAGAGACAGCTGTGGAGTGGTGGTGACCTTCCTTGTTTGTGTGATAGAGTGAGGTGTTATCAGTGGAAAATTACATCAGTACAGCCTTCTCCAAGTCAGACGTTTTTGTATTCCAGTTTAAATACCTGTCACAAGAAAGACAAGCATTTTATTGAACTATTCAACCTGAAGTCTCTTCTAGGCATCCTTGCAGAGCAGTGATACCATTCTCCCCTGGCTTTCCTCAGTATCTTACTTCCCTGCGGGGTATTTCTGTTTCTCCCCTGGGTAAGCTGGTTGTGCTGACTCCTCTGCAGAAGCATGTGCTGATGCCTTCTGAAGTCAGTGGGCATCTGCTTATTTAATCAAATTATTATCCAAGCAAACCCTCATCTCAGGCAATTGCAGTGCTTCCTATAGCCAGTGGGGAAACATTAACTTCTGATCTGACAGGTTTTGGTACCATCTGCCCTGCCAGGCTGTCAAAAAGTACAGCTCAGTAACCCAGCTGGAATTGTTTGAGAATATATCATGGATAAATACAAGCAGAACGTGACAGTTGCTTCTCCATCCTCAGTTATTGTTCTAAGCAGGCTTTTAGGTTTCCAGCTAACATGGAAAAATCTTAGAGCCTGAAGTAAATACACCAGGAAGTGGTGACTCTCCACATTTCCTTTCATGGGCTCCATTGTTATGAAGACACTGCTCTTGGAGGGAAATGACCAGGTAAATCTTGGCCTCTGCCAAATAGATTCCTGGGCTGTGCCACAGACAGATAAATGAGCTGACAGATAGTGCTTGACTGACCAGACTGGAACCAATGCTCTAAAAGTCAAAGTTGCCATGACCATACAGCAGTTTCCTCTATCTGAAATGGAATTCTTGAAACCATTTGGGTTTGAAGTGCTCAGAAAATAAGGTTTTATCTGCCTGTAGAGAGCTGGGAGCGGGTGGGGGGAGATCAACGGGTTTGATTATTTCTCTGCTTTTAGCTCAACTATTCTGTGGTATGAATTATTCATGGCATCAGTGTATGGTACTGCTGACATTTGTCGTTGCAGGTTTCATTATATGCAAATGTACAAGCCCCTTTTGCAGACACTACACGAGACTTTTTTTCATTATGTGAAAGAGTGAATGTATAATTAACAATGTACCAGTGAAACCAGCACTTACTTGGCCTATCATAACAGGAATCTGTTCTTCTCTAATAACGTTTTCAGTTCATCACACACACTGTATCTCATTGCAATATGAGTAATAACCTTGCCTTTCTTGAGTTAGATTCAGATGGTGCATTTTTCCCCCCCTTACTGCTCTAAAAGAAGTCTGAATACTGTAGAATGTGGTAATTTAAGCTGCCCCTGTTCAGATATTGCTTGCCTCTGCTGGTACATAAACATCGGGCTTTCATTAGCCATAAGAATTTAGCTCTGAATATGCTTATCCTGATATATCTCTGGAATATGTCCATTGAGAGCCACAGCCTGACTGCAGATGTTGTACCTGGGGTGGTGGAGAGAGCATGCCTTGGGAAATGAGTCAAGGCAACTGGTACTCTGTGAATAAGGCCCTAGATTTATGTTTAAATAAGAGAGGATTTTGGCTCCAGAGTACGAAATTATACTCAGGGGATGATGTTTTCATTGCATTTATTTTAAGAAAAATCTGCTGTTGGAGCAGGAGCAATTTAACTCTTATTATACTCATTTCTGTGAGACTCACTGAAATATTCCCTGCTGGAATATTATTCAGTGGGGCCTTATTCTGTATCAGGCTCTTCATATGTTTAAATTTTCTTGGGTTAAAACCTCATCTGCTCAAGAAATCATTATAACAACCACTTTATCTATGTCAGAGTTCACCCAAACTTTCAAACGAAGAGAAGAATATTGCCCTTTTCCCTGCCCCTTTTTCTTTAGGTCCATGTTCACCCTTCCAACACAGTGCTCAGATAATAGGTTCTGTTTGCAGCTCTTTGCAGCGGGGGAATAGAGAAGAAATGATTTATTCAAGTTGTCATTATTTCAGTGTGGGGGAAAGAGCACCACAGTGCTGTGCCTGAGAATCTTTCTGGGGCTGCTCAGTCTGTGTCAGGGACTGAGATGAGGACCAAGCCAGCCCATGAGGAGCACAGACACACTTCACAGGAGTTTTCCTCCCCTCAATCTGTTGTTTCTGCAAGCTCAGCAATAAAGGGAGTCAGAATTGGGAAATTTAAATGTATGTTTTTTAAAACATTCTATGTATACAGTCTTAAAGTCTGCCATGGCTGTGCCAGAAGGCAAAACTTCTTCAGAATATTTGAAGAAGTTTTTCAAAACCTTTTTTCCTCCCTTTCTTACTTGGAGTTTTTTGATTTTTACCAAAAAGGATTTTTTTCCATGAAAAGGAAAGTATTTTATTCAAAAGTCCTTACAACAGAAAATGGTTTTTGTTTGTTAAATTAAAAACAAGCTATTTTACTTCAGAAACTCCATTCTTGACTTGTTTAAAGTCTCCATGGAAATAATTTAGGGTTTTTTTGCTTGGGTTTATTTTCAACAGCTAAACTAATAAAATGCAGTAGACTCTTAGGAATATTCTATTGTTGTTAAAATATCTTAGCAAATGAAGCCTTCCCTGATCTGTGATTTCATCTCATTACCTCTGCACACAGTACCCTCAGCAGTGCTGAAAAGCCATTTAGTGTACCAAAACCAGATTGAACCCTGCTGTAACTCCTGCAGCTCAGCGGGTGAATTTGCCCTCTGAAATCTCTGAGGCAATTTAGCAAATCTTATTTGCAGAAGGGATCAGATGAGAAATTGTTGCTGTTTTGTTTAATCTCATTCAGTTTTCCAGTTGCAATGGGACTGTTTATCCTCTGTTCTGCAGCAGGATTTTCGGTGCATTGTGGAGTTCAGGCATGTGAAGGTCACACACACCCCGCCTCAGCTGTGTTTTTTACCTTCAGAAAGAAGAACTTCTCAAAAAAGGCACGATTGTTATTGCTACTTATATTTATGCCTTGAAAGACCTGCCATTATGTAGTAAATTACAGTGTTTATATATGGGTTTGGGACCTTGAAAAAAAATAGAGAGTTTTCTTAATCCTGTTTGTCAGAGGCAAAGATTAAGGGTAGATGATCCACTAAAGAAAAATGGAAAGAGTGTCTGGATTTGATCCTAGCCTGACAGAAGTGCTAAGCTAAGGATGGAGCTGTTCACTCTTAAAGGCAAGCCAGAGATTCTCCTGGAAAACATTATGGCTATTGAGAAACTCTGTAGAAATCCTCAACATATGAAAATATAGCACACGCAACATTCAGAGAGATATAAATGAAGCCAAGCAGAATTCCTAGATATTTCTGGCACTGTTGCACAGAGAAGCCTTTGTTGTGTTGTGAATAAAAAGTATTCAACCTCTGGCAAAAGCAGTTTGCAATACCACACATTTCAGAGTAAACAAAGGCTCTGCAACATGGCAAAGGGAGAAAATGTGACATTCCACCCACCGTAACCTCAGATAGTCTCCAGCCACAGATACTCTCCAGGGACTGGGCAGTGCACCTGGGACTTCTGAAGCATCTTTTGCATTGTAGCCTGAAATTTAAAACCCAGCTCTGTTTAGATATCTCTGAGCTATTGCAAGCTGCTCAGGCTGATGCGAAAGAAGCTTCCTAAGATTAGTCCCAGTACACAGTGGGCTTTGCTGTATCTGGCTGTAGTGGAAATTATCTAAAAAACTTGATAGTGTCTGTCTTAGGGTTCAAATCTGTTTGACATGTAGGAAGAGCCTGGATGGTTAAATGAAGCTGCAAAAGTGACAAGTGTGTTTTGGGCTTTAAAGCTGGATCAGCTGTAGAAGGACAGAAGTAAGTCTTCTGCTCAAAGAATTTGAGAAACATAACAGAGGAATGTATATGATTTTTTATTAAGATATTACAACTTAAATTCACACACCTGTGACAGAAAATAAAATGTGTTTCTTGCTTATAGCTGAGACTGTTAAAGCCTTACAGTCAACAAATGCTGAAGTGCAGCTTATTTTATTGCCTCTGGAAGACATCACTGTGAGAAGTCACAGTGATCAGCAATATGCAGCCTTGCTCTCAGCAGGAAGGGGAAATGCTTTTTCTGCTTTGAAAAATCCAAGAGTTGACTTCGAAACAACTTGTACATCAATTGCTATGCAGGAATCAGAATTTGTCTACCACATGGTCTGTAAAAAGTCGCAGATGAATTTGCTGAGATGCTCTAAAAATTTCTTTCTTTCCAAGAAAAATCTAGTATTAAAAAAAGTGGAACAATACAGACAGGCCGTACAACGCTGCCAAAATTGCTCCCTCTTCCATCCTGGGAAAGGAGCAAAAGGGCAGAAGAGGGTTAAAATCCATGCCAACCTATCAGCCAGTCCTGGAGTACTGCTGCTCCATACAGCATAGTGCTCTCACCACCATTTTTGCTTTGCCTTTGCTGCCTTTTTCTGCCGTGCATAGAAGCAGACCCTTACTCACTCCTAGGTATTGGGAAATAGATGTATGAAGCAAATTGTAGTGTTAATATACTGCTTTGATACGTATAACCTTTGAAAAGGGACTTTCTTCCAGAAAATAATTTGATGTTCTTCCCTGTGTCCCAGATTTCTCTGCCTTAAAAGAGGTAAAAAAGTCAATCTAAAACTCTCCAAACAAAATCAAGTTCATAAAAGTTCTCTTTCTTGAAATGCCATACCAAACACAGTTTCTATTCCACAAAGACCACTGCTGACATTCTTTAGTGGGCACTGACATGATTTGAATGTCTTAGAATGTGTTTTTCTATTTAATTACCTTTTTTCCTTCTGCTGAGCTCTCTTATTATCTGTGGCTCTGGTCTTGCTCATCTGCATTCAATTTATTTTGTGGGTTTGCAAACTGCAGTAGTTACGCTGAAAGCTGTGAAGGCCGATAATTAGTTACAAATCATTTCAGAGAATTCTTCTGAAAAGAGCTCAGTGCTTGAGTAAGGTTCTGAGCAAACAGGACCAGGACTCAAAATCTCTTCCTGCCGTACTTGTGTAGGAAACTCTACCAAGGCAGTATTCCCCTAATTTTAATATGGTGTTCCCTTGCTTGTGGCTGACTTGATGAAACACAGAGCTTGGTGCACCTGGCTGCTGTTCTTGGCTCTACCAGTGAGCTGCTGGCCAGCTGCTCTACCTGTCCATGCCTTGTCCTCCTCTGAAGAATGGGGATGGTGCTGCCAGCCACCATGACCTGCCTTTGGAAAGTGCTCTGGAGAGCAAGGGAGAATAGACAAATGGTTGTTCAAGAAATATATGGTGAAACATCCTTTAAATGATAGGATAATGTTAACATTTCTCTAGTGTGCTTCAATGTAAAGCTCCATTAGCTAGTAGCCAGAGCCCTGCAAGGCAGGACTGCTTCTAAGTACTGCTATTAATTATGTATTATTACTTATTACTAATTGATACTGCTTTTTTAGACAGGCAAAAGGGCTTGGAGCTAGTTAACTGTGCCTAAGAAAACGATCCTTCCATTGAGGGGTTGAAATTGGCACTTAGGGATCAGCATGAATGCAGTCCTGCAGTTTGTTGTTGTTTCTGACAGTGAAGCTATTGTGGGCCAGAAAGGGAGGGAAGGAGAAACAACCACAGCTGGAATTTTCCCTTCTGCCCATTGCTTGCTCCCTCTCTGTGCCTCGCAGCCAAACTGCAAAGCTCTCGAGCTGGCAGTTACTGCAGAAGGAAGTCCTTGGTGCTGTACCATCCCCAGGGTTGCTGTGTGGGAGTGAATTTCAGCATCTACTACAGCAGCAGTAGGGATCTCAGCTTTTACACTTGTGTTCATGTGAGCACTAATTTCTTTTTGACTGACCCTTCTGGGCTGGAGGAGAGCCTAAGCTAAAATACCATTTGCGAGCACTGTCCACTCATAGTCTCCTAGGGTGTGGATGGAGAGAGCCTGTGTCTCAGATGGTGTGGAAGTGATGCCTCTAGAGCCCGTGGTTTGTTGTGGTTTGGCTCCATTTCTACACTGGTTTTAGCAGCCAGCAGAATTGCTGAGGAGCTGTGCTATAGAAGAACTTAGATTATTGTAGTAATCTGAAATTTTAATGCTGAGAATGGGAGGTAAATCCAGAGATGTTTCTGTTGTCTCTTTCTAACAAGCATTAAAGAGTACCCAGGGAATCCCACTTAGGCACAGAATTCAACGCCCTCCAAGTGGTTTCTCATGACCTTTTGTTTTGGATGGTGACTTTTAGCCATGTTTTGGTTAAACTTCCTTTTAAGTTTAAGTTACCTGTTGCCTTTCAAGGAACTTAATGGCTTTGTGAAACTATCAAATGCATGACAACTCTCAAAGCCCCTTTTCCTCTTCCTCTTGGTAAGGGTCAATGGTTGTTAACTACACAGGATACTGGAAGAGGTCACTGCAGACTTCACTAATCACATATATCAAATATTCAACATCCTTTCTTCCTGGAAGGAACTGACAAGAGCATTCTTCAAGTTAGATTGGATAAATAATGAGAACATTGCTTCTATTTTTCATGAGTCAATACAATAATGTGTCAAAAGATAAATATGTTCTCTATAAAAATTTTATTGCTTGTGCTACAGGGAATTTTTTACTTCAGTAATAATAATATTTAACAGATGTATATGCTATTTTATAATTGCATAAAGTGAGACAAAATAGCAGTGCAGTGAAAACAGTGTTTTTCAGTGCTAAAAGAGAACTGTGCCATAAGATCTGATTTAACAGTATCATAATGAGGCATCAATTAATGCATGTGCCACTACCAGAGGGCGATTGGAGGCAGAAAACATGTTTTACAAAAGCCAGTTAAAGGCTTACAGAGTCTGAGTTTCAAGCAGAACCTGAAGAACCTAGCCTAGATGACAGGTGATATTTCTGATTATATCCTTTCATGGAGATACGGAGATGGTTTTGTGAATTATCACAGGGCTTTGTTACTCAGGTGAAAACTTCCATGCTATAAAGAAATATTTTATAATGCCAGAAAAGGTAATACTGTAGCCCCTATGGTTTATGATGCTTCAGCATGTCTGCAACCCTTTCCCTCTGGGAACCACTCTGGCATCTCTTGAGGAAAAGCATCATGATGTATGGTTGTTCACAGACCTAAAAATGACAGTTGCTGCTGTAGGTGAAGATGTATTTCTTGTGTATATCCATCCTAGCTAATGCTTTTGGAGGGAGATAGTTGGAACATGAACAAAAAACCAACCAAAAATAAAAGATAGGGTGTATTTTTAAATGTTTGTAGCTCTCCAAGTTTGGATTTAGCACTGAAATCAAGATTTTCCATTCTTTTATGGTTTTTTAAATTTTTTTTTAATTAATAAGAGCCCTGTAGACATTTTACTCTAATTGGCAGCTGCAAATAACTGAGCAAGAAGAGAACTCAAACAGGATAGAGAGCTGCAATAGGCAGCCAAAACTGTATGTGAGCATTCCACAGAGCTAAAGATATGAAGGAAAAAAGTGAAAATCACCTCCCTCTGAGGGATTTTCCTCCAAAAAGCTTTTATGAGATGGGAATTCAGCTACCAGCAGTTGAGAAGGCAATAATCTGAAAAAAAACATACTGCAAAAAATCTGTGTCTTTACTAGCACAGCATTGCTTTCTTTGTGCTGGATGCTTGAGAGATTGAATTCTGTAGTGCTATTTTTTGGTGGGAGTGGGCTTTGTTCACCTGATGTGCCAGAATTTGCAACTAATTTTGGAGTGGTAAGGTTCATGTTGGTGGGGTGACAGTCAGTGCCTGCCTATGCTGGCCTCAGCTTAGGGTTGTTAGTTCACTGGTGTTGCTAATAAAATCAAACAAATAGAAGGGATCAGCAGAAGCTATCCAAAATAGGAAGCTCTTCAGAGAGGCTTTTGATTAGCAGTTAGTTGGATTATGGTTGCTTCAATTACTACTATATTTTTACTCTATTAGTTTCTTGTCTATGATAGCTATGCTTTTAAAAGCAGATATGAAGAGTCTTTCAGATGCCATATTACATGTCAGAGATTTTAAGACTTGAGAAGTAGCAAGGACCAATAAAACTGCAGTTTTATTGCTTCAGCGCTGAGTTTGCGGTTTGATCAGATTAGCATTATATGGGCCTTTCTTTTAAAACGCTGACAGGTATGACTGCAGTGGCATATATCTCACCTGGGTTGTATCCTAGAGATCAGGACACATCCTCCAATATTTTTGCAGCATAGTTTGGACCATTCTTAGGAGTGACCAAATACTGGAATAGCTTCTTTAAGTGTAATGGTTTATGTATGAGTCTCTGACAGATACACAGCTTAAAGCTAGGCTTTTCCTGCCCTAGCTGTGCTTCTAAATAAACTCAGCTTCTAAATAAGCTAAGTTGCTTAGGGAACCTTCTGCACTTCATGTGAACTGGTGGCATTTAGCTGAACTGACAACATTAGAGGAATTCTGAAAGCATGTTTGTGTGAGTTTCCCTCGGGCTGGTCTTTTCTAACACATACAGGTTTTAAAATCTTGAGTGATGTTATTTTTTTGCAAGAGTTAATTGCTTTTTTATGAAAATCTCAGAACACAATGTACTCCCTACATTATCCCTGGAGAAAAGAAGAATGCACTTTTCTTGATGTACCTTTCTTTTTCTGTATTACTGATTGTGTCATTCATTTTCTTCTCACTGATAGAGATGAATGAGAGAGGAGTAACGACTCCTCCTCAAAGCTGCCTTAGAAAATCTGGGTAATTAATAAACTCATGAACTGACAATCAGAAGGCACATTTGTGGAGTACCCCTATGGCTGTGGGCACAAGCAACCCAAGCAGGTGCCCGCCTATGCAGGACAGCTCACCTCCAGAGCAGGCTTGTCACAGGCTAGCACTCTTCCTCTCTTGGGAAGGGTCCATTGGACCATTCTAACTGCATCTCTGGTGATGGTTTAGGGAGAGTGCAGCTGAAATTGGTAAATTTGTGACAAAGAGGATGTTCACGGAGTTCACTGGAAATGCTTTTGGACCTGGTTGGTCAATGAGGTCTAATTGGTTAATGTGTGCTGATGCTCTCTTCAACATGGTAACCACATTGTATATGGCAAGAGAAGTCCAAAAAGCTCATTTCTAACTCTGCCTCAAAAGGAGATCTATTGCTTGATCCTAATCAAGTTAGCTGTTACTGTACCTCTGGCTGAAAACACGAGGAAAATTGCATTTCTTAAATGACTTATGATCATATTGATGCAACTGCTATTATTATGATTAGAGCAGCTTGTGGGTCTGCACAATATGGCTGTAGCCACTACTGCTGCTCCAGACAAAGCCTATTGCAATTTCAATGTCACCTCATGGGCAGGAAGCCAGTTTGACAATGTTAATTCTCAGAAGTTTGAGTACTCTTCCCATTATATCCCATGCGAATGTTAGTAGTGGTTGTAAAATTATGCAGCCTTAAAAAAAAATCCACACACATGCCAGTTCTATTATAGACCCCATCTGTGCATCTACTGGTTCAAAACAGAAAGAAAATCCCTTGCCTAGCATGTTGATCAACTAATTATTATAAACTACATCTCACAGTAACATTCTGTTTCAATGGTGTACAGCTGTTTCTGTGTTTCTTTCGCCTTTTTCTATATTTTCCCAGTCGTCTTTCTTAGTGCTTTGTAGCCAGCAGAAGAATTGATGAAGTCTTTAAAATATTTGATCTGTAGTCTTGATAAAGAACAGTGCATTCAGTCTTTTAAACGAACTCTGTGGACTTCAGTATCTAATCATAAAAGCCAGAGAGCACTGAAACATACCCTCTGCTTTTACTCCCCCAAAGCTACAGACTTTTTGTCTTCTTTTCAAGGCCCACAGAGATTTAAAACTGCCTCTCAGGCTGTCCTGTGGTGTGGCAGGATCAGGCAGGTGCTTCAGTAGCATCAGAGCTGGCTGGGCCAGGTCAGGGTTTCATGAGCTCGGCAGCCAGACTTGCTCCATCTGTGCCCACTTCCCCCTTCTCCTTTCCAGGCTCCCCACTCAGTTGCGCTAACACAGTGACTGGTGGAATCCCACCCTAAATAGGTGTGGGGAGCCAATATGCGTTATAACTCCTTATTTTCCTCCTCCTCCCCAAATTTCCATGCTCCTTTTTTAAGATGAACTCTTCCCCTTACTGATTTTAAGATTTGTCCATGCAAAGGGAGGTATTGGCAGAACTGAAGACAAACGGCATGGGGTGAGGAGCAGGGCAGACAGGGTAACTATTTGCAGGGTGTTTTCTCCCAACCAGTCAATGCAGAAGGCAAGGAAATGGAGTTAAGCCAAAAGACTCAGGGTTCAGCATTTACTCTGTGAGCATCTCCACTGAAATTGCTGCTGCTGCTCCCAGGAAGTGTGAGCACAGTATAACTCCATCAGCCCCCGGCTCCAAGGCAGACCCATCTGGTGATGGATCACTTTCAAACATGAAATAAATTTGGATGGATTTATGCTTTACCTAAAATCATGCGGTACGTCCAGAGCTGAATGTTAGTTGGCTCTGAACCAGGCAGCATTAGAGCTATGTTTATTTTAGTTGTTTGTCTTTGCAAATCAGCTCAGACTGAAGGCAGAGAAAGATCTGCATGAATGATTGCAAACAAAAAGCTGCTGATTTCCCCAAACTCTAGTTAATTGACCATCCACCAACTCTAGGAAAAACAGATGGAAACTGTGGCCAGAAAAATATTTTTTAGAATAAAGTCCTTGAAACACCAACAAAGAACCTGCTACAGGAATCTTTAGCAAGGCTGTCTTTTGGGGATCTTTAGTATTCGGTCAGAATAGTCAGCAGAGCAGAGCATACATGACCCTTGGACCTCACTTCATGTTGGCTGAGAGCCACCCAATTGTTGTACACTATAAACATTGCCTCCTCTTGCCTGGCACCGACAGGTTTTCCCACGGTGGGAAACACCAGCAGCACGAAATGCTTTTGGAGGGTTTCTCAAAGAAAGGAATTGTATCTGAAAACTGGAGTCCAAGCGGCAAGCCAAGGAAAGGCCTCTACAACAAGTCATCTAGAAAAGATAGAAAAGCCTTTGTCTGAGGAGGAAGCTCTTTGCCCTGAGTGTCAAAGAGTATCTCTGAGGAAATGCCTGTGGAGTCTATGAATATACCCATGGAAACTTTCTCCTGTCATATTACTACAATTTGGACTGCAATTTTATTGCAGTGTACAAACCAAATCCAAGATCTAAGACTCGGTTCCCTGTTGGTCTCTTGGCTGTTCACATAAGAGGGATGAGAAGAGAACATAGAAATGTCCCCATTTGCACTTCTTGTTTGAAGGCTGTATTGTGCAGTCTAGACAATGGGGAAGATTAGTCTGCTTGAAAGACATATATTTAAAGATAATCTTTGAGCAGTGGCTGGTCTTGAGGGAGGGATATGAAGCCTCTGTCAGTGCCTGAGGAAGAGAGAAATGTTTAGTGTTTCACTGGAGACTAACCCTCACATTCATCTGCTGGCCCTGATCTCCAGGCTGATGAGGCAATATATGTTTGCCTTCAACTGCTAAAGAAAAAAGCAGTTTTGTGCAGTGACTGTGCTGGGGTTGTAACTACTTCTGAATTTAGTGAGAAAAAAAATTGTTAAATTGGTGAGATACTATTTTTCAAACTGCTGCTTTCACTGTTTCAGGTAAGAGTTTGCCCTGTAAAGTGAGGTCTCTGAGTAAGCCTGTGCACTTCAGCCTAATGAATCTTTTTTTCCAAGACAAAAGTTATTTCAGATGCCCCCAGGGCCAGAGAACAATGTCTTTGCTTGTCCTTACGTGTCATAGCTTACAGAAAACTTCCCTACAAATTAAAGATGTGAGAGCAAACATCAAAAGCCATGACTACCATATGTGCCTCAGGAAGAGAACATGAGACACCAGGGGACATCTCTTTGATTGTTTTTTTCCCAACAGTTTTAAATCACTCCACAGTTTACAATTGCAGGGGTATTTCTGCAATGACTGAAAACACATTTAGATACCTGCTCTATGAAAATAGTGATATTTTCTCCCCACCCTTTCAAAGTAGACTCAGATCTTCTCCCCTCCAGTTCCGTGAGCATTGTAGCTGGCTTTACGTTTTTAAGAAGCTTTTCTTCCTCCGAGTGTCTTAAGATATTCTCTATTTGAGCTTCATAGATATGAGCTTCATAGCTTCACCATCCAGAAAGTGTGTGTATCAAGTGCTTGCCAATCAGCAAGTGCTTGCTTTCAGTCACAGCAGGCAGTGATTAGAAATTAGATAGCTTAATCCTCAGCCACAAACCTAATGCTGTGTTTGAACAGGAGAGGCATTACACAGTCCACCAAGATGCCAGTCACTCAGGAAGTACAACACCTCACTTCATGCACCATTTTTTTTCTACCTCAGGCTGTACTGTTATCACTCACTACATCTTTTTTTAAAGCTTATAGGTCATTGCATGAGTCATGCCTTAGTTGAGGCCTCCCTTCTTGAAGGAGGATGCTGTTTCATCATGTCTGAAGCCAATCCAAATCCAACTAGCTGTCAGTCGACACTTGTTCCCACCACAGCTGGTTCTGTTGTCAGGGAGTGGAGTGGTTCAAGGAATTGATCTGGCTAAGAATGAGTTTGGCAGAAAGTAAAAAATTAATCTCCTTGAAGTGGCTTATTTTCTAGTTGCTGTACTACTTATTGATGGCACAAATTAAAAGGTGGGAAAACAGTCTACAAAGACAGAAAATCTGGGTAATTCAGCAACCTGCAACATGCTTAAGGTCAGTTAGACACAGAATGATTCCATGCTTGCTGTTGGATATGGATTTTTCAACAGTTATGAACAGAGAGTTTCTTTCTGAATGATGGCAAAGAAGCAGAATTCTGTGAGGAAGCAGAATTAAATGTTTTTCTCCTTGCCTCCATCAGTGAGAGCTATAGGAATGTCATGGAGGCCTTCTGAAGAATGAAAGCACAGAATTGAAAAAGAAAAGAAAGCACAGAATAAAATCACAAAATGGTTTGGGTTGGAAGAGGCCTTAAAGATCATCTGAGGGGGGAGTTGCCACATTCCACGAGACCACGTTGCTCAAAGCCCCATCCAGCCTGGCTTTGAAGAGTTTCAGGGATAGTGGCATCCACAAATTCTCTGGGCAACCTGTTGCAGTGTATCACCACCCTTAAAGCAAAGATTTTCTTCCTAATGCCGAGTTTAAACCCACCCTCTGTCGATGTAAAGCCATCACCCCTTGTCCTATCACTTCATGCCCTGTCAAAAAGTCCCTCTTCAGCTCTCTTGCAGGCCCCCTTTGGTACTGGAAGGCTGCTCACACTTCTTTTCTTCTGCAGGCTGAAACTCTCTCAGCCTGTCTCCACCGTCCTGTCTTTAATGTGAGCGACGTTCTTTTTGCAAAGTTCAGAGCAGAAATAGCCAGCCTAGGGATGTAAGTTCCAGTATTTTGGTCTACTCTGGGAGAGCTGAGGCCATTCTACTCACTTTTCTAACTTCCTTAGCAAGCGTGGTGTGCTGGGGAGCTCGCAGCACAGGCAGCAGATTGCCGTAAGACAAATAGGCAGGAGAGCAGCTGGGGCTCGCTGACTCAGCTGTAGCAGCTCCAGTGCTTCCTCACATCCTGCTGCTTTGCATCCTCAGCCCTGGTGTCACAGCTTTCAGTCACGGGCGTGTCACCTCCTGCAGTCATGAAAGGCAGAAGGGGAGGTGAGCACACACACATACAGGCACACAGAGAAACACACACACATATACACACACTTATACACACATAGAGAAACACACACAGAGGGAAACACACACACACACACACATGTACACACACAGAGAAACACACACACACACACATATACACACATGTACCCAATGCTGCGCACACGAAGGGCCACGGCCTCCACAGCAGCAAGTGAATCCTGGTGCTTGCACAGCAGCAGTGCCCTTATGGCTCAGGCAGCTGCTCTGCATCCAAGGAAGGACGTCCCCTGTGCTGCCACGGCAGATGTCAGACACGGCAATTTAGGGGACAGGGTGGCACCGCAGCTCCAGCCAGGAGGCCGGGAAAGAAAAGGCACAAAGCAAGGCCACATCTGTTCTGGAACAAAGGACATCTGTCCCTGGCCCGAGCAGCTTTCTGGCATGATTTCACAAGGACAAAGGCTCAGGTTGACTGATACAAGGCTGGTAGTCAATAAAAAAAGCCATAAGGTCTTAGGCTGTCCAAATGTGTGCTGACAGTGAAACAGCACTCTGGCAGGAGTGAGGTTTTATTCTTCCATCTAAGGAAGTGGGTAGCACAAGATGGGGATCATCCTGTGCACTGCCTTTAACCACACATCTGCCCATGTGTTAGGATCTCTTTGAGCTGTTTAAAACCTACACTACTATCAGATTATAGACAACAGATGTTCTTTTCAAGTAGTTTTGTGTGACATACTCATAGCAGGAAAAGTTCTTTTGCTTCTTTAGAATCTGAGTTCATCCATTTCTTTCTCCAGGTTGTTAAATTTTACTTATAATAACAACCTACTTATTGAAAGGCTGCAAACCACAGATGTGCATCTGCCTTCTGCATGAATGTGAGTCTTACATGAGAAAATCTTTTAGAAAGGACAAACTTCAATAAAGTGTTTGGGAAAGAAGCTGGCCATAGCAAATTCTAATTATTAACTTGCTTAGCATCATTGTTAAACAATATGCTGTACCTCCTTCCCTTCTCTGCTGGTGCCAGTAGTGGCTGCAATGCTTCTTCGCTGGGGGGAATCATAGCAGAAAATTTTGTAGCTGAGCATGTGTGTATGAGTGCACACAAATATAATGCAGTGGAGATTTAGTAAAAAAATATCACAAAACCAGAACAACCTCGGATTGCCTTAACAAGATGAGTCTATTTAGTTGTTATATACTGAAAAAACAGAAGCAAGTGACAATTAACATTTTATGAGCTTGTAACTTTTCCCTGTGCATTCCTTTTCATTTTCAGCCCAAGCTACTACATGCCTCTCTGTGAGGGTGTGGGGAACAGCCAGCAAAATCCTCACAGCTGGGCTGCTGCACAAATAGACAAATGCATGAGAACTCTGTACTACATTTAGACATTTAAGAAAACCCCAAATCTATGGAAACTTTCTACATGGTACTTCTTAATTACATGCTGGCACCACTGTGCTTGCCCATGCTTGATAGTGCTAAGGCAGGAAAACATTGAAACATTTTAGCCTGGTTTATAAAGCTCTGGTGAGGATGGTGTACTCACTGTCCTGCTGGTGAAAGCCTCTGATTTTGCATCTCATAGTGATAGCTGTTGAACCTGTTGGCTGTTAGGAAACTGATTTTCTTAATGCATCTTTGAAAAAAAAAAAAAGAAAATAGAGTGTATTCCAGGGAATGAAGACCAGAGGTTTGTATCCTTACTTGGCTCATTGAGTGGGAAACATGACTGAGAAAAAAAGGAAGCCTTTCAGAACTGTAACATTCTGCTGGATGATTTGAAGCTTTACACCTGCTGCAGCATCTGCTACATCTGCAGTTTTAACAGGGAAGTGTGAGGCCTAAAATTCACACTGGGATTGAGATGAAGTATGTATATCACAAAATACAGAGGTAAAATAAAGAAGGTAGAAATCATTCTTGTCAATGCAAGGATATCCAGATAGAATTTCAAATGTCCAGCCATGGTATGAGAAACTGCAATGAGAGAACAGTTTAAAAAAGATCTAATTTTCAACTGCTAACTGAAGATTTTCTTCTACTGAACAATTTGTTTCATACTGCTGTTTGATGGCTTTTGAAAACACAGGAGTTTACCCAGAGTCTGGCCATCTCTGGCTGGAGGCATGGCTCCCAGATAACACATGCTGAGCATAGGAGAAGGCAGAGCCCTCCTCTGGATCATCGGGTTTCCATTATCACTGGCAAAGGATGAGCTCCTTGAATGCTTTTACTGGCTCCTGCTTGGGAAGCTGCTCTTCAGTTTAATTCAAGGCCTCCACAGATGTCAATATGCTCCATCAGCAGATGAGATAAAGACATCAATTTGGGCATAAAGCCATCAATTTTGTCCTAAAGCGGCTTTTTAAAAGTTTAGGGGCCTGGGATGAAAGTTTAAAACATCTATGGATCCTCTTGATGTTAGTGCCACCTTCATCACCATCAATCTCAGTTTTGTTCGGTAGATATAATGATGAATGATTAATCAGATCTGGGAACTTATTTGTGTTAAAAATATCCTGATTTAAAACCTGGAGCAAAGTTATACCACCTGAGGTTTGTTCAAACATGAGTTTCTAATCAGAGTCCTGGCACCACTGAAGGAGTGGTGAAGTAGTGGAATTGAATGGCTGTGAAGGGTACAGGAGCTGATGGAGGTTCACGTGAGCACTGCCACTGAAGGATATGTACAGGAGCCATGGTCCTGGTGAATTGCAGATGTAATGTACAATGCAGAGGCAAGCAAAAAAAGACATTCTTGGTTTGCCGTTAATTAGGAAACGCAGTGATAGGTCTCAAGCTTTTACTACGGACCTGACCAAATTAATCTGCTGGGGATTTTTCATTCTCCAAATTCCTCAAACACTCCAGGAGTTATATATAGCCAAAGGTTTTGGAAGGCTGCCATTTATGAGGAGAAGGACAGTATTTGGCACATACTGCTACTATGACTGGTACTCAGAGAAACTGAAATAATACACAAAGTTGAATAGATGTTGTATTTATAGGTAACAAATTCTCCAAGGAATTATCAAGTGTTCACTCAAAAGGATGAATATATGTTTATTTTGTTAGCAAAATAAGAAAAGCTAGACTTGATTTTTTTCTGGTTTTGAACTGTGACTTGGCTACTCAATCCAGCTCTCTGAAACAAAATAAGAGGCATTGTTTATTTACTGGTTTAACGCCAGTTTCTTGCACTGAACTTTCCTAAATCTGTATTATAAGGATCAGCACTTTGCAATGTGTATTTTAGCCTTTTGACATGTATTTTAGACTGTTGTTTCAAAAATAAGTGCCTTAAGTGTTCACAGTAATGACTGAGAAAAATTAAGGTTCATCTCTTGCAAAATGTCATTCCCACTCTTCTAAGTTAGACTTAGCCCTCAGCCAAAATCTGTATCCAAGTTGTATACCACACCCCAAAGAAGTACTAAAGTTTTCATAAGAGGAAAAGAATGCTTTGGGATCGCCAGGATAAAAGCTTCCAAAAATATCTTGGCGATTGAGTCATAAACAAAGACATTCTGTAATGGAGGGATAAGAGTCATAGGGATTAGTACCAGATCCTGCATGTTTGTTACTGTTAGGACTTCTCCAGTCCTGCCGTGGAGGTGAACAAATGCTCCAGATGTGAACCATGGGCATGTTCACATCTGCTGAGTCCAGAGATGTCCGGGTTTAGCCTTGACTCTGGTCCTTGTTGCTCTCTTCTGCTCTCCAAGCTCTGGAGCCAAATATGTCAGTTCCCTGAATTGACACTGAGACTTGAAATACCCTTCTGGCTCCTGAAATCCTGTGCCCTAAAATAGCATCAGGATGAAGCTGTATGGAAAAGTGATTGATTATTAATGCTACAAGTAGCAAATAAAACCCACTGTTTCTCCACAGGATTTATCATCTGAGTTGAACACCTTCTGGGTTGTCTACTGTCACCAGAGAGCCCTTCTTAGCATTGGATGAAGAAATATGCAGTTCTCTTCCTCATTTCTTGACAGTTTTTTGATAATACATTGAGCCATTTATTTTCTGGTGGAAAGTCTAAAAATGAACGCTGGAAATTCTTAAATAGA
Organism: Vireo altiloquus; assembly: GCA_013396875.1. Taxonomy (NCBI): domain Eukaryota; kingdom Metazoa; phylum Chordata; class Aves; order Passeriformes; family Vireonidae; genus Vireo; species Vireo altiloquus. The sequence goes on from VZRF01006987.1 coordinate 568,150, forward strand.
ACCAGGCAATTTTAGAAATTTTAGTGCACCGTCCCCCTGCCCAAAATCCTTCATCACTTACAGTTGCAGATGGATGATAGTCAAAATCACACCATTGTTGTTTTCACGTTTTGTCTTTAATAGGTCTTTTTCTCTGCGTTTTATTCTTCAGAAACTTTCCTGATGGATGTGACAGAAATGTGAAAGCCGTAGGTTTTACTTATTTATTTACCTATTTACTTTGCCATTAAGCTGCAGGAATGATCATTTGTTTTCCTCTGAGAAATTGTTCATTGTGTAACATTAATTATCCATGGTTGTAGAGACTGCAAACCCTCTAGTGGCACAGTGGTCCCTGTGGTAAATGGTGGAGAAGCCTCATCATAGTAGACATTAGCAATATTTTAAGAACTTGTCAGCCTCCATTAAATGCCCCCATTATTCAGGATTTCTGAGCAATCTATAAATATTTGCTCCGGTGCAAAAGAGCTCAGTTGAAGAGCTCCTATTTTTAGCTGGAGGTTAGGTTTGGTTGTTTGTTGTTTCAGTTTTCATCTCCTTTTAAAGAGATGCTGTCAAGGTTAATGGAACCATAATTTGACTTCCCTTTTTAATACAGTGCCTGTTTGCCCTGGGTGTGTATTTCCGTATATGTGACCATTGGCCTGACAAATGTGTCACAACGAGTCACTGCAAAAGGTGGAGACAGGACAATGAAATTAATTGGCAACTTGTACAAGACTGAATTCAGTAGTAGTCAGGCGCAGTCTATCTTCTGTCAGAAGGTTTTGAACCTTTGTTAAAAAAAAAAAAAGATCCTGTAATTAATCCTCAGTGACTCTCTTAGGGCTTAATCATGCGATGGGATGGGCCTACACTGCCCTAAATGCTCAGTGAATGGTGCCATCATCTCCTGCCCTGACCTAGCAAGGCACTTTATCGTGGTGGATAGCTCTTGTGACACATAGGTCTGGTGGGTTTTCTTTTATGAAATGGTATGGAAGTTCTAATGAACTCAGTGATGGGGTTTTTTTTCCTGACTGTTCATAATGCAGCAAGCCTCCTAATGGAAGCAATCCGAATTATCATCATTCATGTTGAACCTAACTGAGCTCTGCTGGCCTTATAAGGGGATTGGAGTAATTACTTTGAAGGCCAAATCACGTCTCATAAAACTCCTCTGGTGAAGAATACTGCACATTTTGATTGCTGTTTATTGGTGTTCATCTGCATGGCTGGCATCATGTAGATACATAAAAGCACAAGGAGGGGAATGCCTGTTTGGGCCTTGCTCATCTGTCTCTAAGTTGGGAAGCAGAGTAAAGGACAGGCTTTTAGCTGTCAAGCTTTGCATTGTCAGTGTTGCATTCTACAGTATTTTACAAATACCTATTTAATCTTGTGTTGAAAAAAAAATACATTGCTTAAGTTTTGCCCTTGGGATCTGAGAATACTGCAAATTAAGGTCACAATTCAATCTGAATTTGGCTCCTTTGGGGATATAGAGTAGAATAAAGTCTTTGTTGACTCTTATGATTTCAGTGCACATGACACACCAGATACATGTCTGGGGTTCTGGGTGCCCTCAGAGGGTTCCAGTTTTCCCTGGCTGCCTCAGCACAGTTCTGGGTTGTCCTCAGGGATTCATATTTCTTTCCAGTTGCCTCTAGGTGCTTCTAGAGATTCTCCAGGAGTTCCCAGTTACCCACAGTTTCCACCTGGAAAGGGTTCTTGGTTGCCCTTACGGGTTTTCAGTTGCCCCTGGCAGAGTTTTGGGTTGTTACCATGCTACTACATGGAAAATTCTGACTTTGTATAAGGAAATTTTTCTACTGTGGAGGTTGTCAAACACTGGAATGTGTTCTTAGAGAAACTGTACACTCTCTTCCCTTGGGGATCTTCAAGACACAGCTGGACAAGGCCCTAAGCAACTTGCTTTAACTACATCTGCTTTGAGCAGGAGACGAGACCTCTAGAAGTCCTTTTCCAACTGGAATCACTGTATACTGATTTTGAAGGAAAGAAGGTATTATGTTTGTTTCAGTAATCTAATGGGACACCCTAGATCTTATGATTGAAGTTAAAAACAGAGCTTGGAGTTTGCCCAACCCCCAATCGATCACATCTGTGTTTCCAGCTTCACTTGCACAATAGGAGAGCAGTTACTTTCTTGGTATGCCTGGCTGTGGGAGGTAATTGCAGTGACACAGCAGAAAATGGTCACATGGAGAAAATGTTCAGTGATTTCAGCTTAGGTCATGGCCAAACTTGACCTTAGAAAATCTTCTTTTAGGTTCCTCTATCCTTGTTATTCCAAAGGAGCCAGTTCATCACAGCCTTGCTGGAGTTCAGCAACTCCACTGTTAACTATGAAATTGTATCAGTGTGTTTAACTGGAGCACAGGATAAGTGTAGTGAGCCCAGAAAATGCCAGACACTTGCAAAATAGCACACTATTAAAACCATATGTATAACAGCTTTTCAGTGACAATTTGATTTGACTTTGTGATTTTGTTAAAAGGACATAGGCTGGGTTTGTACCACTTTATTAAACGTGCCTGGGAATGGTCCAAGCCAGTGAGGCCAACTGGCATGGAACAGCCTGCATCTACACTGGTGGACTGAGCTGGCCTGCGTTAGGTGGCTGCAAGCAAACTGCTGCTTGGGTGTGGTTCCTGGCAGACTCCTGCTACCAAAACGGGTCCAGAAGCTGCTTGGGAAAGTTGGAGCAGGCTACATTTCATGCCAAGGAATTCTCTCACAGTTTATTAGCATAGGTAACAGTGTTGGAGCACATAGGCACATCGTGAGCATGCTTCAATGTACTTTATACTTAAAAGGCAGATGAGCTTTTTTGCTGCAAACCATTTGTATCTTTCAGATGGCTCCAGAGGAAAAGACATAGAAACAAACATTTCTTGTTCCCATTGTCGTAGGAACCCAAGTAAGCATGAACCACGGAGCTTAGAAAGGCTGAAAAGTACAAAAGTTAAAACCCGAGGATGTTGTTCCTCGTTGCAGTGTGTGAGTAGGTTACTAACATTTGTGTGCATAAATCTAATCTACAAATGATGTACAATGGGAATTAACCTGGTCCAGTGAGGACAGTAACTATTTTTAAGGACCGCAGAACAGGAAATGCTCAAATGAAGCAATTGCTTGAGTTAGCCATGAGGCATTTTTTTCTGTTCCGAACTTTATTTCTGTTACAAATAGGGAAGAATTCCCTCTGTTTCTGATGGTTTTAAAAAACAGCCTACAGAGAAGTTCTGGCCAATACTCAGAGGATGTTGCTGACACTGTGGTGTAAGGGACAAATTCAGATGACAGTGGAAATCTCTTGGCTTTCCCCTCTTCCAGCTTGGAGGATACATCCTTGAAAATAGAATGTTGTCAGGAGGTGATAAGCTTTTTTCTTGGAAGGACTCCTAAAATGGGAAATTGATAGTATCTGCTGTGGTTGCATCATGCTACCTTCAGAACAGAAGGAATCCTTCCTAAGACTGTGGAAACAAAGTCACTGAAATGATTGCTGAGTAGAGCCATTTTGTTTTGCATTATGATGGTTCTACATTTAGACTGAGAAAATATGTCCTTAACTGTCTTTGACAGCTTCTGCACCTGTCTGAGGATTCTCCTAGGGAAGCACAAATTTTTCTCCAAGGAAACACTGTAGTCAGAAGGCTACGGAAAACAGTTTTGGCTACTTGCAGGGATTGCTAACGTAGGATGCATCCTGGTGAGTTGCAAACACTGGGGCTGCAAGGATGTATAGCTTGATGTTCAGCAGGCCATGCACCATACTCTCCTCCTGCCTAAAGAAGGGAAATCCTGTGGACTTACAAAGATCCATTGGTTCCAAAATATGAAAATAACTCCTCTGGAGCTGTTTTTCTGCCTGCTGAAATGAGTGCATAGGCTTTCAGTTGAGATCTCCACCTTTGCTTCAAGCCCTTAATCCCAGGTTCAGGGACAGAAGCAATGTTACTGTGACACAATGGAAATCCCATGAACCTTATAATTTATTTTCTGTCTACCTCATTTTGAGACTGGTATCAAATTATGACACAGTTATACAAGATATAACTTGGACAGAAGAGCCACATAGTGTTCTGAATGTCTTTTTCCACAGACATAAAGAGTAAGTTTAGTTACAATGTATGCTCTAAATCTTATGGTTATGTTGTAGTTTTCTTTGCCAAGTCTTAAGCTGGTCCTCAAAAGTGATCCTTTTTCTCTCTCTTTTGAGGTAGTTAATTTTAATTCCAATGCCACATAGCCTTGTGACCACTGTCATTGCAGAAAGGTGGATTGAAGCTGGCAGACACAAAAAAGGGCAGTGAGAAAGACCAGCAGAACAGGGATCCTGCTTTACAGTAGGAAATTGAAGGGAATGATTTGTTTAACCTTGCAAAACAAAAGCAGAAATGGGATATGTTTGCTGTCTGGAAATGTATCAGGCGAGTAAATACCAGAGAGGAGAAAAGGAGCCATGGATGCCTTAGAATACAAATGACCAGGAATAAATTTAAGCTTGAAATTAGCAAATGGGTTTTAGACATTCGAACAGTAGCTCCACAAGTAGGATTCATGACTGCTTTAAAGATGGATCTTGCTGAGGTGATGAATGGGAAAGGGTGATGTGGCATGTGAATTAGCAGTGGCCTAGGCTGAATGTCCTGGTAGGTGCCTGCTCATTCTGTCTTCCTGCCATTGCTGTGCTGAAAAGTTGTCCTCAAGATAATACTGTGATAAGAGCGAGATACACATCCATCAGATTTCTTCCTTCTTCATCTGGAGTTTCTCTTCCTAAATTCTCTTTTGATATGGGTTGCAACATTTCCTGTTTTGAATATTTGCCTTAGGAAAATATCCTAATACCTCTAGAGATGGGCCTGATATGTTTTGAAGACAGCACATACCTGCTCCAGGGCAGGAAAAGCAGCAAGGACAAGCTGGGAAGGATTTTTTTGGCCCTGGCCCAACTCAGTCATCCCAATGAAGTCAAATCCAGGACTTCCCTCCCATAAAGATTTTTGGGGGAGAGAAACCCGCAAAACTTTTCAGTTCATGTTGTTTGGGATAGATTTGCAGGAGCAGAGAATCTGCTCTTCCAAGGCGGCTGATGCAATTATAAAAGAGAACAGATTTCTTGAGAATGTGAAGAGTTCACAGATATTTGAACACATATTCCTACCTGCTCTAATGCTAATACTTCCCTGCCAGGTTTTCAGCAAGTAGAATTGCTACAGGCAGTGGCATCTTCATGTGAACAGCTCTTTTGTATACTTGAGGACTTCTACACAAGGAAAGTTTGGGATGGCTTTTTCCCCTCATACTGAGCTGTACTGGTGAATTTCCAACCACATATGATGCCAAGGCAGATTATTTTGTGTTGTGGAAGCAAAACGGAACTAAAAGAGTAGGTTGAGGCAGGTTGAAATAAATTAAAATAAAAGAGATATAGTACACTGGAGACTTAGACTGCCCTAAAAGCCAGAAGAATGGGATCCAGTAAGTGACAGTCCAATTTCATTTGATGTTCCCAGAAGCTGTGGGAAGAAATTATCCTCTTAGAGAAGAGTCAAGGTTCATTGAAGTGGATGGGAAAATTGGTTCAATCACACCCAGAGGGTGTCAGTGCCACAGTTTGGCAGAAAAACTCACTTGAAGATGAAAAGGGTAGTGTCTTTCTGTAGAGAATGGAGCCGGTCTAACTCACAAGTAATGATCAATCCATGTGCAGCTGAGGCACTAGAGACCTGTATGACAGATCCCCTGAGCTATGGGGGGGCTGGAAAAGAAAGAAATGCCTTAAAACACTCAGGGGCAAAATTACTGAACAATAGCACTTAGTGGTAAATGAATCCAAATTGTAGAGAGTTTTTACCTTTTACTTTTCTTGCTCCATTATTATTTTGATATACTTTTTTTTTCTTGTGGCCACTTCAAGGAGGGCTCTTTCCTAGCAGACATTTACTGGAGACACTGACATCAATTCGCATTTTGATCCAGAAGCTGTAGCACTGGGCAAGAGAGCTGCAATCATGGGTGAGTTAACAATCTCCAGGGTGATTTGAAGGCGTTCAAAAGGGAATTTACACCTCAGGCAGAGCCTTCCACGTGCAGAGCTGCTTTGCAGAGCATGCTCCCACAGTGACAATTCTGCTGTACGAATACAGGCCTGCCACTCTTGAAACGTTTTTTTTTGGTTGCACATACCATAAATGTGCTGTGGGTCAGCTAATCCAGTTTGGCTACACAGACATTGGCAAGAGAACAGAGATTCAGAAGAGGTTGTGTGAGACATCCAGAGGTGAATTGTCCAGAAGATTCAGAGACCAGATGAATCTGCAGTGCCCCAAGAAACCAGTGCTGGCTCATTTGGGCTCTTGTGTAACATCATCAATGAAAACTTCATGTTTTAAATGAATTGGAGGTTGTTTTGTGCCATGGGACAACTCAGAGCTCCCAGCTTGTCCCAAATATGTAGTAACTTCACATCTGTGCTCATATCTGTTGTGTCGATAGAGTGAGTCATGTAGAGTGGGAAATAGGCAGGCTAAATCTCAAACAGGAATAAATGATTCTTGATTTGGAGTGCAGCTTGTTAAGTGGTTGGAGAGAAATTTGGCCCTGAATTCCACTTATCTCCTTGCTTGTTTGCTTCCTTGCAGTATTATTCCTACACTTTTTTTATAGTATGTCAAAACTCCATGATACCTCTTCCTGCCCTTGGTGCTTAGATAACACAGTTTTAACATGTAGTTCATCCAATCCAACTAATCTTTTCAGTTGAATATACATCATATAAGAAAATGCAGTCCTTTCATTCTACTCATGTTTTTAGCTCAGACTTCCTGACCATATTGGCATTAATATCTATTCTTGCCCTTGCCTTTTTGTCTTCTTTTTAAAATAGAGATAAAATAGAGAAAATTTCTACTTCACACGATTTGGGATCATTTGAAGATTAATTAATTAATATTTGTTAAGTATTAATGGGAAGATGCATGGGGGTTATTCCATTGCAAGTGAAATATTTGAATGAATACCCATAACAGCCCAACATAAAGCAATCAGAGGAATTTTATTCCTCTGGCTGGCATTTAGTCAAACCAGTTTGGAATCCTCACATCCCAACTTCAGGATTAGTCTTCGAAGGCTATAAGCTGATGACATGAGCTTGGCCCATTGCAGGAAGCAAAGCATGCATTGCTAACTCCTGCTAAATAAAGCAGATGACTTTTCTTTTTTCTTTGTAAAGAGCAGGTTCCCTTATGGAAGATTTAATAAAACCCAACAAATGACACCAATGTAATCAATCTCATTCCAGCACTTTCAGGTTCAGTTTTCATTGCTCTTGGACCCTTCCTGCTTCCAATTATTTATGGAACAAGCTGTGAATTGCATGGTGGAGCTGGAGTGATTCAGGAGTTAGTTAAGCAAAGAGAAACAGGAAAAGAAGGGCCTGGCAGTTCAGGCAAATGACATCAGTGCTTCGGCATCTTGTCCCAGGCCGTGGAAAATGCCATATCTCTGCGAGGATTGCAGAGTGATGCTCAGAGGCAGGAGTGGTTTGCTTTCTTGGCCGGTATGCAAAATAACACTAGACATAGTCTCTTAAGATTTATGGGCAACGACAAGTCAAGTGGGAGATATGGGTGTGTAAATCATAGCAAGGAAAATAGCTTATGGTAGTGAAGAAAAAATTCATCCAAAAGGGTCATTATGCATCTGCAAAAAGTACAGAAACTGTAAGGAGAGTCTAATCTTCTTTACATTTCTTAGTTGACTGCCAGTGCAGGTTTGCTTGGCTGGATTTTCTTTTATTCCTTCTTAAGAATAGAAATTATACCTATGTGATAATTCCTGTGAACTCTGCAAGCACAAAGCTAGCAAAGAATTTATCTATTTCTTGGGATAATGAAAAAGAAGCTGCCAGGCACTCATTGCAACCCAATATCCTTTATCCACAGGTTCTTGAGGCTGTGGTTCTGGTACCTTGTGAGAGATTAGCTGGAAAATCTTGAGATGCTAAGGCAACGTGTTTGCATTGACATATTTCCCTTTCAAAGTGGGGCTTTGGCTTAAGGACCACTCAGCACAGCTGATAAGAGTCTCTGAAATCCAGCATATTGCTATAGCTCAGGAGACAGTGCCAAGGACAACGGTTGTCTCTCCAGGTACTACAATACAAAAATAAAAACCAGTGGCAGTACCTGACAAGCATCATATCCCAATGAAAAAGTGGTGGAAGTACACCAGTGAGGAAAAAAAATCACGTATATGCTGATTTCAAAATTGTTTTTTAAACTTGATTTGTACTGTTACTCCTGTCCATTGCATCCTCTTTTAAGGAATGCACGTACTTACTGTTAGTAATTACATTTTACTGACATCATATAGCAATCTGAAAAGTCACACCTTGCGGCAAGCCGGTGAAAAAAAGATTCTACATCACTAGACTTGAAATGTAGAAAACAATTGACACAATAACATTGATGCTGTTTGCTGCATTATGGTCTTCTTGCTGAAAGGACTGAAAAAGCCCAGCTGTAGCCTCTGCAGTATGACCCAGATGTTCAGCTCTAGTCTAGACACAGAGAAGCCAAAGCTCAGATATTGTGCCAGTGCCGGGCAGAGGGGGTGTGTGCTCCCAGGGCTGCTGCCACCATGTCTGCTCTAATGCCTGTCCCTCTTCCAGCCTCTCTGTAATGCAGTGGAAGAATGTGGTGTAGGAAAAGCGACAGAAAAAGGAGGTGCGGGCAGCTGGACTGCTCCTCTGACGTGTGATTCCTCCCTAACTGTGCTCCTTTGCAATAGGCACAAGCAGTGCTGAAAGTAAAGCAGCGGCAGGGCCAGACAGATCAGTGTGCAACATCACCGGCAGAGCCCTGGGGCTGAGCCAGGAGGAAGAGGAGAGGGTGGAAGCAGGCAGTGATAATCATAGCACAGGTGAGAAAAGCTCAGCAGCATGGAAGGTGCGAGCATCCCAGCCTGCTGGGAGATGCATGTTTGGGGTGAGGCCATGACAGCTGGTGGATGGCATATAGCAGCTGTGGTCTGCTAAAGCGAGCTTCCCTGGCAGCTGTGGTGGGCAGCAGGACTCTGGTCATTGCCTGTAAAAGGTGCTTTAGGAAGCTGGTTGGTGCTGAGCACCTTCTGCAGGTGCTCTCACAGAAGAAAACCCCAATAAGGAAGTCACTCTTTTTTCCTTCCACAGTTCCCTCACAGACCAACACTGTTTTATGGAGGAGCTCTTTGACAGAGAGCAGCCCCTGCGGTATTCAAAGCCACAGCCAAGGGACCCTCTCTGGTCTGTGCCAGACAGCAGCATCAGGCACTGCATTTCCTCTGTTCATCTTCAAGATGTGGTTCAGCAAGATAAAAAAGATGGCACAAAGATGATAATGAATGTCATCTCTTTTGGAGGAGAGGTGACCATCCCCATTAATCTCTTTCCTGCTAGCAGTTCCAGTTCCACTGCAGCAGGCACTGGGAGGAATTGTCAGGAATGAGAGTTCCAAGTGTTTAAAACCAGCTTAATTAAAGCTTTATCTTCTGCCACTGTGGGCACATGTTCAGATTACAACAGTTAAAAACTGCTAAAAAAACCTAAAAAACTGTTAGTGCAAGTGTAAGGCTGAGGAGGGAAATGCTGCAACAGTGGAGGGTTTTATGTAGGGATGGGAAGTTGAATTTTCCCTGGGGAGTTCAGGGAGTTAGCAGTGGGAGCTAGTGAGCACCATCATTGCAGTAGCAGCCAGTCAGAAACCAGTAGACCTTATGTGGGTTAGTCATGTCAAGTCACAAGATGTGACATTGACTGGTGACTCTGGAACACACTGCAAATTGCTTATTTTCATATGCTGAAAGCACAAATAGAAGCAATTAATTTCCCTTTTTCTTAGTAAAATAAACTGAGAAAACAAAGCTGCTTCGGCTGGATAAAATATTTTGGCAGCAAACAAGTTTTGTTAAGGCATTTACATTTCTTAAAAAATAATTTAATTCCTTTTTAAAATTATATTTAGAAAATTTTTAAAATATAAAAAAACCCGGACATTTGAGGATGTAAACATAATTGTTTTGGCTATCCTAGTTTTTCCCTCATTGGTTTTAACTTAAACTGTCCTATGATCTTGTTCCAAATTTATAGGTCATTTCCCTCTTCCACAGAAGTTCTTTTTCCAGTGAAGTTTTATATTATATTATATTACTTTTATTTATCTTAAAATACTCTGGCTATTTTAGCCCCAAAGCATGCCCAGATCCAGGGTGATCAAGCAGCATTGTTATTCCTCTGCTTTAATCACTCTTACCCAAATAGGAATTCAGACTGCTATAAATGCCTTTATGCTTAATTTGTCTTTAATAAAATCTTCTACCCTGAAATTCTCAGGAACACCTGCCTAGCTTCTTTATTTTAAAAGTTTGACACTTTGCCTACAAGTAAGTGTCCACATTTCCAGGCCTTTTTTCTTCTCCGTGAAGCATAGTAAATAAGGCTATTTCTAATGAAGTCTGTGAGCTGGCACTGATGCCAAATTTGTATCTGTCTGCANGGTGGATGGCATATAGCAGCTGTGGTCTGCTAAAGCGAGCTTCCCTGGCAGCTGTGGTGGGCAGCAGGACTCTGGTCATTGCCTGTAAAAGGTGCTTTAGGAAGCTGGTTGGTGCTGAGCACCTTCTGCAGGTGCTCTCACAGAAGAAAACCCCAATAAGGAAGTCACTCTTTTTTCCTTCCACAGTTCCCTCACAGACCAACACTGTTTTATGGAGGAGCTCTTTGACAGAGAGCAGCCCCTGCGGTATTCAAAGCCACAGCCAAGGGACCCTCTCTGGTCTGTGCCAGACAGCAGCACCAGGCACTGCATTTCCTCTGTTCATCTTCAAGATGTGGTTCAGCAAGATAAAAAAGATGGCACAAAGATGATAATGAATGTCATCTCTTTTGGAGGAGAGGTGACCATCCCCATTAATCTCTTTCCTGCTAGCAGTTCCAGTTCCACTGCAGCAGGCACTGGGAGGAATTGTCAGGAATGAGAGTTCAAAGTGTTTAAAACCAGCTTAATTAAAGCCTTATCTTCTGCCACTGTGGGCACATGTTCGGATTACAACAGTTAAAAACTGTTAAAAACACCTAAAAATCTGTTAGTGGAAGTGTAAGGCTGAGGAGGGAAATGCTGCAACAGTGGAGGGTTTTATGTAGGGATGGGAAGTTGAATTTTCCCTGGGGAGTTCAGGGAGTTAGCAGTGGGAGCTAGTGAGCACCATCATTGCAGCAGCAGCCAGTCAGAAACCAGTAGACCTTATGTGGGTTAGTCATGTCAAGTCACAAGATGTGACATTGACTGGTGACTCTGGAACACACTGCAAATTGCTTATTTTCATATGCTGAAAGCACAAATAGAAGCAATTAATTTCCCTTTTTCTTAGTAAAATAAACTGAGAAAACAAAGCTGCTTCGGCTGGATAAAATATTTTGGCAGCAAACAAGTTTTGTTAAGGCATTTACATTTCTTAAAAAATAATTTAATTCCTTTTTAAAATTATATTTAGAAAATTTTTAAAATATAAAAAAACCCGGACATTTGAGGATGTAAACATAATTGTTTTGGCTATCCTAGTTTTTCCCTCATTGGTTTTAACTTAAACTGTCCTATGATCTTGTTCCAAATTTATAGGTCATTTCCCTCTTCCACAGAAGTTCTTTTTCCAGTGAAGTTTTATATTATATTATATTACTTTTATTTATCTTAAAATACTTTGGCTATTTTAGCCCCAAAGCATGCCCAGATCCAGGGTGATCAAGCAGCATTGTTATTCCTCTGCTTTAATCACTCTTACCCAAATAGGAATTCAGACTGCTATAAATGCCTTTATGCTTAATTTGTCTTTAATAAAATCTTCTACCCTGAAATTCTCAGGAACACCTGCCTAGCTTCTTTATTTTAAAAGTTTGACACTTTGCCTACAAGTAAGTGTCCACATTTCCAGGCCTTTTTTCTTCTCCGTGAAGCATAGTAAATAAGGCTATTTCTAATGAAGTCTGTGAGCTGGCACTGATGCCAAATTTGTATCTGTCTGCAAAATCTGTTTCAAAGGAAACCCTTCAAAACCAGAGCGATGACAATTATTTTATAGTATAAAATTAATATGAATGCTTTGTTCTGACATGATTTGAAGGTCCAACCTGTATTTAAGACTATGGGATGATGTCGATTCTGGACATTTTGAGTGGTGTTACATGATACAGCTTTAAGGGATTTGTCTAACAGCACTTTGTAGAGAGAGCCATAACTATGGGGGGAAAAAGAGAAGCAAATAGTTATTTTGCATTTGAATCCTGCCATCCAAAAGGAACTGGATTTTGCCTTGAATGCATACATTATTGGAGGAAGTCTGCTCTGAGTTAAAAGAATTAAAAGTCTTATGAAAACTGAAGAACATGTAGAAGTTTCTTATACACGACAGTGTGAAAGAGAAGGATGGAAATTGAATAGTTCCTGTGTTTTCAGCCAGGGTCTTAATAGCTCAGAAAATAAATGGCTTAGTAAATAAATGGATTTAGTGAACCTGGCACTTTCTGCAATGGGAGAATTACTGTAATTGCCAGTAGAACACAGAGCTTTCACACAAGGCCAATTAGACACATCTCATAGCACCACGGCTATTTTTAATTAGCCTTGTATGTGGGAGAGATTAAAAAATCTTCTATTTAGGTACATTGTCTGGCAGCAAAAATTCAAGAAGCATTAGCTATATGGCCTTTAAGCCAGATGAGCAGTTTTGATCCTTTCCCTCAGACAGCCGTAGGTGGCTGTAATGAATTTCCTCTGGTCTGGGTTTTTACTTTGTAAAGGCATTATTGATTTTTTTGTTGGTGTCAGCTATTGGTAGCTTCATTTTCATCCCAACACATCCCCATCCTTTATACATCCTCTATGTTCCTAAAAAGACCGCTTTTGCTTCTGATGGATGATGTGTTGAACCTGGAGGGTGGATGACCAGCTCAGACACCCCAGACCTAAGATTCTTCTCTTTAATGGAAATGCCCACGCAAGAACCTGGGGAAATTTTGTATGGGCAATCAATCCAAGGTATTTTTCTATGTCATTCATTGGTTCATGCTGCTTCTGCAACCTGTTCTCGGGAATATTCAGGGGGTGATTTTACTACCTTGCATGCCCATGCTGTAATGCTGTCAACAGACACAATCAGGCCTGTGAATTAAAATTATAGAGTAATATGGATGCCTCAAGAGCTTTGTCTGAAACAGTGGCCATTTAATGGTCTAGATGAAGATCTGTCCACAACCCTCCATCTTTCTTGACCAACTTGAATTAATTTATGCATTCATTTTGAACAGCTACACGAATATAGAGAAACAGTTTTTAAAAGTGTTTGAAGTCTTGTTATAGGACAACGATTCCCAAGAAGTGAAAAGATGAATGCAATGGAATAATACTCCAACCATTCTACTTCCAAAGTATTTCATAAACACCAGCTTGTTCTCCAAACACTTTGGTCAATTAGAGAAACTTCATCCACAGTTTACAAAAGAGGGATCTTAAAAGCACTGAGCTGGAAATTCCAATGAAGCTCCCCCATATTTTCCTTGGCTCAATACAACTTACTTTCCTTTCAGGCACCAAAATGTTTGGTTCTTCCCATAAAAACTACACTGTAGGCCTTTTGAGCCCATGAAACTGGCGTCTCCAATGCAACCTTGGCTATCATAACCATACTGAACTTTTATCAGGTGCTTGATAGCTGCTTAAGAAATTTTTTTTCACCAGGCAGTGGTGCTTGATAGGGTCCCTGCAAAAAAGAAATCTGTCTTCTTTTCCATGTTGAAGATTCCCCCAGAGCCTTTTGGCCAGCTGCAGAAATAACCTCCACATGGGCAGAGGCTTCCTAGGCTGACTATCTCCATCCCTTCTTGCCCAGAAGTGTGTAGGCTCACAATTCCCACCGCATATCTGATTTTCCCTTGCATGCACTAGTGTCCTTCAGCCTGTAACCATAAGTGTCTTGTTAAGAGAAAATGCACTTGATTCAAGTTACTGACATGTTTGGAGTTGGATTTATGTTGTGAGTCAGCCTTATCTGACCCCTAGAAATGCGTGGGGTTTGAAAATGAAGCCACCTGCAAGCGGTACACCTATATGGGAAAATACACACCCAGATTAATTTTCCCAGGATTTGTTCAGGACCAGAGCAAAGTTATGTGACTGCTTATTTTGGTCTGGCCCATGTGCCATATGAAAATAGCTTCTGTGGGGCTGGGAAACCTGGCACTTTCTAAGCATTCGTGAAAATTGATTTCCTGGGGAAATACAATATATTCTGGCAGCTTCAGATTTTCTGGTTATTGTTTGGTTTTTGTTATCAATTTCCTGATAAAATTACTTCTTTCCAAAGCATACACCTTTCTCATGTCACTGCCATTACCTGGGTCTGCATCATTGCCCCAGGTGGCCTTTATTCAGAGCTTCAGGCATGTGCTTAAAGCAGCAGGGTGCTTAGAAAAGGACCAGAGCCTTTATACCTGAAACCAAAGCCAAATCATATTGCCTGGCTCTTGTACTTCACTGCAGTCCTGCACTGTGTGTGTCCCCACCTACAGCTCCATGCCATTCCCTCTGGTATGCCCTTAGTTGGGGTGCTCCTCTTCAGCAACAGCCTGCATCTCTCAGGGACTGACCTTTTGCAAACAAACTCTGTTCTAGCAGAGGTTTAATACAAAAGGCTTTCAGGGAGTCTGGCCTTCCTTCCACTGGAAAACTGTGTGCAGTTCTCCAACATTTCATAGCATTGCTGGGAATCTTGAGGAATCATTTCATCTTACTTCTTGCTCCTTATACATGATCCACAGTAGAAAAGCTGTGAAACTGCAACTCTGAAAATCAGGACCCAATATCTCCACATAGGTAGCAAATTTTCTGCAGTCTGAGGTTTTCAAGGAGATTCTTTCTCAAAACAGTTTAAAGATTCTTTTACTAGAAATCTCATGATTTGGTATCGACAAACACTTTCTTAAAAGAGTAATAATTTATGTTGCAGACCTCTCCTAATATTACTGAGGAGTTCATGTTCTATTGAATAACCTTATTGTCTGAGTGATTGTGTTGTTTCTCATGCACCTCATTTTTTCTTTGATCCAGACACATAAACGAATGCTCTCCAAGGGGCCTTTGGAGATGACAGGGATATTTGAAGATATTTAAGGGATATACAAAAATAAATTGTGTTTTCTACTCAAATTGTTGCAGATCCAAGGTAAATACTTTGTATCATTACCAGTTGGCTCACTATTTGAAAAGACCACTCTGCCTTTTTGTTTTGAAACAAACTGGATTTGCTGGATCATTGGACGAATAGCAACAGTTTATCTGAAGTACTGTTTGTACCCTCCTGAACTTAATCAGCTATTTTCTCCCTCAACTAGGGAAGAATAAAGGGGTGAATCCCTCAGAAAAAAAAAAAAAAAAGCAGATTGCTAAGTTTAATAGTGCTGGCATTGAACAAGAGCCCAGGCTCAGATTTTACAGGTTATTGTTTGTCCTCTCACTATTTGTTCTGTGTGTTATGGTGGTCTGAAATACACCTCAGGCTGTGACTAGCTGAAATCCCCTTACACATCATTGAGACTTTGCTTCACAGACCTAAGTTACTCTTGGGAATTACTTTTACTACTCTTAGTGCCATGGAAACATCACATAATTACCTTTAAAAATTTGAACTGTGGTGCTTTTCTCTGCTTTGTGCTCAGCTCTCCTGCCTGTAACTGTATCCACTACATTTTAATTAAGTCCTCTGTGTAAGTTATGAAGTTACCTCCAAGTTTGTATTAGGTTCACAAATAGCAGCTGGAGTAGGTAACATTTACTGATGACTCCTTTCTGCCAGAGGGGAAGATGTGTTTACAACACTCTGGGAAGGCAGCTGAACCCCTCCAGGAGGTACTGTCACTCAGCACGGCTTGCCGAACTTGGCTCTCCCACCTCTCATGAGCAATTCCTGTGGTTACCTGTGCAGGCTTTCTCACCGTGTTCTTGCTTTGATGCTAAGAGACAGTAATAATTGCACCATTGTGAAATACTCAGAAGATTAACTTGGCTGAAGGACATAAATCTAGGAGGGGAAATGCTGGGATGATGAATGAATTCACAGACCAAAGGATTCCCATGTTGATGTGATAGCAATAAAACTTCTTAACTCTGAGCACTGCAATCTCAAGTGAAAGGAAATCCTGGCAGTCTTCCATGAATGATGTGTTCAGACCTTGTTGTTTTCCCTTTGCTTTGTGATCAGTGCAGAGGATGGAGACCGGGACTAACCCTTTTCCACATGAGTCAAAACAAGAGCTTGTGGCTAAACCCATGAGATCACGGAAAGGCGCAGGAACAGCTCGGGGTAGTTATTTCACCCAGCTGGCAGATGCCATGGAGATCGCACGATACGATTATCTCAGCCTCCAGGAAAGAAGCAGACACTTTGACTCCCTGCTCTTGACTGTGAACTCAGAAACTTCAGAAACACTGAAGACAGTCTTCTCTAATTTCTTTTTGTTTATTCCTGAATTATGGTGTGAGTTCTACATCCTGATGAAACTTCTGGACAAATTACTTGACACTGAGTTACTAAAGTCAATTGAAAACAGTGGGCAGAGAAAGAGAACAGATGTTTTTCTTGACTTGACAGCTCCTTCCCAAAGTAGACTAGCGTGGTCATGAAGTTTTCTGCTCACCTGCAAGCCTCAAGTGAGGCTTGGGGTTCTTTGAAACTTAAATGAACTGCTGATGAGGGACTAAGTAAGCACCAAAAAAATCACAGAGATTTTAAGTGATCAGGTTAAAAAAAATGACAGAGCATCACATGGGTTTTCCAGCAGCTGTTAGCAGTATAGCTGACTTCATAGAATCATAGAATTGTTTGGAAGGGACCTCAAAGATCATCCAGTTCCATCCCCTCTGTCACAGGCAGGGGCACCTTCCACTAGACCAGGTTGCTCAGGGCCCCACCCAACCTGACCTTGAACATTTCCAGGGATGAGGCAGACATAGCTTCTCTGGGCAACTTGTGCCAGTGCCTCACCACCCTCAGTGTAAAGAATTTCTTACTAATATCTAATCTAAACCCACCCTCTTTCAGGGTGAAAAGCCGTCACCCCTTGTCCTATCACTACACGTCCTTGTAAAAAGTCTCTCTCCATCTGTCTTGTAGGCTCCCTATTTCTGGACAATGTGTAGAGAAATTAAACCCAAGTACACTTCCCAAGTACAAAATTCTTCCTGGAGTGTATTCTGAAGTTCTTATAAGGTGAAAAAGTTCAGCCTAGCTAATCCAGGAGTCTGTGCTGCCAGTTTTTATTATAGTTGTCCCTGGTGACTCTTTTAACTACAGGATTGCTGTTACTACTCTAGCACTGTATTTATCAACATCATAGGGTGCTCCCTAGACATTGCACTAAATAATATAATGGTAGCAAACCAACTCCTTTCTCGGAGGGTTAGTGGTTTTGAACAAACAAACGACCAAAGTGGGAAAAAAATCAGTATATATAAAGATTTAGCCAAGGCAACAGTCCCAAACACTGACCTTTTTCTCCCTTTCTATAGTGCAAACAAGCAATTCACAGGTATTCTGAGAAGGTGCAGGGTACAATTAATCTTGTATTTTGTGTATGAGGTAACAATTCATATTAATGAACCATTCAAATAAAGAAAGTGGCTGTAAAACTATTTCTGTGCTGGTGTGCCTGATTTGGGAAGCTGTGGGTGGCAGAATGAGAGGCTTTTTTTAAATTCCATTTCATTTGAGAAAAATTTTGGATGCTATTTGTTCTTGGTACCCTTGAGTAATAGTCAAAGTATTAATATAGACCATTATTTTCCTCCTCTGTGGAAATAATGATCAATTTGTGTTGGAAAAGCAATGTTCAGGCTCTTGCAAACCATTCAGGAGCAGGGAGTAGTTGTTAGTTTTCCTTTGGAGAAGGTATGGGATTTTGCCCTTGAATTTGGAGCTGTATGGGAAGGGTCCTCAGAAGTTAAAGACGTTAGAAGTAGAGAAACAATAAAAAATTGCCACACCTCACTTTTCCCCTGTGAAGATCACTCACTATAGAGAGCACAGTTCAAAACCAGTGTGGCTGTACAGAGCTGTGACTATGTAGGACGTCACTACCAGCCCTACCCTGTGGAGTTCACTTTGGGCTGAGTCTCTACTGAAATTACAGTGGCCTCTGGACTGCTGGAGGAAGCACCTCCCTCCCACAGCCCATGCTGGCTCTGCAAAACAGAAAAAACCATGGGGCTGGAGGGTAGGACTCGAGGGTGAGACTATTTCTGTGAAATAAGAAGGAGTTTTGAAAACACGCAGATCAGGAGAGAAATCAGAGGACAATATAAGGGGAGAAAAAATGAAATCAAGGTTTTCCCAGAGTTTAGTTCTCAAGTAACAATTTCTTGATTATTTTTTTAATGTCACGTGGACTTCTTTACATAAGTTTGTATTACCTGAAAATTAACTGTGTTGATTTGAATGTGCTTATAAATAAATCATGAAGATGTCAACAGGCTGGTGTCTTGCTCTCATGGAGGAGTCCACAAGAGAGGAACCACCTCAGCAGACCCAGAGCAAACAATCTGAGAAGGTTATAATCTTGACTGCCTGATCAGAGGCTCATGACAGAGGGTTTATGCCAAGGCTGTTGGTTGCAAGACTGCGTGATGAATGTTTCTTTTGGCTTTCTGTGGAACTTGATGAAGTGATGTGTTGTAGCTCTTGATCCAAGAGTTGATAATAGTGAAATTATCCAAGTCAACTGGCTGAAAAAGAGAGGAGGAAGGGAAGGGAAATATCCTGTTGTGATGTAAACCTTTGTCCTGGTTTTCGCTGGGATAGAGCTAATTTCCTTTCTACTAGACAGTACAGTGCCATGGCTTGGATTTAAGATGAGAATTATGTTAATAACACACTGATTCTGTAGTTGTTGGTAAGCAGAATTTACACTAAGTCAGAGACTCTTCAGCTTCTCAGCTGACTCACATTGGCCAAAGAGATATTCCACACCATATAGCATTGTGCTTGGTATACAAGAACAGAGAAAAATCAGTACAACATAGACAACAAATGCTGTTTCAGGGGCTTCAAACTGAGATTTCAAATGAATGTGGAAGTTTATCTTTCCTTTCCTGCCTCAGTGCAGGAAAGTTCCAGGGAAGCTATGCAATAAATGTTTTTCTGATGGAGGTTTATTCAAGAGATTATATTGCCTGGAGTGGGATGAAAGACCCATAAAATAAAGATATTTCTGACCATGGAGGACCAAAATTAAATTGACTCCAGAGACAAAGGGAAGGCTTCTTTTGGACTTTGCAGGTTGTCAAAAGACAGCCCTTTTGGGTTGGAGATATGAAGACATATGAAAGAAATGGGGGTGACAAGGCACAGCAGCAAAGAGAGTTTCAGAAGGGCAGTGGAACTATCCCAGTGGATGCTGCTTCCTTTTCTGTGAGATTCCTTCCTGCAGTATAATGAATTAAACATAAGAGATGTTTGGAAATCAATATTGAGCAAAGACCTGAGGTTTCCAGGTAATCCATTGCAGCAGAGACAAACTCTGTGAGGGACTGCCGACACAAGTGAGAGATCCACTGAGGTTATCAAGCCAAAGTCGACCCTGGCGTGAGCACTGTTCCAGCAGATGCAGGGGAAGTTACACAAAGGCTGTGATTTACCCTGGCATATGCAAAGTCCTCATTGTGCCTTATTCAATAAGCTTAAAATGTCTCGAGAGAGAGGAAAGAGGAAATTCCACACTTTCCTCTGCAGCTCAAGGAAATTACCATAGCTTACCCTAAAGAAACCAGCAGCAAAGGCTTGGCTGCCCTGATATTAGTGGCAAAACTCACACGACTTTGTGCTTCTTCACATCTGTTGGTTTTTTCTTGGCAATTAACCTCTCTGACTTCTTCTGTCACACCATGAATCTTGGTCATGACTGCATGTCTATTGCCTCCAAACTGGAAAGTGCTTTTCATGGGCCAATATCTTTACTGCAACCACTTCCTTCCCATTTCTTACTTATTCTTTTTGCCTCCTGTTATTTCCTTTTCCCCAGAGAGAAATTACAGTTGCACTTTTTCTGTGTTGCATAAATGCATGTTTTTTCCAGACGTCAATCCCCGGGTACACATGGTAGTTCTAGATGGGATCTGAAACTCTAAGAAGGTGATCCACCACTTCTCAGAGTTGGGGTCTGACCTAAAAGAAGCCTTGAGACAGCTGTGGGAGCCGTTGTACAGTGGGTATTGCTGTCATGGAAGAATTTTCTGGAAGTTTTTGTAAAAGATGATCTAGAACCATATTCAGATTTACTCCTTTGTTTCCAGCTCTACAGCTCTGTGGCCTTTGTGAGATAGGATGGAGTGCAAAGGCTCACCCTAAAAGCCTGTTAATCTAAACCTCATCTGAAACAAATGCATTATTTCAAAAAGGCTTGTCATTTTGTATCCAATCACTGGTGCTGGCTCTTCTTTTGCACACAACTGTCTCATCTTGTTATGCATGCGTATGTACATTTAAGAGGTCACCTACTAAGAACTGGCATCCTTTGGTTTTGCATTTGACCTACAAGGTTACACTCTGTTGCTCCCATAGGCGGTATTTCCTGGGATTTGGGAGGAATTTTGCAATAAAGTACTTTTTGCAACTACAAACTTTCTGTGTGTTTTACCATCCTCCTTTCCTGAGTGCCTGTCCTGCAGCTGCCTGGCAGGTGCTGCCCTTTGCCCTACAGCAGTTTTCTCTCTGCTCTCACTCTAGGGGAGCCTGTGTCTCACTGCTCCTTTCCTCCCCTCCCTCGTCCATTTTGCCAGAGGGATCTGATGTGCCCCAGACTTTCCAGTCCTTCCCTTTTCCATTTGGCCTTTCAGGGTGCTTTTAAGACATTCTAGAAAACAAGCAGAACTCAGATAGGTAGGGGAGGAGTGAAGTGGCAGACTGGAGTACTAATGCGTGCCACTGTGTGATCTGCACAACTGCAGAGGCAGCCCTGGTTGCTGAAAAGGTACTGGCCATCCTTTATTTCACTGTCTTTTTGGGAGAGAACATCAAACCCACTGCAACTCAAATCAATAGATGTCTCTGGCTTTTCTTACTGTGTTAGAACTCATCACACGCAGCAGTGATGGAAGTTACATAGTGCCCAAGAACATCAGCTTGATCATGGGAAAATTGTTTCTCTGAGCCCTTCTGCCTCAGAAGCTTTCAGTCAGTCTCCATTACTTTGAGTATCCAGGGCATTCCCAGAGACCCTCTTGGTTTTAAAGCAGCAGTGAGAACTTAAAAGTTCTCAAAAGGATATGCTGGATGTATTAGAATAAATGTTTTCTGTTACCAAAGTTTTCAGAGAAGGCATTCCTGTGGTCTTCCTCTTGTGCCCTACAACTAGAGCGTCCTATTATGTGTGCAATAGAAGTGTAGGATGTTCAGGCACTAAGAATGCCTTTTCATTGGCTTTGATAACCTTCCATGTCTCGTTTCTAGGAGTCATCTTTCTCCTGCATTGTAAGCTCTGATGCTTGCTTGCATTGCTAAATTCACCAAGGCCAGGTTTGCAGTTCTGCAAGCTGCAAAAAAAAGCTATAGGCCCATATACAGCAGTACAAAGAGATCTTTCTTATCTTTCTTCCTTGTTCCAATTTCCAAAGATACACATCAGCAAGCCCAATGCATATTGTCTGGTATTTCCTAATAAAAAACGGCTTAAACTTATAACTGCAAATGATCTTTGCATGATGGTATAGTCGCGGTGTCCCTTTACATGATGGTATAATGTTAATGTCTCCTGCCATTAGATTTAGACTTTCAGAAGAGCTGACCTGTAAATAAGCTCTTTTTAGATGAAGTGTACAGAGATGAAAGCTAGGTCTGCCACTGTTGCAAACCCCAGAGCACCAACTGTCTTTGGTGGCAGCAAGCTCAAGATGAAATACTAAAAGGTTGTTCTTAAAAACTCCAAACTTTCCACACTATTTTATTATTATGCTGGTTTAAATTGTTATTGTGAATGTTATGTGATGGCTCCTTTGAAATTATCTGAGTTGTGAGTATGAGTTTGTCAAAATGCATCAATTCATCTTTTGCTAGACAAGAAGGAAGTGACATAGCAGCTATCAAAAAAACTCCCAAACCTGTCCTTGCAGAGTATCCTCAAAAGAACTCTTTTCAAAATACAAAAACGTGGTTTGTATACATGTGAAGAATTTCCTTTTCCTTTCCTCCTTACAGAGGTGTTCATTATGTTTCAGCGTGCCCAGGTTGGTTCTGTGCTGGGCTCCTCTGGTACCCAAATACCTCTCTTGTCCCCAGTAACCATGGTTCAGTTTGAGAATATTTTTATTGATACACAGAGACCAAATTCCATCACCCAGCAGGGGATGTTAATGCAATTACAGGGAGACATGACTTTCCTCTGGATTTGCATTCATGAAGTAAAGGCTGAGCCTGACTTTGAAGATATTCCAGGTTCATTTCTGATGGCAACCATCACACTTGGCGGGAGTGAAATTACCTCCTTGTTGGTGAAGGTGGAAGTCACCCACTAATCTTGACTGGACACATATCAACCCACAAAATGTGAGCCCTTCAGTTAATTTTATTGAAGAAAGAAGCATTGGGCAGAGTTGAATGTTTCTTTTCTCATGGATCTGCTTACAGAAGAGGGCTACTCTGTGACTGAGAATGCTGCGTCTGTCTCCTGTGAACAGGAGCAACTTCTCATAAGGTGTTCTGCCAAGCAAACTCTTAAAATGCTTTTGCTCTTATACAGTGCTGTCTGAAGATACACTTAATTTTCTGCAAACATGAATAAAATCATGAAAGGAAATTAATGTTACTAAAGTTATCTTGATTTCTAATGGGGAAGATAGAAGAGTCAGTGTATATATATGTGTAAAGAGACCATGAAGAGACCATTATTTCCTCTTTATTCTTTTGTTTATATCCATTACTTTTTATGCTCTTTTTCCTTGAAAATATTTTGGATATCAAATTGAGGAGAAAAAACCTTTGACTGGTTTCAGAACAACCAGCCAAACAGAGAAACTTGTTTTTCTGCTCCTTTTTGTACCACATCTCAAAATGAAAATGTAAGCAAATGAAACTGAAAAGAATTTAAACAAAAATTAATTTTTAAACCTTTTTTCTTTGGACCTACAAAGAGAGGGGAGGCTGCTTCTATGTGAGAAAAATGCTGCTTTTATCCTCCTTTCAGTTTTTGAAGGGGAATGTCTTTGTAGCATTTACCACACAGGAGGGATTTATTGCCCAGAGCTGAGCACAACTGAGAAAATAATTTTGACCTGATACACAGAAGTAATGTCTAGACAGAGAGCATTGAAGTGCTCAAGGGGAAACTCAGAGTAGGAACCAGTTATGAAGAACTGAGCTTTTGAAGTGACAAATAGAAGCAAACATGTAAAAATTGAAGATCTCATAAAGTAAATGTGAAATTTGCTGCTGACCTAAATGAAACTGGAAGACAGGACCAGTGTATTTGCTCCTGCTGCCCTCCTCTTCCAAACAGGAGCCAGAGCAATTGCTGGTGGGGCCATGCTATGCAACCAGAAAGGTGAAACCACCTTTTTCATTGTGGGTGGGTTTCTGAAGAAAGCCAAAGCTTTCTTCTTTTACCTGGTCTAGTTGGAAACCTGGATTGATAACACAAGAATTTTCATTAGGGTGACCTAAAGGTTAATGAACTGCTTTGTGTGGGCAAGTAATGAATTTAACTGGGTTGAACTCTGTAGGCAGCTGAAGGGAGCTGTATTTGTGGGGTCCTGAATATGCTATTTTGGGGGGCATTTTGCTTTAGCAAAGCTAAATACTTGCTAGTATTACGGGTTGTAGAGACACCAAGGTAAGTGTCACCTGCTTCTGCAGGAATTGAACTGAAAAGTGATTTCAGACTATCTGTGCTTCTAAAATGTTAGAAGTGAAAATCTGTTATTTGGATGAGAATTTTGATGACTATAGAATAGAATTATCAAAGGCAAAGACCTATAGCCAATTGTCATTTGCACCCCACAAAATATCCTGAGTTCTTAATGTGTATCAAAGCATTCAGCCTTTCTCTCTGCAAATCCACTGAAGAGCCTGTGGCACTGAAATTGACTCCCGAGTCACAATCCAAGGAAAGTTGCTGAAATACTGGAGTTTCTTTGACTAGAGAAAATCAAAGATGAGGAAAGAGAAGGAGGGTTGTTTATCTTTAAATAAGCACAGCTAATAGGAGCTTTCTTTTCCAACTTTCTTTAGGCTCTGATGGTTTTGGGGGTTTTGGGTTTTTTACTAGAACATCTGAATGTTTACTAAGACAAATAATAAATCCTCATGATCTTAATTAAAATGGTAACAAGAAGCATGCAATAGATGCTTCTCAAATTTCTTTCAGACCATGTTTTCCTGCTGCTGCAAGGCATAACTACTATTTAATTTTGAACAGCAGTAAATTATTGAAAGTCTTGAGTTCTGATGCATTTTCAGATATCAGCTTTAAGACTGTGTAGATGTATTCTACATGGTGGAATACCTTGCACCTTTTTGGTACCTTTATTTCAGAGGGAACTGGAGCAGCAAATGGAGAGCCTGCTTCTGGAAGTGTTAGGTGATCCAGTGCAACATCATGTAATAATATCCTATTATGCTTGTCTGAAATGATTTGATCTCTCTTTCTTTTGGGGGGCAGGAATGTGGGGGGAGTGAGATAGATGTCACAAAATGATTTTCCTTCATTTATTAGGCCAAATGACTCTGGAAGAGTTAACCTAGTCCGAAACCAGAACTGACTGACACTTAAATGACTCTTTGTTACTCACAGTCAATGACCATAAGAGTTACACACCACCTAAAGCATGGCGATATTTTTAACAGAACATGTTTCCGGCTCACACTCTCCCATGCTGACTTTCAAGAGAATGAGTCCATCATGTATCACATGACAGGAAATTACCATGAACATGGCAGAAGAGAAGACGATGATATTGCAGGTGTTTGCATTTCTGGTATTTTTAGTTTTCTTTGTCTACAAAAAGGACATTTTAGGTTTAATCCATGAAAGTAGGTTTGTAGAAAGTAGAAAATAGAGGCAACTTATAGGGCATGAGAACTGCACTGGGAGAAAGTCTGAGAATAAATCTAAAATGGAAATGTTTGCAATGTCTTGCTTAGGGCAAAATCAACATAACAAGAACATAATATTTCCTGTTGCAAGAGTATGTAAATTACTTGGCAACTGCAATGCACTGTATTGATGTATTGGTGCTCTTGGGTTGTAGCTAGAGTCCTGTGTCAGAAGTGATGAGAGATAAGAAGGAATGACCTGAGATACTTCTAAAAAAGCTTTTCTAAGAGTGCGTTACTTTCAGAGAGGTCTTGGTAACAATTCATGGCAGAGGATCTGATGCAACCAGAATTACAGGGTTACAGGCATGATAAAAACACAATTTGCAAGCAAGGTATGAATGCCTAACAAAATATGTGTGATAAGACTTGATAGCAGCAGCATTAAAGTAAGCTTCCTTTTGAACCAAGTGGTAAATATTTATCGCGTCTGAGCTGCATCACTGATCTCTCGTGTATCACAGAGTGTGCCCCCACAGCCTGGCACATGATGCTGCGTAGGCGTGACAATACATTGTCAGGAGGCATTGCTTGGGAAAGTGTTCACTTCAAGTATAATGAAAGTGAAGTTGCTCCTAAACGCAGTTGTGAGCTGCTGTTACATCACTCTTTGGACTGTATGCAAGGGGTTGCCAGCAAATACAGTGTAGGTTTTCGCACCACAGCAAGAAAATAATCTTCTTTTTTGATTTCCGTTGTCTTCCTTTATGCAATATGTTTTCTGCAGAGAAACAAGATTTCACTTTTAATCTTTTTTTTTTTCCTTTCGTTAGTAGGAACACCAAAAATTCACACTGGAAACATTACAAGAAAAGGAAAAATTAAATCCTTGAAGTGCTAATAGTTCCTTCTTGCATTTGTGAGGATGTATATACACTGTAAAAGTACTGGTTTTAATTTTTGTCTTAGACAATCATTTGTGATCATTTGCCTTCTTTCCCATTATAAACACTAGATTTGTTTCTGGCACATCTTTTCGTGTCTAGAAAAATATGTTGGAGACACACAGCACTCTCCTGAAAAGCATGCAATCCATACATGTAGTAAGTTCTTCATTAGCCTCGTCTATAACTTTGTAGTGAATAATATCACATTTGCTCTGAAGTAAAAAGTTAAATTATCCTTCTGTTTTACAAGGAAACGCTTTGTAAACCTCTTGTAATTACAGGCTACTAAATATTATCTAGCATTGAAATTTATTCTACTTAAACATACAAAAAATTATTTTCTCTTTATTGAAAATTCCTGAATTATTTACATAACTAAAGACTTGAATACTTCTTTAAGTATGAGTGAAGCAAAGGAAAAGAAGACTTTTTCACTCAGAGATTTTCCTTTTAAATGTGGGAATTATATGTAATTGCACACCAACCTTAAAACAAAGCCTACACTAGAATAAAGCCAGGTTCAAGCCCATGGAGTAGAATTCTAACTGTGAAACCTTGTGGTAGAGCCCTTGACAAATTCAGCAAAGCTTAAATTTTATCCTAAGGCTTCACCATCTCCTTCATGGTCATGACCATTTCAACTTTAAAACTCACAGAAGCTTGAGCTTTTTATTCACCCTTATTTTGAATGATGGAGCATAATTACAGTGCCTGTGCTCCACATTCAATTTTTTCTATTTTTCAAAACTGCTATGACTTCAAAGCAGAGAAGACTCATGGGCAGGGCTTTCTACCACAGAACTGCTGGAGAAAATGCCATTTTTTGAATGGCTGGCTTATGAAAAGGCATTATAATACTTTAATATTTTATTCTGCATGTTGTAGTTAAAGCTCTAATCCTCCTACAAATTCCCCAAAGCATTTTTCTTGAAGGGTGGAGGGGATTCATCTGGAATGCTTTTTAAAATACAGATGTGTGTGAAGGAGTATTTAAACTTGCATGACCCAAGCAGGAATGGGAGTTAATTTGAAAACAGAGTGTATCATTTCAAAGCATGGGATGAGGTAAGTTTTCAGCACTGAGCTTACTCATCAACCCTGTGAGTTGCCATATAGATGGTCTTTCCAGATCCAAAACTTTTCAATACACCCGGAATCTAGTTAAAAATGTTTCTTTATGTGAAATCCGATCCTGCACATCTTTCTCAAGTTGGTCATCAGCAATTACGAATAATAAAGCCAGGCCCATGGGTTTGGATGTTAAAGGAGCTAATGCAGCAGTGTGAGCTGCAAGTGGTTTCTGACTCTGTTTGTTTAGGTGGGAAGGCAGTACCATGTCTGGCTCTTTGAAGGGACATGAAATAAGCACTCTGGACATCTCTTGCACATTCCCATACAGCTGAGAGGACTTCACAAGTCCTTGTGCAGATGGTGGAGAGCAGCCTTTCCTGCTCAGGTTTCTAAGCCCCCTTTGGCCACTTTATGGGACACATAAATTTAGGAGCTGAGAGTGTTATGCAGCTTCGTAGCTATGCCAACAAAGACTGATACACACTACCTGTTTTCTTTTGATGCCTTTAAATTCTTCTTAAGAAATACCTAAGTTGATTGCCTGTTTTCCTTGTACAGTTTTTTATGCTGAGATTCAGCTGGGCATGCATTTCTCAATCCTTATGGTGTATATTCAGAGGAACTTCTTTCTTGGGGAGTTGTTCAAACTTGGGCCAGTGTAAACAGGGTAAGAATCTCCCCGGATGACATTAGTGGATTTAGTCTGGTTTTATGTTTGTAGAGCAGATGTTTTCTTGGAAGAAACAAGCAGAAGTTCTATTTCAAAAGCTTCAGCAGCAGTTAAGCTTTGATAATACACTCCCTTCTTTGCTTGGCTATGAATACCTGCTGGAAGAAAGGAGTTTCTTTCTTCTTAATCCCAAGTGCAATAATCTCTGAAGCGACTGCTCAGGACAAAGTTGAAGTGTCAGATAATGGTATCTGAAGTAGATTATAGTGTAATTGCTCAATATTGCGTGTTGGTGATGAAGATGGGGTGGGTTGATTTTGTTTTATGTATTGCATATGAAAAATCCTGCTTCCTAAAACTTTTCAGTTCTTCTGTGGCAAGGGGTGGGCTGGAGTTTTTAAAAATTTTTGAGGTACATATCTTGCTAATTTTATTGCTTATTAATTTGTTGCAAAACCATTTAGGTCAGAAGGGACGTCAGGAGGTCTGTGGTTCAACCTCCTGCTCAAAGCAGGATTAGCAATGAGATCAAACCAAGTTGCTCAGGGCTTTATGCAGCCAGGTCCTGAAGTCCCCAAGGGCTGAGATTGCACAACCTCTTGGCAACTGAGCCGCTGCCTGACTGTCCCAGTGGCGAACTTCCCCCTTCTGTCCCTGTTTCAATTATTGGCCATTGTCTCTCTGCTTGTACTTCCCTTCTTATCTCTTCTCAAATGTGCAGGATGTCTACTCTCATGTACCCAAAGCCACCCCTTCTCGAGCCTGAACAAGCCATGGACCACCAATGTCTCCTCACAGACCTGTGTGACAGCTCCTGGCCCTCCTGGACTTGTACTGTCTCATTATACATGTTCCCACCCTCGAGCCAGACCTGGATGTTCTAGGTGCAGTCTCATGAGTGCCAAGTAAAAGGAAATAATTGCTGATCTGTTTCCTATGATGTTGCTGGCCACCTTGGCTACCAGGCAGGCTGTGGCTGATGCCCAGGTCGCTGCTCACCACCACCCTGAGGTCCTTCTCAACAGCACTGCTCCCAGCCAGCACTGAAATCAAGGATTTTTACTCAGACTATTTCTCCCTGGTGCAGAGGCAAGACCTTGAGCTTTCTGAAGACCATCTCTTAATGAGTCAAAAACTCAGGGACCCTTTCTGAGCACAAGAAACCTGTGACCTAATAACTGTGATTAATTCCTTCCAGTGGTTGTTCCTTTCCTTGGGAACAGAAAGTTGGTGATGCTGCTTCTGTTAAACACGTGCTTTCCGGTAATGATCTCTATGGGAGACTGAGAGGAACAACAGGATTTTCTACTCCACACTGTGTTTCTTGAATCCTATTAGGGAAAGCAAAGCAAAGCAAAGCATTCCTTCTCTTTCTAAAATCATCATTAGTTGTTAAAGCCACTGCTACTTTTCAGAAATACCATGGTGCTATTAATAAGACAAAAAGTATGGCAAAAAATACCCTTTAATTACTTTTGCAGAGATGAACTCTTAATTCTGTAACTGCTGTCTGTGCTTTATTTTGAAAGAGCAGGAAGGCTGCCTGAAAAGGAGTAAAGAAGAATGAAAATCTGAATTCTGAGCTCGGTTATGCCAGCAGGGCAGCTTGGATCCAAATCTGTTTTAGGAAGGACTTTAAGATTTAGCTTGTTAAATCCATAAAAAATGAATTACTGCAGCAAAGGAAGAAAGCAAGCCTTGTGGTGATAGGACAATAAGGGTTTTATTCCTGTTTCTTCACAGAATTTCCTTGATGATCTTGACATTTTTAGGCTATGCGACTTGGTCAAGCTTGAGCGCCTGTGGGTAGGCACCAGACATGCACGTGCAGGGGTGCTTCCAGTAGGCAGCCTGATTTTTTAGAGAGTTTGATCATCAAACCTTCCAGTTCTCAACAGGATAGAGGACATGCTCTGCTTGGCCTCCCAATTTATCTGATGTGCTGTGGCCTGACTGCATGTCCCAAAGTAAGCAGCTGATGCTTACACAACCACATCTGTGCTTCTTGCTTTCTTGCAGAAAAGAAGGACTGACTCAATGCATGGTTCTGCCTTAAATCTGGGATTTGGGCCTCCAGTCCTGTTCGCTGTTTTCCAGATCGGTTTTTCCAGCTTCTGAATCAGTGGACACAGCTGATATCTCGGATTATCCAAGTCCTGAGTGGGAGACTCAGATGAGCGTCAGCAGTCTGAGAGAAAAATAAAAGATGACACTTCATATTCTCAAAGAGGTCAGACTCAAATCTACTGATTTTTTTTAATGTCCCTTGGCATCAGAGGAAATTGAGCCTGATTTGAAGAGGAAAAACTTTATAGGGAAGATCTTATCACATGAATTGGAGCAATCTGGAAAGCACGTATTTTTAATCGTTTGATACCAACAATGGTGGGAAGTAAGCTGGAGGCAATGGCAACTTTGTATGTTTTATGTATTCTGATATTTATTTCCCTCAGTCCTCTGCCCTCAGTCTCTTTTCTGGCAGGGGCAACCATGTGCAGGGGTAGCTACTCAGGCTCAGTCTTTCATGCTGAACGACTTTGTCATTGCTCCAGTAGGCAAAGATGGGGTGCTTTTTCTTGGAAGATTAAGCCAACTCATTTGAGTACCGAAAATAGCTTTGAAAAACTACAATGGGATAGATACCATTTGGGCTTACACTGGAAGAAACTGCTTATCAGTTTTGGAGATTGTGATATAGCATTGAGAGGGTTGTTAAGAATAATTACTTTAGGGCCAGCCAGTTTTGTCCTCTTGGGTTTTATGGCATCACCAATCCTTGGAACGAAAAGAAGGATGAAAAAGTATGTTGTTGAAGAAAAATGAGCTCTTCTGTTTTTAAACACACTGTTCTTGAGTTGTACTGTGGTAAATTTCTTTGCAGACCTTCCACCCATCTGGTTTTCCTTTTAAAGGGAGATAAATCTTGCTAGCAATTGTCAGAGAAGCTAAAAGATAAATTAGTGTGGGATTTTCAGCACTTAGCGTTACTAATACTTCTCTGCTGTAACTGTTATGTGTGGCTGTTACATACTGGCAATTCTCAGTAGAAGACAGCAATGCAAACACGTATTTTAACAAGTCTCTGCTGCAGCACCATTGATTGTAGCCAGCTATTGTTCTCCTGAATCCTGCCTCAGACAGGGAGTGAGAAGTTTCCTGAGATTTTAGGCCCAGACCTTTTTAATGGGAAGCCAGGGAACAATTAAGAGCCATTGTACCTCTTCCCTCCCCCACATATGCCTTTTTAAAAATTGAAAACTGTGGAGAAGAGGAAGTCAAGAGTTTCCCTTGTTTTGCTCAGCTGTGGTGCAAGGGGCTGGCTATATATAACATAGTTATGTTCTGAACTACTTTGTAGACAGGGTTTTTTCTGGCGTGGGATAGTATCAAGCCACTCCAAAGGGAGAAGTTGCTCAACTTCTCACTCAAAAGGAGGTGACATTTGTGAGCTGTGGCAAGGCAGGAACAAAAGCTTGCTGCTGCCCCACCTGCCAGGACATGCTTGCATCCATCCGTCACCTATTGGAAACCACAGGACTGGCAGCCCCCCACAAGCAGATGGCTGATACTTATGCTGTTTTGTCTTTGTGCTCTTTGCTTCCTACCAGGATTGGAGGATACAAGGCCCTAGTATTGATTTTTCTGTGCAGCTAAGAAGACATCAAAGTTGCTGTGCTTTTGAGGGCTTAGACTGTCAGTTTTCTTATTCCCTGTAGGTCTTCCCAAGGTCTCTCATTTCTTTTTCATCTCTGGAGATGCCTCTGTCTTCCCTAGATCCTTCCTGGTGACTCCTTTTAAG
This sequence comes from Vireo altiloquus, assembly GCA_013396875.1. Taxonomy (NCBI): domain Eukaryota; kingdom Metazoa; phylum Chordata; class Aves; order Passeriformes; family Vireonidae; genus Vireo; species Vireo altiloquus. The sequence continues at coordinate 599,756 of VZRF01006987.1, forward strand.
GAGGAATAGAAAGCTGAAATTCTGGTCCCATTGAAACATTTTGCTACAAAGCTCCAATTCTGTGCTTAATTCTGAATGGGCTTTGTTGGCATCTGTGTTTAATTGTGCCAACACATAGTTGTACACGGGAGTGATCAGAGCTCCCCAGTGATTTGCACCAATGGATCTCTGCTTGTGGAGCTACATCACCCCAAAATATTCAGAAAAACTTTCAAGTTCATGGGGAATACCTTCGGCAGTGTCCCCCATTGGCTTTAGTCCTCACAAAGACTGTTACCCCTCTATTCCCATCCAGCCCCCCAAGCTGAATTATTAGAAATTTCTTGGAGCAACTAACAAATCTAGCTTTGCATTTGCGACCCTGTCAACAGCCAGTATCCTTATAATATTAATAGTGCCTTTAATTTCATTTTTTTGTTCATTGCACAAGCAGCATTATGAGGTTTTGATCACAAATATTAAGAGAAAGCAATTTAAAAGCAAAAAACCCAAAACAAATCCTCACAAAACCATTACCTGTTTTATTTTTTAGTAAACGGAACATGCACTGGCAATATACACTGGCAAGTGAGTTTCCAAAACTAAATACAATTCAAATAAAACTGCACATAATAGTGGTATTTAGCTAACTGTATATACCTCTCACTTAATATGAACTTATTTTTGGTAGCTCTAGCTGCAGTAGTTACTATGAGATGACACAGGACTGGGATTTAGGTCTGGACATTTTTGATGGAAAGGATAGGATCCCCATAACATGGGAAGTTCACCAAAGATCAGGTGAAAAAAATAGTACTATTTTAGCAGCTACAAGTAACAAATTCTAGGCAGTTTTTGTCACCTCAGCTTGAGTTAGAGTAATAGAAAATAAGAAAACTGAGAAACCTAAGTGGTAGGAGTGGAAAAACAAGTCTTAATATTTGGCAGGCAACAACTGAAGAGAAGCATCTTGATCAACAAGCTAGACCATAGATGTATTTTTATGTTTAAGATAAGATTGTATTATCCTATCTCCTTGCCATATGTAATTAAATCATTTGATGTTAGTGATGGCACTGTTAGATCTGGCATAAAAGAAGAGTTTGGCACCAAGATGGTGTTCCCATCACAAAGAACCCCTTGTTCATGCAGAGGTTCCCATCTGCAGAGTTTGTGAAAATGTCTTTGATAATTAGGCCCTGAATAAAGTAAGGTTTTTAATTCTCATTGGTAAATTCCCTACTAAAGTTCTTCAGAAAAGTTTTTCTTTTATATTTAGATTCTTAAGATTTCTTCTTTTGGTAATGTTTTATGCCAGTCAGACAATATGCATTTTCCATCAAAAGTCTGTATTTCATCATTTGTTGCTTACTCATTGTATTGAATCTTTATTTTATTTAAGAAAAATTGGTTTTAACTACTCCAATTAAAACTTAGCTCCTCTCTGGGAGGGCTCCTTGAACTCTCTTAATGTCCACTTGTTTTCTGGGATCACTGATTGTATGTACAGCTGCCAACTTCTAATGCTATTAACTTCTATTTGTAGTAGTTTCACTGAAGCAGCAGAAGAGATGGCCTTGGACTAAGGACTGTATTGGGATCATATAGAGATGAGAAGGGGTAAATCTTTGCTGGGAAGGCCTAAAGAAAACATAGATTGCATTACAGTAATCTTGTGGTAGGATATTGCAGCAATTCCTTCTGCACAGCCTTCGCTTTCAGCAGAATTGAGGATTTGTACTTCTGACATCAACTGTGCAGACCCTTCCCCTCTCACGCGATGACATGCCCCACCTTGCAGTGTTTGTTGGCTCTGACCCATGGCATATGACAGCATTGTGTGCTTAAAACTGGAGTCTTCTGTAGATTTTTTATCTGGTCTAATTTGGACCTCACTGCACTTGAAAATTAAGGTCGTGTCCAGGGGGATTAACACTGGAATACAAGGAGCTTTTACCCACATGGTATGGAAACAAGAAGAGACACTGGCTTTGAGTCCCATCTCCTCCCAAATAAAATAAACAACATATCATTATTGCTGAACCTGATAGGTTTTTGTACTTGAAGCATCAATGCAATCAAGTCCAAAGGCTTTTTAACATGGGTAGAGGTTGTTTTCCCAGCAATTTGTACTATAACCTCTGTATGTCTTTTGCTTCATTCTTCATGTTTATCTGAGTCTTCACAGTGTGTTCAGTTGAGAGTCGTTGGTTGATGTTACAGAAAAAACATCACAGTCCTATGCAAACACAAAAATTTTGTAGGTTTTTTTATTAACCTCATTATATTAAAAGTGACAAGAGTTGTCCATCAGATCTTGTCTTCATAAGGAGAAAATGCTATGCTACATTTCGTGACCTTTTTCAGTGTGCATTAAGTGTACGTGAACCCGAACCACATGAATGTTTATGATCTCTGGCCTCTACAATGTGACAAATAATAAAAAGGACTTTAGGGAAAATACTTATCATGTGTCTGCTTGGAAGGGAAAAACTCCCATAAGGCCAACACTGTAATTGACTTAGAATGCTCTAAAGGGAAATATCTTTTCTCATAGAGAAAAAAGGCCTTGATTCACACATGAGCTGTGCCAAGTAGAACTGGTGAATTTACACAATAGTCCTAACAGATTCACTACAAGCCCTGTCCTGAATAACGAGGAAAAGAAACAAAGAGGAAGGGGGCAGGGAAATGGTTACCTTCTTGCTCTTGGGAAGAGTTAAAAAAATAGAGTGCTAAGCAATATAGGGAAAAAAGGAAAAATAGTCACATATTATTCATGCTTCACTTGCGTTTGGTACATTCACACAGGCATATTAAGCATGAAAAGAACTCTGAAATGTAAATAGAGACATTCATTGTGTGGTTTTACTTTATTTTTTAAGGAGGAAGGGAATAGAACGAATGGACTCCCCACTCTGCTCTTTATCAGAAGAAATCTCTTCTGAAGCCATTCTGATGAAAGCATAATTAACCTTGTTTTCATTAATGGGTCTTTCCTTTGTGGCTCAGATGACAAAAAATGGGGGAAAGCATGGGCCACCCTTGGCGATCAAGGAAACATCATAAAAATTGAGGATGAGGTTGCTGTGCGCAAACTGAACTATCAAAGGTATGATGGGCTTGAATTCAATTCCTGTAATTATACTAATGATGCAGAATGTAGCCAGGCTAAAATAACTCAGGTAATTACTTAGCATATTGCTCTAGTTTCTGCAGTGGCAGTCATTGTTTACATCTCTAATTATGCCGTGTAGACACATCAAATCACTCACGCTTGTTTTGACTTGAAGTATTTGAAGCAGCGAACACCGATGAGCTCTATCTCAGGGATGCTGCTGTGTGAATGAATGCAATTCGGCAATACTTGTTCCTCAGGCTCGGGGTCCAATCCTGCATGTCTGTCATACTCAGAATTCCTGTTGCCGTGACTCTCTTATGTATTTCTTTCATTGAGAACTTCCCCTTGCCTTAAGCAGATGTTGAAGGGCTTCTTATTCATGCAGCTGAGCACTTTGTGTGCCCTTAATTTTAAGAGCATGAATAGCCTACTGCAGGTCAGCAGGACTGCTCAAATGTTTTAAGGAAGAGTTACTGCTGGTTAGGATACAGTCAGAGTTTTAAACATCTAGAACAAGGGCAACTTCTTCTCCTGGGCTGGTGTAGCAAGAGAAAAGGAAGAACTCGTTTCAATTACTAACAACAGCAGCCAAAAATTACCCCATTTGAAGTTGTTTTCCACCTCCTACCATTTTTAAACTGAGTGATTTTTCTTCACAGGAATGAGGAAAAAAATGGAAGAACATTAGAAGGGTTCACCCTTAAAAAACAAAGAAAAAAGATTTGTTAGTATGTGCAAATGACTCTGGTTGGGCATTTACACCTCTAGTGGTCATATACAATGTGATTTGTTTCTTTCTGCTGTAAAACAGTGTTTTCTAAGGGTAATATACAAGTACACATGCCAAGTGCTACAAATATGTCAAACTTTAGGATTACCTGTTTCTGCAGTCCTAAGCAAGCTGCTTTCTCTGCTCTGTGTCTCAGTCTCCCCTTCTGCAGACACAGAATAATAATGCTCATCTGTTTTAACACTTTAGTGCTTCCCATTTCAAAATGCAATACAAATTTGCAGTGTTAGGCCATTCAAGGATCATTACAAGCCATACTGAAGGCCAGCAGTGTGGACCTTTTTATTGCCCAGATGGCTGATTGCAGTAGGCTGAGTTTGAAAACTCTGATAAATTTTGTCTTGCGTATTTTAATGTCAATGGTTTTCTTAGCAACCTGCAGGTATATTTACTTTATTTTGCCCTGCTGGAAACATAGTGAAGATATACTTTCGATGGTGTCTCCAAGAAAAAGGGTCATAAAGGGTAAATTGTTCCACTAGAAATATTCTCCTATTAGATGAAGTTAGTTTACCCTTTGGCAGGAATATACCTAGCTTTCAACTGCAGTTACAGCTCCTTGAGCATTTATAATACACTTTTTAATGGAAGGAATTTCAGGCTCTTCTATTAAATATAATTCAATGTCAACTCTGAGAGAGAAGAAGGGGTCTTTCAAGCATTTTTTACCCAGAAAGCATGTTACAGATTCTAAAAATAGGCTGTGCATACATTAATGACTGTATTATGAGGTAGCCAAAACTGGAAAGATGTTGAGCACTTTTTAAACTCCCATTGGCTCCAGGAGGGCTCAGTACTTCACAGAATCCGCCTGAGGGAGAGGGAAGGAGAACAAAGTGAGAATACACAGTCCCAGCAGTGCTCTGGCTATGCATGCAAACCTTTTACAGTCAAAACGCCCCACAGGAGCATGAAAGGATGTTTCAGACTGTAGCTCATTTAATCAAGGGCTGCCCCTCATCAGAGGTGTTCAGAAGGAATGGATCTTGTCATGTGAACTAAAGGCTAAAACAGGAGAGGCTGCTTTGACTTTGGCTTGTACGTTGAAAAAAAACATTTAGGAGAATAGTGCATATTGGGGGAGAACAGAAAAAAACCCCATGCCCACCCCATGTTGTTTGCAGGTATTACAGAGGAGAAGGCTGCTTTTAAAGCCCATTATTTCCTTCCACTGCTTGAGTAAGTGTATAAAGCTTCAATTCCTCTAGCTTTACAAATTATTTTGTTGAGAACAGATGAAGATTTTAGTTACTCCAACACTGCACTGGCAACAGATCCAAATGAGCTAACTGATTTTCTTTGCAAAGACTCTGGTCTCCTGTGTTTGCAAATCTGACAGCTGAGGATGGAAACATTACCCTATCCTTCACTGAAGTGTCCAGGCCGTCCATGGCAGGTTCTCATGGCAGGAAGATTTTAAAAAGGCACCAGACAAGAGCTGATTGATGACTCCAGATTTGAGGGTTGTGGGTCTTTTGGCTTAAGTGATTTTGGGTATCGAATAGTAAGGAGCTATTTTTAATGGAGCCAGGCACCTTGGATACAATTTTTGCTTCCTTGAGCAGAGGAAGCCTTGCACAACCAGAGAGCCTCTTAGCCCACGGCAGGCATTGTCACCCTCCTACCCCACCTGGACCCTTTCCAGGGTGATGCACCAAAGCTATTCAGACTGATTTTTCAGATCAGCATTTTCCAACCCTAGAATTCTGGTGGCAGTATCAGCTAAGGGAAATACTCCCGTCTCTGCCCATGTCTGGTTATTCCTGCTCTGTACCTCAGTAATGTGGTTTTAAGCGTGATTACCTAGCAGGGGTAATCACCATGGTGCAGAAAACATAACTCTGACAGTTGTGCCAAAGCCAGACTGCCTGCAGATCACAGCCTGCCTCAATCCTTTAGTTCCAACTTGGATCTTCCATGAGAAGCTTCACCTTTAGGTCTCCCTGCCCCAGAGACATTCACCTTGATTTCAGGTGGAAATGCATGTTGGCTGGTTAGTTGCTGCTACTGTTTCAATAATCTATTTCTTTGAAAGAGGTTAATGATCTAAACTGAAGTAGTGAAGCCTGCCAGCTTTGCTGGTCATGCTCACAAAAATTACGGTTCATTTATTCCTTATGGTGAAAATTTTCTTTATCCTTTGTTTGCAGTAGTGGATACTTGTTATTATTTAATATAAAGCCTGCTGCCAAAAATGAGGACTTTAATTATGAAAATAGTAGAAAAGCTCTTCCTCTGAGAAGTAAATAGTTCATGGATGTGGACAGAAAGAGGGTGAATCATCATACTTCTATGATAAGGGTGTTGAAGCCACAATGGTAAAAAGTAGCCCTAAAATGACTTTGAAACCGTGACAGGGAGAGATCTTCTTAGACATTTAGATGAAGTTCCTCCTAAACGTAGATGCAGTCTGGGAGACAGTAATTGTTGGGGACTGTAACTGGTGAGGGCAGAAGAAAGTGCTGCAGTGGACTGTAGGCTGCAGGACATGCGGGGGAAAATGTAGATAGTACAGAAATAGCCTTTAGAAGTCTTCTTAGCTCACTTTTATGTGACAGAAGGTGAGTATCCCTTTAATTTCCACTACACTGGTGAAGAAACCTGACAAAGCAGGGCTGACATGTCACAGCACTAGGCTACAGCTACAAGCTCATTTGACTTCATTTGTGTTTCTAGCCATGGCTCATATCGCAAATCTAAGAGCCAAGAGTTGCCTGCCCTTGAGCTTCTTAAGCACTGTGATTTGACTCTGGCCTCTTTTCAAACCTAGGCAATTTTGCTGCATCACTTTGATTGTGTTTGCATTGGTGGAACACCTGAGGATTTTCTTTGGCCAGAGCAACTTTTACAGGACCTGAGTCCTTTCAGCAAGCTTATTAACAGTATGTGGTAGGTGCCTTCCATGTATTTTAAATGAATTAAATAGTTTACAAGTTTGCGAAAGTAAAATGCAAGATCATAAAATTGATAGGTTAAAATCCATCTAATAAGTGGCCAAGCAAATTCATGCATTCCCATAACATTTTATGACTCCAGTGAGAGAGTAAGATCACAAAAATGCTAGTGGATAAAACGTAGGCTGTTGGCATCTTTTTTCTCTAAAATGCTATTGCCAGTAATGACTTTTGTCTCAAAACTTAAATATGGAAAATAGTAAAACTGCATCTCACACAAAAAAGAATAAAATGTGTTTTAATACAGCACTTCTTTAAATAAAGTCAAATACATTTTCTGCTGAAGAGCAGCCATGGCACAGTGCCTCTGCTCATGCTGCATACATGTAAAAAACTTGTCAAATGTAAGGCCCCAGCCTCTCCTTATTTTTAAAAGTGCACCAGTGATACAATGTGTACTCTGACAATAAAAAGAGCTAATAAAAAAAGATACTTTCAACTGGAAGATGTCTATGTCCTTTGGGACTATCTGGCCTTCCTGCACATCAGTTTTCCATTCCATAAAGCAGATAAGCTTGTGAATTCCACCATGCTCCTCAGCACACCACTCGTCTAAAGCAAACTTTCCTTTTTCGAGTGTAAGCATTTTCCAGGAAAACTTTTCTGGAGCCACACAGTAACAGATGTTTATTACTAACCCAGCTTTCATGAATAGCCATTGTGCCCAGATTTAATGTCTGGTCAAAATTACACTGTTGTAAGAGGGCACTCCTGACTCAGGGAGAGAGAGAACATGTGTATGTATGTCCTGCCACCAGAGCTGAGAATGAGGTTAGATTGTGGTGGGCTACCAACTTGGCCCCAGGCAGTGAGTGCCAGAAGTGCTCAGTGTCAGGATTTAAAGCTGTGCACAGTTCTACTTCTCACTCTAAAAGGGGATGTTGTACTTTTGGACTTACTGGATTAAGGTTTTTCTGAAACAGGATCATACTCATGGGGGAATAACAAACTGACCCTGCATGTTCAGCATTAGGCATAAGAGTACTTCTACCTTTCACACTCTTAAAATTCAGCAGGATCTGGCATCAGGATGACAATTTCAAGTCCTTTATAGGTATAGAATTTTCAGCTTAGGCTCATTTCCCATGAGCATGCAGTGAGCATGCAGTGACAGGAACACAGGGGTTTGCATGATTTGAATATTTTAAGTAAGCTGGAAGCATACTTAAAATGTACCAGTCAGACTGAAATAGAAAAGTAGAACCAAATATTTAATGCTTAAACCTACAGGATGGCACATGCCAACTTTAGCCTAAGGTGAGAACCCCCAGGCAAGGCTTTGCAGACTCCAGCTGAAGCTAGAGGTCCTACATAGTGCTGAGAACCTCAGTGGTTTATTGAGTGACACACAGGTCGTGGGAAGGCCAACAACAGCAAAAATCATTCTATTTCAAAGGCAGAAAATACTAGTCAGAATGAGCAGAAGTCAAGTGCTTTCATTGCTTTAACAGAAGCTGTGCAAGCTGACATCTTTAAAAAAAGGAGGGCGTTACTCTTGTGGTTCTCTTCCTAGAAGTTTCACTTCCTTAGGGTGTGTGGGTATTTTGGGTCAGCACAGCAACTGCCAGAAGAGAAGGCATTTTATTTTCTTGTTTGGTTTTTATATTGAAGAACGGGCAAGACCACCGTGCACTGGAAAAAGAGGAGGGATTACAAAAGCCTACCCTGAACAAAAGGAACTGTGTGGAGATCTTCCTACAGTACAAAGGTTCACAGTAATTCCTTTTCTGTGAAGCCACATTGAACTTTCTGAACAGCTAATATGTGGTACTTGGGAAATGTCTAGCCCAACAGTGATGTGAAAACTCTTTTTGTGGTGACCCAAGGTGAAGTGTGTGGGCCTCTGCCACATGCTTTGCTCTGTGAAGGACTACACCCCTCTGTAGGGGAAGCGAGTACCTTCAGGTTGTTTGCTTTGTGTGCTTTGTATCACTGTGAGCCTGACACTGTTCTCTAAGAAGTCAGTTTGGTAGGAATAGGATCTGCTCTATCATCTTGAGAATCACCCACCTGTTTTCAAAACCACAGATTTCTCAAAATAACTGTCTGCAGGTGTTATAGAACAAGCAAACAGGCATGTGCCTTTCTGTTTGGAGAGATGTTTCCTTTCTTTTTATATGACTGTGCTTCAGAGAGAGCTAAACCCAGTTTTGTTATGTAGGAGCAAAATAGAGAAAATTGGGACATCATTTGTTGGAGTCCCAATATACAATCGGGACATCATTTGTTGGAGTTGCTTTAACATAGAGACATCTGAATGCTGTAGGTAGCTACTTGTAATGTTATCTATTGAAAAGAGTATAACTTAGTTATTTAACTATGCATTTTACAGAAAACTATTAAATATCTTTCACCTTCATGCCACTCCATCCTGCTTATTTGTGCTACCCTAAGCTGATCCAGCTGTTATGCTCCCCAAGCACTGGTTTTTGGCTGACCCTTGTAACATTGGTCTTGCCTGTGGGCTCTGCTAGTTTTTCTGAAAGGTTAAACAGTACCTGAATTGTTATCATGTGAATTTCTGGCCTGCTGAGCCACAGATGTCACTCTGGCAGAAACTGGCTTAAATTTTATAATACATGGTGTGAATGTAACAACCTCTGACCTCCCCAAATTATACAAACAGGAAGGGTCTCTCCTGCCCCAGGCCATGGCATGACCCAGGGAAGTCACTCACCGCCTCCCTTGGCCCTGCCGAGCCCTCCCCACCTCCGCCTGGTGCCGGAGGCCACTGCCTTCCAGCAGGATCCAGTCCTGGATGACGCATCCTACATCACTGCGCTGTCATTTGCTTCACCTCCAGTGTGTACATCTTAACGCCGCAGCTTCAAGGCATTTGCAGGTATCCAGGCATCTCCCACACGCTTCCTTGCTCGACAGAGCAGCTCCGGTTTTGCCAGATGCCTGTTGCGGCCCCCGCCAGCTCTCCCCGTGCCCCGCTCTCTGGGCGTTCGGGCAGTGCATGGCGCGGGATCCCGGTGGGAATGAGGGACTGTATTTGCAGCACAGACCTCCCCATCTCCCTCCCGTATGGGATGCTGCTGGAGGCTCCTTCAGGGATGCCGTCCCGCCAGACTATTATTAAAAGGCCGAAGGAATCCCAGGCACCAGCTATGTACTCCCTTCCTCCTGTTTTTCCTCTCTGTGCTGGGCCCCCTCCCCGCCGGAGGTGCAGGCTCGGTTGCCAGGGTCTCCATCGAGGTTTCCCGGGGCACAAGGTGGGCGCTGGTCCACCCTGTGAGCTGCGGGCTGCTGACAGCCTGGCAGTCTCTCTCTTCCTGCCTCAGCTGGCCGGGACGGAGGCTTAAAGGAAAAAAATAAAACAAACGGAAAAAAACCTTCTGGGGTCACTGGGAAGGGAAAAAAATCCCTCGTCATGTTTGCCGTGTCTACGAAAACGCCCCGAGAAGGAAGAGGAGGATCCCTCCCTCCAGGGTTCGGCGGAGGGGGTGGGCGCTGGCTGCGGGGACGGGACCGGGAGTGTCCCCCCGCCTTGGACGGGAGGGGCTCTGCCTTCCTGCGGAGCCGAGGAAGAAGGGGCCGAGCCACCTTGCTCCCCGCCCCGGAGAGGGTGAGAGCCGTCCTGCTCGGCGCCGGGGGCTCCGCGGGGCAGGGTGCCCGGGCCGTCCCCTCGCCCCCGCTGCCGTCTATGAAGCGCTAGCGAGCCTCCCTCCAGCGCCGGGAGAAGACACAGCCCCGGCGGGCAGGGCAGGGCCGGGCCGGAGGGACCGTGTGGCGAGTGACACCCCCCTTCATTATTCTTCTTCCTCCTCCTCCTCTTCTTCCTCCTCCTCTTAAGTTGGCCACGGCGGCGCGGGGCGGTGCGCTTCGCCCTGCGCCGCCAGCGGGGGATGTGCGGGCGGCAGCGGGATGGCTTCGGCCGTGTTTGAGGGCACCTCGCTGGTGAACATGTACGTGCGGGGCTGCTGGGTGAACGGCATCCGGCGGCTCATCATCAGCCGGCGGGGCGACGAGGAGGAGTTCTACGAGATCCGCACCGAGTGGTCGGACCGCAACATCCTCTACCTGCACCGCAGCTACTCCGACCTCGGCCGCCTCTTCAAGAGGCTCCTCGACTCCTTCCCCGAGGACCGGCCCGAGCTGTCCCGCTCCCCCTTGCTCCAAGGTTTGAGCCTGGCTCTCGCTGCTCGGCAGGCCGGGGGGTGGCGGTGGCCGGGAAGGACGGGAGGGCGAGCGGTCCCTCTCGGCGGAGGGAAGGGGGGTGAAGAGCTGGAGCCGCTGAGAACCGGATGGGGCGGGGGGGCAGAAGAACTGCGGGGGCGTTTTGTGGTCGGAAACTCCTCCCGGGATGTTGATTTGTGTTTCTCTTTTTTTTTTTTTTTTTTTTTTTTTTTTTTGGGTCTTGTGTNTTTTTTTTTTTTTTTTTTTTTGCCTATACGGTCGGAGCCGAGGGCTCCCGCAGGAAGGAGACCTCAGTATCGCTGCTGCTGTCTCCGGCTGCGCTGCTCCGAGCTAGGCTGGGCTGGGGGAGCAGAGGGGTCCCCGTTCGCGCTGCCCCTCTCCGGTGCCTCTGGGCTCCCCGAGGAAGGGCTTGGGGGTGGTTGGCAGGAAAAAGGGTGTAGCTGAAAAATCTCCGCATGTTGGTATGTTGTTTGCCACAAGGAGAAGGGAAAAAAAAAGGGCTGCGGCGCTTGCCAGCGGACGGAGCAACTCTGGGAGCTGGCATAATTCCTCGCATAACTTCTGTGAAACGGGAATTGCACCAGCAGTTAGCAGAGACGTCTGCTCTCTTCCAGTTTCTGAAGTGGATTAACCAAAGGGATGTTGCCCATGTTCAAGCCTTGCTGTGCAGAAGCAGGGTGTACCCAAGCTGTCTTGCGGATTTGGTTTAATTTGTTTGATGTTGTGATATTTTTTAGATAGAGTTACGTGTTCTACTCTGATGTATTTCAAGTGTGTAGAGTGGTGAATAGCATCCAGTCATCTGAAAATGGGTATATGCCTAGCTCTTCCAGTCTCCCCACTTGTTTGAGTTACCACGTAAATGATTTAACAGGAGCGGGGGAAAGCCGATATTCTGTGCATGTTTTTTTTTTCTGTGAGAGGATGGGGAAGTTTTCCCCAGCTCTCACTTAGCCTCTCACCTTGCTAGTGGGACCCCCTTGCAGAAGGTCTGCGTTTTGCTATTCTCGGAGCTGGGTCTGCTCCGCTCGTACTGATGTAAACCCACCGGACTTCAGTCCTGGGGTGTCCCTGTGTGACGGGGGGCTCTGTTCCCTGCCAGCGGTGATCTCTCCCAGGCTGACTTCCCTGAAAATGATGTTTTCTGACAGGTGTTTATAGTGAGACAGGTCTTTTTCCACGGTCCTGCCAGATCCCGAACCTCTGGCGGTGGGCTAGGTTTGGGATTTTAATGTGCCTCCCATTAAAACGCTCGTACCTTTCCCTTTCCCAAGCTTCCTTGTGTCGCGGGAGCCGCAGCCCGCTCCCCGGCCTGTGTCCCCGGGCGCTGGGCTTCCCGTCCCCGCCGCCGGGAGGTGGCAGCTCGGCCCCGCCGGCCCCGGGAGCTCCCCCGCCTCTCGCAGGCCCCGAGTGCCCTCTGCAGACGGCGGGGATGGAGGCAGGGCAGCCGGGGCGGCCGCAGCCCCGCAGCCGCTCTCAGCTCCGGGGCGCGAGTGGGAGATGCTTGCAGGGCTGGGTGCCGGAGGGGGGCTGTCTCCTCCCGCTTAGGTGCAGGCTGGGAATGCGGCTGATGCTGCGGATGCCAGACCCCACCTCTCAGCCGTGGTGTGTGCCTCGTGCATTTCGGTTGCTGACCAGGGGTCTAAAGTAGTGCAAAAGCTTTTAGCTACGTGTCCAACCCAAAGTACTGCAAGTGTGGTTTTTAGTAGTGCTGAGTTGCAGTAAATTCTAAGTTACATAGCCTTCAAGTGTATGTGGCACCTGGGCCACGGCTTTTGAGAAGCTGGGTAGGTTTGGAGCGAGCCTGCCTGTGGCCTGGAGGACACAGCACCTGCCAGAGTCACCGTGAGGAAAAATTGACCTCCCAGGGTGCTGGTAGTCCTTGTTGGCTTTATGGGGCTCTGAAGAGTAACTTGGCAGCTGGGCTGGGGTGTGTGCTGTGTCTGGCTGCAAATGGACTCAATCCTTGGCCTCCTGCCCCTCCCAGTGCTCCTTCCACAGTGGTTACACACAGGAGCTGCTGCTTATCTATCCTGCAGCCCTTCTCATTCCTCGGCACCTCTCTCAAGCGAGCATGGTTCCTCTCCTGTCATAAGATCTGCCAGAGCTTATGCAATGTATTAAACTCTTTTCACTTCCCTCCAAAGCATTATTTGTGCAGTTTGAGCCAGATGGGATTATAGTCCTTTGCACTGGCTTTATTTGACAGTCCCAGGTAGATACTACATTCATGCATGAACAACTGGAAAAGATTAACCATCCTCAGCCTGTGTTGCTCAATCTCTGCCTAAAACCTAGAGCCAGCAACCTTGACTTACCTTTATCTCAGGAACAGGCATACTGACCTCAGGAGAATTGGGAATGAGCAAAACATCGGTCTAGGATTTGAAAAATCGAAACCTAATATAAGCAGATTATGATCTGTTTAGCTTGTTGAGGGGGTGAGGGTTAACTTCGCAACAGAGACAGAATAAAAATCAGGAGTAGTTTCTAAGCAATTACAGCGTGCGTCACAATTTCAGCGATACACTATTTAAAATTATGCTGCTCCTGCTCTAAAGAAAATTACTTTGCAGAGTATGCTTCTCTGCCTAGAGAACACTTCATCATACCAACATTTTAAATTGACTGGCCACAGTCTCTGATAACTTGACAAAGTTGAAACATAAAAATCTCATTTAACTAAGTGATGCTGATGCCAAGCTTTGTATCACAGATTTGTATTTGTAAGAAGAGATTCCATGGGGCATGTCCAATCTTTACAAAATTCATGGGGTAAGCATGGTTTCTTAATGTCCTGCTTAAAGGCAGATGTCCTGCTTACAGTGAAGCTCAACATACGCAACCCAACAAAAATACCTGACAGAAGCCCATTCTTGTGTGTGTTAGCATTTAGTCATATACATTTGTGTGTATTTTTATATATACACAAATGTATATGCAGATGTATGTGAGTTTGTATATGTGTGTGTTTGTTTCTCTTTGGCTTTATGAAAGAAGGTGAATATCAGCTGTTCCTTTTATCTGGAGGAAGTGATAAAGTGTTGCAAACCAAATTTGCATTGCATTGAAGGACTCCAAAGTCCCTACAGATTTGCCTAAGCAGCATTAAAAGGACTAGCATTATCCTACAGCTCAGTCGAGCTGCAGTGTGTTACATTTAAGGGATATGGTTGAGAGTGGAGGCTTGAGATATTTGATGTTATTAACTTTTTAAATGAAGGTTGGGGTTATTTTAAAAACGTCAGCAATTTCAGAAAGAATTGGCTGTTACCTTTATTGCTGGCTTCAGCAGACTCTTCATGCTGAGCAGGAGTGTGCTCCTTTTCTCGCTCAACACGAGGAAACCATCCTCTACATTCCTTTCTTGACCCCTCATCCTCCCGGACTGACTTCCCTAATGCTCTTCCCTTCCTTATTTGTTGGAGCTGCTGAGTGCTTTGAGATTGCAGAGGAGAGGATGGGAAGTGTAGCTGTCTGCAGTGGCTGTTCATCTTACACTTTCTTGGATATGAGAGGAGGGGAGGTCCCAGGGGGGAGTATGGCATTCGAATAGTCTGCTCTTGTCTTTGATAACTAATAAGAGCATGTGGCAGAGCGCACTCTCTGCATCTGGAGTGTACAATGATGCTAAAGGCCAAGGACGTTCAGCAACAAAAGGCATCTCACTAGGAAGCTGGTAAACAAGGTTAGATATGTGCATACCTGCAGGGTGACTAAGGGTGATTCACTGTGACGTTACCAGTAACTTGCTAGTATTTTATGTATCTTTGAAATGTGCCTGTCCCTTGCTCTAGGCAAATGTACAAAAGAGGATCACAGGAAAACACAGGCTCGTTCACTCCTGCAGTGAGCACAGCCTAATGTTACTGAACTCTGTTTCTCTATGCAAAGTCTACTTTTGAATTTAAATCAGTTTTCATGAGAAGGGCAGAGCTATGGACTTAGAAGCTGACTTAAAATTGATGGAAATAGAAATAGTTGCAACAGACCAAAGAGACACCAAAAGTGTGGTATAAGTCTGGAAAAGGACTCTTTCCTTTTTTCCCCCTCCTACTTTATCTAAATACTACTTGTGAGGAGGTCTCATCTAAGATTTATCCTAGAACTTGAGCCAGCTTCTATGCAGTCAGCATTCACACACCTCCCTTGCCTCTGACTTCAATGTGAGCAGAATCAACTCCTTAAGGAAGCCAAAAGAGCACGTTAGCAGCCTTTCAAAGTTGGGATTTGTTTTGCCCTTGGAGTGGCAGAGTGGCTTCTGACAATCCTCCTCTGCACTTGTTTGTTGCCTTTGTTATCAGAACAGAGGCTCAGATGTTCTTCCAATGTAACTGTTCATACTGTACCTATGTGTAGTACCTGCTCCTGTTCTGATATTCTGAGCTGCCAAATCAGAAACTCTCTGACAGATTTCTTTTATTACTAGATGGGCCTCTCTTCACAAAGTTCTCATTTTCCTTCTTTCCATGCCTCCTCTGACTCATTCTGCTCTGTCCTGGCCATTTTTCCCCTTGCTCTTCTTTCTGTTATTTCCTCTCTGCTTCTCCAAGTTGCTTTCCCTGAGCTGCTTTCTGTTCCTTTTCTCTGCCTCCAGGTTTCCTTCACCAGTGTGCTCCATGGTGCATAATCCATGGTTATCTATGGCTCTGCAGAACCCCTCTGTTCCCTTCCACCTTGCCGGTGCTCAACCTCTGTCCATCCATAGAAGTTTTCCAGTAGTGGTGGAGATTTCCTATAGAAACCTTGCGTTGTTAGTTTGCCTCATAGTGCAGAGGCAGTCACTTCACCTGCTCAGGTCCCTCACAGAGGACTAATGCTGAGCTCTAGCTCCAAGTCTTGTGCCTGCCTCTGGGGTGGCTGCTTCCAGCTGTATTCCATGTCCGAGTGGCTTTGCAGCAGGAAGCTCCTCCGGGGCTGCCATTGGAAGGACGTGCACAGAAGGCAGTTCCCAAAGAGCCAGCCCAGAAACATTGTTTGCTTGCAAATGTCGCGTTCATAACTTTGTTTTGTATATGCTGCATTATAGCTTCGTTGCTGTTTACAAGGCCATCTGGGAGTGTGATTTATGAGGAGAGGGAGCTCTACAGAAGCAGTATAGCGGTTTCCACAGACAGCAGCTGCTTCTCAGTGCTGTGACAATACAGATAAATACACTGCATCTATTGTGCTCTTTTCATTGTTGACATTGTCAACAGTTCATTATGAGTGGAGCTTGCTCAGAGCTTCTCTCTGGCAGACAAAGGATGAAGTTCTTGGTTATCAGGCTCTAGCAGAACTGTATAACCAAAATTAAGTTTGTGGCTTCTGGGTTTGATTTTTATCAGCTGAATTTCATGGTTCATTTGTAATGATGGAGATAAATGAAGCTGGCTGTGTTGTTTTAAAGCTAGACACAAGTTGCCTTTTTGTGGTGAACCAAGGCAATGTGTCAGGGAAGTTTTTGGTGGAAAGGAATGGAAATGAGGTGTTTTTCATGACAGTTTTCACCTGATAAGAAATCATCACTAAAAATTGTTGTGGAAGCTTGCATTTTTCATCAGGTTTTGGCTGCTTTGTTCACTCTTATCTCATGCTTCTTTGACATCTTTTTCTTTCTTGAGGCTCATCAGGCATCATGACAGGGAACTCTGTGGGGAAAGCCTGTCTGCTGAATTCTACCACCAAGGCATGCCATCCCTTCCAGAGATCCTGGGAGATCCCATAACTAATAATACAATATGTGGAAAACCCATCATCTTGAGGGTCTGAGTTTCTCAGCTTTTAACTTGCCTCTGTTCTTTGCATGGGTGCTTGAGTGTGCCAGGGTCCTCAGGCAATCATGGACCTGGAGTCTTTTGCCCTGGAGCATTTCAGTTGGACAGTTGTTTGGACAGGACTTTTCTCCATCCTGCATCTGCTTCATATGAATTGTAAAAGAGGAAAGGTGTGAGCAGGGTTTTTAAAGCTCTCTCCCTTTCTGCATCAAACAGATTTATCTCAGTGTCTTCAGTATGTTTGTTACTACCTAGTGGAACTTCTGAAAATATGGAGTGACACGTGCATTTTGTGTACTGATACCTCTTTAAAAAATTTTGTTCTTTATCATCAAGAAGAGCAGCTCAAAGCCATAAATGTCAAAAGTCCACCTCCCTACACCCAGCTCTCTTTTCAGCTCTGCTGTATGCTTTTAGCTGCTCCCTCAGTAATGGCAACAAGATGGATCTTGTCAGTGATGTTATATCAAAAGCAAATCCTTTGTAAAGACTGTAGTGATTCCTGTCACATAAGATGGATGAACTTCCCCACAAGGGGAAGGGGCGAGTGTGTCTGCCCCAAGAGGGGGGTGTTGTAGAATTAGGCAAGAGGCATCAAAGAGGAATTGCTAGAGCTGCCAGACTTAAGTCAGACCAGTGCTGTAGATAGCTCTAGGATCCTGTCCCTGGTTACGAGAACCAGATGCTGCAGAAGACAGCATAAATAACAGGCAGAGAACAGAAAAGTGACAGTCCTGGTCTCCAGTAATTGAAGATCTGATGTCCCTGATTGCCTGTAATTATCTGCCCTTCTCTGGATCTTATCAAGTCTTTGGACTTGAAGGGATTTCTGTGGTGTTATTTCTGCAGTTACTGAAAAAAAGTTGTGTGAAATAAGCTTTCTCATCTGCTGGGATTTTTTTTAATTTCCTGCCTTTACATACCCCTGAGTATTCCTTTGCCCTTTTAGCAAGCTTTTATCCTCCTCTTCTCCATCAGACAGGAGGCAGCTGTTAGTGGAAGCTGGTTTGGCCTTTTCAGAATCCAGTCTGAGGTGGCCAATGCCATAGTTATGCCAGGCGGCAAGGTTGAGGGAACACGTGTTTGCAGTGAGGAGGGATGCTACCTGGGCAACTGCTAGGAGGAGCAAGGTATGGTGACCATGAAGCAGGGGAAGATGACAGCTGAAATGGTGTTGAGAAGAACCCAATTCAGCAGAGGGAGAAAATAGGAAGCAGTGCAAAGGAGCAAAACAGCAGAAAAAATTGTGAGCTGTCTGTCACCTTTCAGCTCTGATCCATTTGCCAGCTGAGTAACTTCAGTTTCTGCATGTTTCTGTGGAGCATCTATCTGTGGGTCTGTTTAGAAGTCAACTGGATATGGTCCCAAACAGCCTGATCTGGCTTTGGACCTGGCCCTTCTTGGATGAATCAAATTAGACTCTTTTATTGAACATTATTCTGTGATTTTGTATACCTTCTCTAATGACTAGGACCTTTCTTCTGTTGCTCCATCTACATCTTGGATTGTGTGTGTGCACAAGGGTTAGAACATATCTGAAGGAAAGGAGGAATGAGGGAAAAGGATAAAAAAGTTTTAGCACTGCAGTGTTAATGAATACTGTAACTGGGGGAAAGGAGCACATCTCCCACTGAATCCACCGTCCCATCAGGAGAGAGAGCAGAGTAGCAGTCTCCCGTGCAAGACAACTTATATGTCTTCCCTAAAGATTTGAAATCACTGCTTGAGGCCTTGTGCAAAGAGAGAAGGATGGACTCATGATATGAATCTATAAGCCTCAAATCTTTCTTGCAGTGTAGATTAGCGGAACACGGTAGTATTGCTTTCTGGATTTATTTGTTACTCCTTTTTTCCCTTTGATACCTACTCTGCAGTCTTCCTATAGGGGATGGAGAGAGGATTAGATGAGAGGGGCTCAATGCAATTTTAATTTTCATATGCATACTAAAACAGCATTTAGGACTATTGGCTTTCCATCTTGAACATATCTTCAGAAAGTACACCTCGGCTTCTCTTCTTGCTCATCTTCCTATATATATAGAGCTGATTTTGAGAAAGTAGGGTATCTCTTGGACATTCTTTGCTCCTGTCCTGACCACAAACAAGAAGTATAATCCTTCATATTGGAATGACAGGGTTTGCCCACAATTTGAGATCATGTACACAAAGTGACTTGTATGTAGCTTTTTTTCTCCAGAAAAACAGACTTCTGTGTGTCATCGTTGACATGACATAGGAGATACACTTGACTTGGGCATGAATTTACTCTTCCTTGGAAGGCACTAGAGGATTTTTGAGACAATGCTCATTGTGGACACTGACTGTCAGGACTGCTCTGTGATTTCATGATGGGCCATGAAACACATGCTGCAATTCCTGTCCTGCTTCCTGTGCTAGAAGAATGGGGTGCATTATCTGCGGTTTTCAGAATGTTATTAGTTGCAGATTTGGTCGCTCACATGGCAGTAATAGGACAGCCCTACCAAGGCTTGTGTGTTTACATCAGGAGTTGGCTCTCAGTTTGTTCTCTGCTGCTGAGCTCGTTTCCTGCCTGTGTGCAGCTCTGGGCCCCTCTCCCATGCTGTGAGCCAGTGTGCCAGGTAC
This sequence comes from Vireo altiloquus, assembly GCA_013396875.1. Classification (NCBI taxonomy): domain Eukaryota; kingdom Metazoa; phylum Chordata; class Aves; order Passeriformes; family Vireonidae; genus Vireo; species Vireo altiloquus. The sequence goes on from VZRF01006987.1 coordinate 619,103, forward strand.
ACAGCTGCTAGCCTGCTCTCCCAGCCTCCTGCAGCTGCCCTGGCACCAGGGACCCAGAGCAGGAAGAATGTTGTGGGCCTCTGGTGCTGCTTGTGCCATATTTTTCCAGACACATGTTGCTCTGCTCAAAGTTGCTGCCTACGCTTTGTCTCAAATTGAAAGCAAATCCTTTTGTGTCTTAAGGACTCCGCCTGGGGCTCCTGGTCTGGAAAGGGGCAGAGAAAATGTCAAAGAGAATGAGGTCACTGACTGTGTGGGCTGTGTGCACAGCAGAACCCTGCTGAAGCAATCTCCCAGGCACAGGTGAGTGCCACCCTGGGTTAGGCAGTGTCATCGCTCCTGTCACCCAGCCTGTTGGCTCTCCTGAGTGCAGAGTGAAGGAATCTTAGAAGTTTGTGGTATTTGGCAGCAGGGTTTGTGGTAAAAAAAGGAGCCAGCAGGACTCCAGTTTACCTCAAACCCTATAAACATAGGTGTTTATAGCATTTAAATCACTTGAGATAATAGCTAACTGTCCAAGCACAGTACGGGTAACAAGACAGAGAGCAAAGTTTTCCTGGGAGGAGTTTGTGCATGTTTTCCATTAGCAGTCAGACAAGGGCCAGAGCTGAGGAAAAGGCATGAGAACAGCCTTTCACCATGACCTCACTAACAAATTTCCCAGCTCTGAGCTCAGCTCTGTTGCATGACTGAGCAAGTGAAGAAAGCACAACTGGTTCCAGGATACTGCTTGCTTTACTGGTATTTTATTTTTATTTTATCGGAAACAGAATAAGGGTTCTTGGGCAGTAAAAGCCCCAGATGGAAATATAGGCTAGACATGTATTTATGGCCCATGGGCAGAGACAACAGCCTTAGGGCACATTATAGCTGCTGTAAGGATACTTCATATGTGGCCAGGTGGTCCCACATACTCCAGATGCATCCACATTTTGGTGCATTTATGTCAGGGTTAATGAATTGGGGTGGTGCTGGGCTCTGTCTGCAGTGTCAGCTGGCATGTCTGTGTGTCTGTTCGTTCAGGCATTTCCAGAGTCTGGCTTTTTTTTCCTCTTTCTTTCTGCCTCAACAAATCTTCCAAACAGGAGAAAGAAGACAGGCAGTGGAGAAACCCCCACAAAGCAAAGAATAGGCCTGGAAACCTGAGTATGGTTCTGTAACCCTTTACACAAATACAGATTTCTGATCAAACTTACTATAGTGCCTGGGTGAGAAAGGAGCTTGGATGGCGCATCCTAGCCTGCAGTCTCTTGCTTCTTCTGTGGAGTCTGGGGTTTCCAGACGTGAAGCCTTTGACAGGAGTGGTTTGAGGTATTCCACGTTGCTCACCTAATTGTGCTGGCAAAGCAGAAGCAGCTCTGTGTTGTGGTGTGGGAGAGGAAATGAGGTGGAGGGGAGGGTGGGAGCGCCTTAAGCCAGTGATGACACCAGAGCCTTTACCTTGCGAAACCCCAGTGTTCCTCATGCACGTAGGTGCTGTGGTTGATGACAGCAGCCAGTTAGAGACTGCTGAAAGGGGTGGAAAGGAGAGACCAGGACAGCCACTCCTCATGGCTGCTTGGGCAGGCAGTGCCTCCCTCTGGTTAGCGCGGCTATGGGGTTGGGAGCACTTCCTCGGGTTGTGGGATCATGGTCTATGACTAACTGAAAACCACAAGAGCATCTGTTAACTTTTAAAAACAGAGAGTTGTAGAATTAAGATAGATGAGGGCCTTACAAACTTCATGGTAATTGCAGAAAAAATTACAGGTTTCAATATATATATGTATATAGCCAGTGAAGGCGTTTCTGTGTATTTGAACTGTAGATGTATGAAAAGAAAGGCTTTAGCCTGGCCAAATTGAACTCCCTGTATGGGGCATTCATTTAAGGTCAGCAGCTTTATGCCCCAAAGCTGTGCATCTGCAATCATTAAGCACAGATATAGGAAGCTGACCAGGCAGATGTATCACCCTCCTTCCTACACTGTCTGCTTTTTGGTTTTGATATTATTGAAAGCTTCAGTAAGAAACAGTTTTTATGGTGTCAAGTGTTACAAGTCTTCTGTGCCAGTTTCCAAGTTGGAGTGTGGGTTTGCGTGGCTGATGTCTTTCCAAGAGGTGGAGGGAGATAATATACCAGGGCTGGAAATTCCTTTGAATGCAAGAAGCTGTAAAACCTCCCACAGGGTGATCTGTGACAGTGCAACAGGCTGACAGCCTTGTCTGACTTCTTGGTGAAGCATTAAAAGGCCATGTGGAGCTGCAGATGCTTTCCCTGATTACTAATGAGAGAAATCCTGACCGCTTGGCTGGTTTTCCTCATGGGATGAATGCTCAGGGCTGTTGCTGAGGTGGTTTGGTTTTTTTTTCTTTTTCTCCACCTCCAAGTCTGAATATCTTTATTTGTTTGAATGTATCCCACTTCCTGGTAAAATACTAGTTCCAACAGAGAATGCTTATCTAGGAAAGGGTCCGAGATCGAGGGCAGATTTGGGAGGGAGCAGCTGAATGCTGAATCCCTGGTGGATTGGCAATGAGGTTTTTGTCTGCAAGGTGGGAGCCACAGCTGGGCAGTCTCTGCTCTGACCATATCAGTGTTTATGCAGAGTAGATCAAGACCAGCAGGAGAACTGGAGGCACCCTATGGCAGCTGGCATGAGAGTGACTGTCTCTGTTTCTCCTGATGTGGGCTCCAGCAGGGCCAGCAGTGTGTTTCTAACATCATGGATAGGCATTTGAGCAGTGGAGCCATTGGTAGCTTTTTTTTCTTTTAAGGAAGAGGAATGCACTTGCATTGAATAATTTGAACTTGATTCAAACGAGGGATGGGAACATATTTGTGGAGGGGTGAAGCAGATCCACGCAGGCCTGCACACACCCTGTAGTTAGGATGATGAAGGGCGCTGGTCTGCAATTCATGTCTGTAACTTCAAGCACAGCCCAGCTGATACCCAGTCTGTGAATCCATGCAGATGAGCTTATTCACATTTACAGCCTTTCAGAGAATTTCCAAGCAAAGCTAGCTGACTATAGTGTACACCAGCCAAAGAAAGACACACACCACCTTCTTTATATACCTGCTGGTATGCATTGTTCTGCTGTCAGGAGAGAGGGCAAGTTGTACCGGGGCAAGGCAATAGCCATGCTGAAAATACAGGCAAAATGAAGGACTGCTGAGCAAGAGAAAGGCTTATTCAAACAGGCGACTTTTGTGGGACAGCCATCAAGTGAACCCGGTTGCTTTGGAAACAATCTCTGTTTTATTTAGAGCTGTAACTGGAGGAGAGCTGACAGCTTCCAAGTCACACTTCTGTCTGGAAAGTTTGTATGGGACTGTATCTTGTTGGTAGCAAGCAGCAATGACCAGTGCACACTGAAACTGTTTGTGAATGTGTTGTTCCCACACTCTGCGAGTTCAAAGGCTCTGTTTGTCTTTTGAATAAGGAGATGGAGATACACTTACTTTAACACAATTGTATTATATTGAAGTGCTTTCTCACAGACTGCTTTGCAGATTTTTAGTTTTGATGGTTTTGATTTGTTGTGTCTTTTCCTTTTCCAGCTTTTTGTTGGGTTGTTTGTTTGTTTGGTGTGGCTTGTTATGTTTAATGATTTCTCTTAGGTATTTCATTTTCATGGGTGTATCCTGCTCCTTGGAAAAAATACACAAATGTAGAGGTTAAATGATGATCTGGTTAGAAAAAGTAGGTTGAAAATATCAGGAATAAAAGACCCACTAGAGGGATGTGAGATTTTGAGGGTTTACTTCTCCTCATATGCCCTGTACATGCATATAACCTGTGCTGTATTACCTTCAGTCTGCTAGAGGAGGGGGAAGTTACAGACGCCCTGCGGGTTATATGTACAAAATACGGAGTTAGTGTTTAAGATTGCCATACTGAGCAATTCAATACTGGATTGTAATGCATCATTCTAGATATTGGATAGTAAAATTTCCATCTTAATCCCTTCTGCAGCACTGTGATAATTCAGTGACTGATGATAAGAAAAAAAATCCTTACACTTGAAGAATATGATACTGACAAATTTTCCTTGGACCAGTCATTGGGGCTTACGGTCAGAGAAATACAAAACCGCCTTTTGTTTAGCTAGCGTTTGTTTTTTTCCACTCTTGTCTGTAGGATGTGTCTTTTGGTTTTCTTGGGTTTTCTTTTGCTTTTTATTTACAGAAAAAAAAAGGATGAATAATGGTTCTTGGAATCAGAAAGTGGGCTGTTTAATTATCACTGCTGGAAATGGTGTGTAGTGAAACTGGGTGAGGGAGTAGGTGGTTCTACTTCTGCTTGTCTTGCAATTCCTACATATGGTCATAAACAGCTGAGTTTGTGTCAGGCTTGCAGCTCTGCTTGTAAACTACGCCCACCTCAGTTTGGGGTGCATACTTTACCATCAGTTGGTTTAAAAGGCATTTCTGGGAGGTTGTTCCACATCCTCCTGAGAGGCTGCTTCTGGCTGCTAAAGTGTGAGTAAGTGTGCTTTTGTTTATGCTTATGATCTGTTTACTTTGTTTCTAGGGCTCATCACAATAAAAGAAGCCCATGATATAGAAGCCAGACTTAATGAAGTGGAAAAGCTTCTGAAGACTATTATAAACATGCCTTGGAAGGTGAGTTAGCCAAGTTCCAATTTAGCCCAGCTTGACTCCTCCTTCATGGTCACATGCACTCTCATGCAGATTAGAATGTGATGGGCTTTGCCAAACTCTGAAAGAAGCAGCAATTTATTGAGTAGCTTGGAGAAATGCTGAGTGCCAGAACTGTGTAATGATGCCTCCAAGCTGTCACTTGTAATAAGTTTTTCTGTCATGCTGTGAAGGGGTGGAAATGGAGAAGAGGGACAAAGCAAACTACTGGTTAAAAATGGATGTCTGATTTTTTTCTCTCTCTTTTTAAGTATTCAAGGTCTGAAGTTGTCCTCACGTTCTTTGAGAGATCTCCTTTGGACCAAGTTCTAAAAAATGACAACGTCCATAAAATTCAGCCAAGCTTTCAAAGTCCAGTTAAAATATCAGGTAAGAGTTGTTAACTTCCTGCAGTCGACACAAGAATCACAGAATGAAAATGAATTTATTTGCTGTCCCCATTATTATTTCTCTATCAACATTTCAAAATATAATTCCCAATAGTCTGTTTTGTGATATAGAACATATAATTATCCTAGATATACTATGGAATGTGCATTCAGGCATTAAAGTGGCAGGTGAAATGGGAGGCTGACAAATGTAAAGCAGCGAATGTGTGGAAAATGCAGCCATTACTGCATATCATCACATATGGTAATGGTGTTACCACTCAGAAAGGAGATTTTGAGTCTGTTGATACAGTTCTGTGGAAATGTGAGCTTGGTGCCTAGCAAAGAGCAATACATGCAATGAGACTTAGATATTATTAGAAGAGGAAACATAGGAGAGGAACAAAACCCCATCTTGGATACAAAATGCACAATTTTGGTTTCTCCATCTCAGGAGAAATTCTATAATAGAATTTAAAAATATTCAGATAAAGGGCAGGGATCTAAGTTGTTGAACAGCTTCTCTAAGAAAGAGGTTAAATAAAGAGGGGCACTTCACCTGTGGAGAGGGATGACAGACAGAGGTATGATGGAAGTCTACAAAGCTGTGAATAGAAGGAGGTCATGTTCTCATGAAAAAAGAGCTATAGGTTATCCAATATCACTGACAGACAACAGGCTTTAAATAAACAAAAGCAAGGTTATAATATTGTTTTGTTTCCATACAAAGCATATTTAAGGAGTGGAACTCATTGTCATAGGATATGGTGAAACTGTAAGCAGACAAGCAAGTGGAGGAAAAGTACATTGAAACCTGTCACAGGTGGAGACATATGAATTTTCTAAACCACAGATTGCTAGTGGATAAAGTGGAGAGCCTATCCTTGCCTATTCTTCTAGCCTTTCCCCTTTTCATCTGCTACTGACCGTAGTCAAAAGGTCTGTGAACTTCTGGTGTGCCTGGTTTTGTATTTCTATACTGAAACATTTTGTTTGAGCCTAACGGCAATTGCTGGTTTTGTGTCGCCAGAAGAGCTTATTCAGAGTTAATTGAAGTGAAACACTACATAGTCCTCCAAGGTTTATCCTGTCTGGCAAGGAACTGGTGTCAGTTTTCTTTGGTACTAACGAAGTATCAGTTAATGGCCAGTCAGTGTGTCAACATGCCAAAGGTGTGAACAGTGGGTTTTAAGGCTTGATCTCACACACAAGGTAAATTATTTGTAACTGATACTTAGCTCTGGTTCTAAGTGAATTCTTCTTCTGTTAAAAAAAAATATTCCTTTAATTAAATGGAAGACGGTTTATGAGTACTGTGCAGTACAGAGCCTCAGTGAGAAGTGTGGTCTTGCCAGCCTGTTTGGGCTGGTGCCTGCAGGTAGGGTGCCCCAAGCCCAGGCTGCAGTGCAAAAAACAGCCCCTAAAGCCACACTGCAAATTGAGACGATGCAGGTCTGACTTCCTGGGAATGAGAAACAGGAGCCAACATACTTATCTCACGTTCCACCTGTGGCTAGGGAGGTTTGGATGATGCCTTAAGTCAATGTGGAAACCTCATGTAAAATTTCCCTTGTATATGCTCTTGCCATAAGTCATCTTCCAAAGGCTGCAGATGGTTATATATTTTTTTCCTAAACACCAGGACTTGTTCTCAGCACAGCCACTCAACAACAAATTCATGAGTTTTGTCTGAAGTATGTTGCTACTTTATGAGATCAGAGCTGCAAAATGGATCCTAGATCCTGCCCATTACGAAATGAAGGAGCTACAAACTAAATGCTTTAAAAATGTTTCAAAGGGTGACTGCTGTTGGTGATGCCTTGCTCTTGTTGCAAACACCAAATACCAAGAATAAATGTATTTAGAAGTACATAGGTTTCATGTTGGAGCATTGCTCTGGTTTGGGGCTTTTGGCTGTGTGGAATGCACATGTACTCTGTGCGTGCACGAGTGAGTATGGCACATGGTCGGTACAACACAGAGAAGACAGTCAAGATGAACCTCAATTCAGAGCAAGAGGGCCTGTCTGATGGACAAAAGTTAGCAGCAAAGGGAGCCCTCCTGACAGCCTGTACGTAGAGGAGCTGTGGAAATGATCTCAGCTGAATAATAGCATGTATTAATTCTAAATTATTGTTGTTAGTGATGAGTAATACCTAATTAACTGGAGGAAGATTCTTCTACCTATGCAGCTAAGCAAAAGCATCTTGTGGTAATTAATTTTATCATTCAAGTGACTACTGCCATTAATGCTAAGAACATAGTGGGAAAATTGATGTTAATTGACATTTGCCTCATCTGAATGTTGCACACTGGAAATGGTTCAGTATCTGGCAGCTCTGTCAGCAGATGGCAGTAAAGGATAACTGTAAGGCAGATCATGCAGCAGTGAAACGCTGTTCCTCTTAGGTCAAGTCAAGGACACTAGGAAAATACTGGCATTCCTGTTAGTCGTAGTGCAGCTTTCTACCTGGCTTGTAGTCTTGGAAAAGCAGGCAAAAACGTTTTGTATTCTCTGAAAAAAACAAACCCTACATGGTGCTTCTCAAGAGTGGAAGTGATGGAGAAGAAAGAGCCACCCTCTAAGATGAAAACTGAATTTGAATTTATGGTGTAAATCTTATTTTACATATATGCTGGCTCAAGATGAGTCATGTGAACTCTGATTCTGCTGGGGTTCAGTGTTTTCACAAGCCTCAAATGTATTCTACTAAAGTGAGTTGCAGTAAAATACAGACTGAAAGTCAAAGATGACTCTCAAGAAAAATACAGATGTGAGTTCTGGCTTTACCTTAATGCAGAAACAGGTAAATGTTAAAAAAAATTACCTCCTCTCTCCTGTCTCATCTCCTGTTCATTATTTGAACTGTATATATATCTGAAATTTGTTTGTATGTTTTCTGCCTACCATATTTTCTGCCACAGACTAATTTTGTTTTGTTGTGCTGATAATGCAAGGCTGTAACAGAGGATCATAGCACAATGAGGCAGATCAAGAGTTATCCTACTTAAATCAATGCTGATTTTTTTAAAAACGTGCATTTATTTTGTGGTGGTCCTAGCTTCATCTAAAATTGTGTGACCGAAAGAAATCCTTGTGACTTGCCTAGTTTGACTTTCAATACAGCACAGATGTGGATTAATTTCTCATTCACATCAAATACTATTCATTAGTTATCAGTTCTCCTCATGGTGGTAAGTCAGTGGAATTAGGTGTAAATTTTAGATATTCGGTATTGTAGGCTTCTGACACTGTGAGAAACAAAATAAGTGGGGATAAAGGCAGTTCAAAACATGGTATTGCTACACATGACTTAAGAGTTGGTGGTTGAATTAGCTTGTAAGGTCATTTTTTATTTCCCTTTTTATGTCTTTTAAATTTTTGCTTGACTGGCTTAAGCCTGGGACTGTGTAAGAAAAATACAATCATGATTTGGTAGTGGTAGTTGCTTCAGATGCTCTGTGTCATGAATTGATTAGGTGAATAAAACTGCTTGAGCACCAGCAGTTTGCGGATGTAAGAAGCTGTGAAACCAACTCTTCATTCCTACTTTCATGTGCAGATTTTCAATGTCATGCACACATCTCAGTTCATAGCCGTGTCAATTATGTATGATGCAGAGTTATTTTCCAGTTTGGTTTTTTTCCATCTTGTTTTCTTTCTTCTCCCAACAGAAATCATGCGATCAAATGGATTCTGTTTAGCCAACACTGAAACAATAGTCATTGACCACAGTATACCTAATGGAAAAGAGAAGCACCTGGATGTAGATTCAGCAGAACATTTGTAAGTGGAATTTGAGCAAGAGCAATGTTGTCACCTTCAGATAAACTGTAGCTTTCCCATCCCCCTAGCAAAATGTTATGTCTGTCTAGGAGGAAGACTGGTACAGCTGTCATCTTGACAGGTTAAAGGTTATTGAGCCTGATTGCTAACACTTCACAGCAATTTCCTGTTAAAGTGGGTAACATGGGAGAATGATTGACCCTAAAGTGCTCAAACCTCTGCGTATGGAAAAAGAACTGAGGTTGCCATAGGGGCTCTGCCAAGGGAGAACAGAGTTATTTCTTTGTCTTACGACTGAGATGAGAGCTGGTTTGAGCCCAAACTTGAAAACTCAGACATCCTAACAAATGGTATATCCTGCTACAAAGGGTAGTGGGATGTTTGTGAAGCAAAACGCTGTCCTCAGAGGGGAATGCATCCCTGAAAGTAATTGAACAATGGTCAGCAGCTGCTCACCTGGGACCTGGGGTAGAATGTGTATTTCCTTAGAGGAAAGGCAAGTTAGACTGGTCTTATTGCTCAGTTCTGCTTCCTAATGCAGGTAGGTATTCTGGGGTCAGAAACCTGTAACCAGGAGGGCTTTTATGGCCATAAACTAAAGCACAAGAAGTTCTACTTCAACATGAGGAAGAACTTCTTTATGTTGAGGGTGGCAGAGCACAGGAACAGGCTGCCCATGGAGGTCATGGAGTCTCCCTCTCTGGAGACATTCCAAACCCACCTAGAGGTGTTCCTGTGTCACCTGCTCCGGGTGACCCTGCCTTGTCAGAGGGTTGTAGTGGATGATCTCCAGAGGTCCATTGCAACCCCAACCATTCTGTAATTCCTTGATTCGTGTAGGTCTTAAATCAGTGACTGTATTCACAGATGGGTATTGATGGAAATCTGCTCCTACAGATTTCTGTCATACCGGATGATTGATGATTCAATGAGCTTCAGGTAGTGAAGCATTTAAATATTTTTGATGAGGGACATTGACCTACTTTTTCGTTAGACCAGTAAAATGAAGGAAACAGAATACTAAAAGCCTTGAGCTCTGAATGCAGTGATCTGTATTGCTATATTTGAAATGTGATCACTGCCAGTCTGTAACAGGGTTTAGAGCATGGCAAGACTTTGTCAGGGACTGGAGAGTATCTCTGGCTCTGGTATAATTTCTTGAAGTCTTTTTATTAACTTATGACTTGGAGTTTTGAACCTTGACCTTGCTAACAGCATTTAAGCTTATAAGCTTGTAATAATGAGGCTGAAATGGCACACTAGAGGTAATTCTGTAAGGCTAATACCTAGAAATTAAAGTTGTTATAGTTCACAGTGGATCAGTCTTTGTACTGAGAGTGACAAATTATAGGAGAAAATTACCAAAGAAAGCCTTTTCCTGCCTTACTTTGATTATTCTTAAAAAATTGATTAAAAAACGTACTTATTTTGTAAGATCAAAGTAGTTTTGGTTTTAAAAATGTGCTCCAGCCCAAGCAGAACTTACCAGCCTCAGATCAGAAACTGCAATCATCTAACTGTCATCCCATTAAAGTCAGAGACTTTTAAGGCCAGAAAATACTAATGTGATATAAACTGAATGGTAGGCATAACTTCCCAGAAACTGGTGGAAGAAATGATTCTAGGGTAACAGCCTGACTTTGTGCATTTGTGGTTTAGCTTTCCAAAGGATGTGAAGTCAAAAGTCAAGAAGCTAATAAATTTCAAATGTGTGTTTTATATGGTGCCCTAAATTTTCCCATCCTGCAGCTGTATTTTATAGCCAAGTGGTAACAGCCAGGAGATAATGGAACCAGTATAGCACAGCTGTTTTGTACAAATTGAACCTTTTTCAAAAGCAGAATTTTTCTATACTGTTGGTTTAAATGTACGTTATTAGCCCGGAAAGGAAACTTTAAAATCTGTCAAATCCGATGCTGTTCCTTTTCAGTGTCAGTAAAATTGGATTTATGGTGTGTTCTACCCTGAAATCAGAGTTAATTCCTTGTGAACTTGATATCTTCAGATGGGAATTTTTTTCTTTCAGCCTCATTAAACTTTTTATGGCTTCTGGGTTTTGGCTGCTGATGGACTTGAATGAGACATTTTGCAGAGCAAATGTGTGTTTTTTGGGAAGAAGCGCTTGAAGCTTCAGCAGGAAGTGCTCATTCCCTATCCTGGTTAGCTGTGGTAGCCTGCAGTGCTACCTGACCAGTGATCCATCAGCTGAAATGTCTCATATTTGTTGCAAAAGAAACCACAGCACTTTTCCAAGTTACAGTTGCTTACTCTATTTTTCTGAAGTAGGAATTTTCTGCTTCCTTCATTTTCTCTCTGATTTTAGTTGGCAGTACACCATACTGTTGCAAAATGTAGTGAAGCCAGTGTGCTCAGCATCCATGTAGCATAAATAGTCCTTTTCTGTGTGGTTCTTGAAGAGTAGTCTGAAGTTCTTTTGAAAGAAAAAGGTGGGAAATAAATGCATTTGAACTTCTGTTTTAGTTTTGTTATAGAGGTACCTTTCTCTGCCAAGACTGTTTGCAATTCTCTCTTCTAGGCCAGCAACAGTGGCTGTGACATTGGATAAGCTTCCTTTTTGTCAAATTCACTCTACTACCTGAAGGAGGCCTGCAAGAGAGATGGAGAGGGAATTTTTATGGGGGCATGTGATAGGATATGGGAGAATTGCCTTAAGATGGAGGAGAGTAGGTTTAGATTAGGTATTAAGAAAATCTTTACATGAAGGTTGTGAGACACTGGAACAAGTTCCCCAGGTTGTGTATTCCCCACCCCTGGAGGCATTCCAGAACCAGGCTGGATGGGGCTCTGCATAACTTGATCTAGTGGAAGGTATCCCTGCCCATGGCAGGAGGGCTGGAACTAGATGATCTTTAAGCTCTCTTCCAAACCAAACCATTCCATGATTCTACGATATGTATATCTTTTAAGTATACTTCCAGTGATGGTGACTCAACCTTCCCTGGGCAGCTTGTTCCAATGCTTGATAACCCTTTCAGTCAATAAATTTTTCCTAATATCTAGTCTAAACTTTCCCTAGTACACCTTGAGGCCCTTACATCTTGCCCTGTCCCTTGTTACCTGGAGAAGAGTCCAATCCCCGCCCTGGCTACAGCCTCCTTTCGGGCAGTTGTAGAGAGTGATAAGGTCTCCCCTGAGCCTCCTCTTCTCCAGGCTAAAAAACCTCAGCTCCCTCAGCTGCTTCTCATCAGACTTGTGCTCCAGACCCTTCCCCAGCTCTATTGCCCTTCTCCTGACATGTTCCAGCACCTCAGTGTCCTTCTTGATGTGAGGGGCCCAGAACTGGACACAGGATTTGAAGTGTGGCCTCAGCAGTGCCAAGTACAGGGAGACAATCACTGTCCCCATCCTGCTGGTCACTATTTCTAATACAGGCCAGGATGCCATTGGCCTTCTTGGCCACCTGCACATGCTGGCTCGTGTTCAGCCATGCTGTTGACCAGCACCACCCAGTCCCTTTTTGCTAGGCACCTTTACAGCCACCCTGCCCCAAACCTGTAGCTCTGCATGGGGTCACTTGTTGTGATGCAAGTGCAGCACCCAGCACTTGATCTTGTTGAAGCTCATGCAGTTGGCTTCAGCCCATCAATCCAGCCTGTCCAGATCCCTCTGGGAAAGCCTTCCTACCCTCCAGCACATTGGCACTCCCACCACTCAGCTTGGTGTCGCCTGCAAACTGACAGAGGGTGCACCTGATCCTCTTGTCCAGACCATCAATAAAGACACTCAACAGGACAACCTCAAAACTGAGACCAGGAAAACAGTACTTGTGAATGGCTGCCAAACGGATTTAACTCCATTCACCAGCACTCACTCTTGAAGACCAGCCGTCAGTTTTTTATCTAGCAAGCCTATCCAAGCCATTAGCTTCTATCTTGTTCCCTCTTCTTCCTGGTGATTCTGAGTAGCAAATCTAATGCATTAACCGAGGTTAAAATGATAAAGAATTTTGTCTTACAGCAGAAAAAATAGGCTCTTGCAAAAGATAGTGTGTCTGCCAAGGTACTTTGAGGAAAAATATTAAGGACAGCAGTTTGGGCATTTAGAAATCTCCAGGTCCATAGTAGAGCTGCAGAGTTTATTTTGAGAAAAAGACCTGTTGATAAGAGCACAAAAACATTTTGACTCTTGGTGTTGTATACAGCTGCTGACTGTAGTAACCATCTTATTGTGTATTAAGTTTGGTTCTGTATGAGCACTCTAAAGCAGTGTTTTGCAGACTGCTGTGAACACACTTCCTTTTTGGTGGCAAGAAAAGCTTCCTGCTTAACCACAGCATCTGGCTTCCACTGCTTTGCACCTCACATTCTGCTAGTAACCTATCAGTGTGGCTGGAGAACCACAAAATCTGTGGTATGTTTCAGTCGTGATAATGTAGCTTTATGCTGACAAGAGAAAGAGAGCAGAATATGAATAGCCTTCTTGACTCCTCTTCCCCTTTCTTCACTCTGTCTGCCCCACTGGTATTTCATAATCTGTTGTTTCTGGATCACTTGCAGTCCATAAGACAGCACAACGTGATCTGGGAAGTGTTTGCAAGATACCAAGTCAACTCCCTTGTGCACACATTCCCACACACGCAGGCAAGCAAACAGCCTGGAGGGACTAGAGGAATGAGGGTAATAAACATTCAAAGTTCAAACTCATTGCTGTTTCATTTAAAGTGAAGAGCAAAGCATCAGCACCACAAGAGAAAACCCATGAGTTTCTGCTCAAAGAAAAAATGTTCTCCATTTTGGTTCTCATAGTTAAAAAAAAAAAAAGAGATGAGAAGGAGATGAAGGGCTATGGAAACGATAGAACAGTGGCCATACATTGCAGGATGTATAGACCAGGCTATCCAATAACCCATGATACTTCTAAAGAAAGTCTTGGAAAGAGATGGGAGTGGGAGGCTTATCTGTTTACCATACCACTCTTCTTCAGGTCCTCTGAAATACTTCACTCTTAGGTCACCCTCTAGGGTGAGGTTAGAGGGATGTCTGCAACTGTTTCACTTATCTAAAGAGTCTAACTAGTTAGCGTGTAGGTGAGATGCAGTTTTAAATATTAATTATTTTAAAGCTCATGTGTTTATCTGTCATTCAGAGAGCTGAAGTAGGCCAGCTAGGCTGATAAAGGTGTTAAGAGACATGCTAAAAGTCAGAGCTAGGTTAGAATTTCTTTTTCCATCTTGTCATAGTGAATGAAAGTTCTTTTAAAATATTAAAGAGAGAGTTTGAGAAAAAGAAACTTTAAGGTTCTTCAAACCCCTTTAAGAACTGAGGTGAAATTTAGTCCTTGGCCTGCAGTGACTGGCTTTAACTGCTAGGCTATCTAGGAAGAAAATTATGGTTTTACTACAGAAATTCAAACGTTCTTGGAAAGGGAATGTGTGTAACTGAGAAAAGTGTAGGTTTTAACAGCTTGATGCCTTCTGGTTGAGAGTAGGTAAGAGACAGTGGGTAATCCTTGCAAAAGTTCAGGTTATAAAACAAGTGTTGGGAAGTGGGGAGGAAAGTACCAAAGCAAGTGAAATTAAGTTTGGGAATCTCTTTATATTTGGAGATTCTTTGATTGTCAAAACCTAAATCTTGTACTGTGGGAAGGACAGCAAGGCTCTGGAGGAAGGACACTGTAGTCATTTTTTCCTACCTGTGTTAGATACTTAGCCTCTTACAAAAGCCAAACCCAGAGAAGGTGTCTGTGAGGTGAAAGGTTGAGAGTCCAAATTCAGATGGGAAACAGGGACAGTTTTCTTTTCGGTTTTAAGTGAGAACTAAGGCATTTTGTGTTGTTGCCGCATGCTGTGGGAACAAAATAGAAGGATGTGGGCTTCAGCTGCTTGATTCACTCTTCCAAGACTCACTTGCTCCTTCCTTCCTTCCTTCCTTCCTAGTAGCTTTGAAAGTCAGGGATGACAAGATTACTTGCTTGTGTGCACCATGGTTCTCACTGGCCCATGGTTTAGTCATAGACATGAGTATAGGAGGAGAAGCAGGTGTGGATGGAATCAGCTCCCACTCCCTTAATACTTTTTTCCCAATTCCATTTGATTTCCTAAATGACTTAATGCCTTTTGGTTTTTTCCCATCTCTCCTTAGGTTTGAAAGTGTTAGCGACTTTACCTCAGAGCTGGAAGACAGTGATGATCCAACAGCTTACGTCACCAATTTGACATACTACCACCTGGTCCCGTTTGAGACTGACATTCTGGACTGAGGCTGCTCGGTGGTGCAGTCAGCCAGCATCCAGCCAACCTCTTCGTCCATGGGCTCTGCTATCTCCGGCATTGCATCTCTGTGAATAAGGCTGTGCAGACAAGACCAACAGCAGGGAAGCTGCAGCAAGAGCACCACAAGGCTGGTTTTGTAGTGTGGTCCTCGGTTGTGTGTTATGGAGACATCTTGTAAGGAGGTATCTGCTTTGCTGCTGACAACAAACTCACTTTCTGTGAATGCAAGGCAGTAGAGGCTTCCTGGGGATCGAGGAAATCTCTCCTATGTCCGTGGGAATTGCCACCCTGATGCAGCTGTCAGAAACCTGTGCTATAGCACACTGTCACCCGTGCTCCCTGTGGTGCAAGTTGAGGCTTCCCCTTTTAGGATACCACCAGAAACTTCCTCAGATGGCGTGACCACACTTTCTATGCTTTGTAAGCAAGAAGACAAGCAAACCAGCTGAACTTTGTCAGTTCCCTCTGCAGTTGCTTAATGGAGGTCTCGTGGGTCGCTTTTTGCTCAGCTACCGGATGATTGGTGCCTTACACGAGATGTCAGAAATACCACTGAGTGCCTCCAGGAAACAGAACACATGAGCTGGCAGCTTTACTTCTTTTAATCATGAGCTTTTGTATAATCACTGAAAGGGTGACTGCTCTTTCCTGGAATAGTAAAGCAGACAGCAGCTGGCATTGCAATGAACTGTGCATGATGTTTGGGTACCCGGATGATTTCAGAAGTCTGGAAAGCTAATGGGAAAGCTGAGCTGCTCCACTAAGAAGGGTCAAGGCTATGGCAGGCACTTGGATAGTATTTTTTTTTTTTCATGTGGACCAGCATATGTGAATGGTGCTTACAGATGTTTACATCAGAGAGATAATTCCCTATGCATATTTCTTCCCAGAGGATGGGAAGGAAGACACTGAGATTTATGTTGTGTTTGGACTGAAAAAGAATGATAAGCTGCAGTGTGCCTACAGAGGTAGGAAGAAGTCTCTCCACTGCCGCCCTATCTCAAGGAGTCTGTCCAGCTTTCTGAGATCAGCCTGGAGGGGTCAGGTGCAGGCCTCGTTGTTGTGTAATGCCATGGATTTCAGCAGAGATAGGACAGTGGGAGCAAGAGTAGGATTGGACTCTGCAGCCTCTTGACTATTGAGTTGTGCAATGTTAAAGTCTCCG
Organism: Vireo altiloquus; assembly: GCA_013396875.1. Taxonomy (NCBI): domain Eukaryota; kingdom Metazoa; phylum Chordata; class Aves; order Passeriformes; family Vireonidae; genus Vireo; species Vireo altiloquus. Next base: position 635,299 of record VZRF01006987.1, read on the forward strand.
TGGGGTGTCTCCCTTGCAGAGCACCCCAATTTCCCGGCCCTCACTGTGAGTGCTCAACACTCACCAACATGACCTTTCATCGAGCTTTTTGCCATCTGTTTGCAAATATTAATTTGAAGGGATTGAAATGGGAAGAAATGCATTTTTGGAGATGTTTCTTGGAAAAGAGGCTTGCTTGGTCCTGAGGAAGCTGATATAACTCCCTTCTGCAGACTTTTCATTTCTATCCTTAGAATAACAGTCAAATGGGATTTGTTAATGTAAATAATAAATTATTGAGAATCCTAATTCTTTTACACAGTATGTTTTTAAAATATATTTTAATGAATAAAATAAAATATAACTCACCTTCAGTACATTTCTGCAGCTTAAAACAGTGTCTTCTTTTCTTTGTTTTTTGTCTTGTTTCGAGTATACTTTCCCAGACATATCAAATCCTCTTTCTTTTCCTCATGATTTTTGAAACTTGCTGAGCAATAGCAATTTCTGTGCTCCACGTGTTACTCATACTGTAGACATGGTATCTGTGTGAAACCTCTCTGCCTAGCTGTTGATCTTGGGTCTAGGTGTACGTGTTTTAATGCCATTAACCTTAGTGGAGGATTTCTCTATTTTCAAAATCATCAGTGAAATCAAATCTGGCCATTACTCTTTTTGAAGATAAAGCAGATTCTTATACGGTAAATTTCTGGAATAAAAGGGAATACATTATCACTCACTCAAAGACACTCTGAGCAGCCTCTTGGATTAGAACTGGGAAGGTTTTTTTATTTGTTTTACTCTCATTAGTTTTAATACTTCTGCCAGTGCTCTTAGTTAACTGTGATGAAGTAGAAATAGCATCTGGTAGAAGTGTGTATTGGACTGGATATTGGAATATTTTATTTCAATTCATGACCTTGCTGTCACCCTACCATGTTTGGGTAATTCTGCTTCATCTCCCTATCACCAAGTTTTCCTTGACTGATATTTTGGAAAACAGTGTCATTAGCTTTTGATGCAATATTGTCCCCTAATTAATTTGAATTTTCCTATGAATTATTGCCCACATGGTAACTACTTATCTTTTAAAGCACTTTAAATAGCATGAGTTAAAAAATAAATAAATAAGTATTGCTAATTTTTAAAATGTACAGCCACATTCCTCAAACGAAAGCCAGCTAAGCCATGTGCATTTCCAGTTCCTCAAGCTGAATATCAGGGCCCCATGAGGGTCAGAGGAGCAGCAGCTCCCGTGGGGCTGTCAGGGCAGAGCTGGGCAGCTGCAGCCTGTCCCAGCACCCTGCCAGGAGCAGGACACTGGGCACTGGGACAGCATCAGGCACCTCCCTGAGGATAGGAGTGGGCCAGGACGTGGGCCTGCTCTGGGGAACGGTAGAGCAACCCTGCTATGGTGTTACTGGGGCAGAGACTGATGGGCTGGGAGGGCTGACATGGAGTCCTGGGCCCTGAGGAGGTGAGAGAAACCCAGGGGCCATGAGGGACCTGGAACATATGGGCCCAGATGATGGATTGTCAGGATTTTTGTCCTGCATGTTTTTGAAGTACATTTTTTTTTGCCAGGTACCCCAATATTCTGGCGACAAGAGTTCATCCAAAAATTGAACAAAAAAACACACCAGTCTTCTGTCATTTCAAAGAAATGTAGCTGGAATAAGATTCCTCATCTTAGATTTCTAAAAAGGACCTCTCCCCTGTGCCCCTGTTGTAGCTGGTAAAATCTGCTGTGCCCAGGTCTGCAGAGCTCTGTGAGAAGTGCTTCAGGGGATGCAAAGTGCTGCCATCCAGATTGGGGCTCTCTGTGGTCCTCCAGAAGCGTAAAAAATTAGCATTGTTATTCATTAATTAACCTATTGATGATTCTAAAGGAAGTGAGTGGCACAAGAATTTTATTCCCAAATCCCGCTCCACAGAATGCAAAGACACCTCCTATGTAAGGCTTGTTGTTGAAAAGCTGGTCTGTGTTTTCTCTGCAGCTTTGGCTGCTGCCCTTGGCACACATCGTGGGGATGATGTGTGCCAGTCCTTGCTATGAGCTGCCTGAGCAGGACAGAGATGAAGTGTGCTGGTATCTACGGAAGGAGCAGGAGGTATGTGTCTCTTGGCAGGAGCAGCGATGACAAAATCATTTGTGTTTTTTTCCTTGAGTCATGAAATATGCTAACATTATAATGTTGCCAAATCTTAGGAGAGATAGGGAAGAAAAAGTGTATCATATTATGCTATGTTTTGTCCACCAGTCTCTTATTTTTTGTTACATCGACTACTTTTTAAAAACTCAGTCTGGGATTCCAAGGCGATCCTTCATAGCAGCAATATTCTGTAGCTCAGTATCAAACTTTAAAAGAAAAATTGAAAAAAGGAGAAAAAAAGAGAACATTTTCTAATTGCTTCCTGTAATAGCCAGTCCTGCTCCAGTCAGCTATCTCTGAACTCCCTTCCCCACACATACACAAATTATTCAGGCTATTTTACTAATCAGCTTTCATCAGCATAATTGCTTTCTTGTGGAAATATTCACACCCTGAAGTGCAGTTCTCAAATTTTATAGCACACAGAACATTCCCATTTTCAGTGCTGTCAGATAATTTCTTCTTTCTCTAAACCCATTCTCATTCTAATTAACTTTCTTAACATGCATTGGGCAATTTAGGTAAGGGGAAAATATCAAGGTCGTAAACACAATCTATCTAGATCTAAGAAATGGAGAATTTCTATTTACCTAAAAGCAGCAGTGAAGATTGGTGGGATGTGTTTACAATTGAACTGTATGATTTCAAACTTCCCTGGGCTTTCTCAAACCCTGTTATCATGCCTCTGTTTCTTACAACTAATGCTTCTAACCCCACCATGCTCTGTTGAGAGAAAGAACAGCTTGAACTTCGATATCACAGAAGGGAAGATGGAACACCAAGAGCTGACTGAGGCAGAATTTTGCAGTGCTTAGATTTTGTCCTACCAGGACATCTAACATGCAGATGCCTTGCACTGCAGGACAGGAGTTGCTGCAGAGGTTTGGGTTGTCATTTTTCATGTGCTGCTAATAAGGGAATCTGCTCAGGTAAGGATTTAGAGAAAAGCTCCTTATTCTCTAAAGATGCCTTGTCTAACTTTTCAGAGTAGTAAAGCTAATTTTCTGTTGTCCTGTGAGGCTACCTACATGACTGAAGAACTGGCTGGTAGGAGATCATTTCTCAGCTGGACAAGTACCCACTCCTGCCAAAAAATACTGGATTAGAGCCCAGCCCTGACCTGGACTGTGGAGATGCCTTTAACCATCCATTTTTTAGTCCTCAAATTCTGCTAAACAATTTTCAGAAACTTGGATAGAAATAACAGCTGATATTGTGGCCAGAAGAAAACCCAAATGTGAACAGGCAATCTTGATTAAAAGTGCTCCAGCATCAGCTCTGTGTATGTATTTTCAAGTCAACTTCTAAAACTAGAAGATTATTCACTAAAATCTTTAACAGCATCTGTTGGCACCCCATGTAAGACCTTGCATGTCCCTCTGGTACAGCTCTTTCTGACACAACCTGGCAAAAGTCAATGCTTGGCCACAGTTGCAGATGTGTGTTTATAAGGTCTGTGAACCACTGAGCTTCCTCTAGTTCCCCTGGAAACTCACAGAAGACTCTCAATTCCTTGGAGGCACTGGTCCTCTCTACAAACCTCTGTGCAGTCACATTAAATTCCTCCAGCATTCTGGGGGGCTCCAAGCAGCTTTAATAATTTCCATTACTGCGTTAGCTCCATTTAGCATAGTAGTTTTGATGCCTTATCTGGCTACCTAGAAACAGAGACTAGACAGGAGAAAAGGTGGTATTTTATTTGAAAGGCCTTCAGGTGCACACTTTGGGCTCCAGAGGGTCCTGCCTCAGTGGATCCCAAAATGGACGACAGGTCACGAGTTCTTCACACTTTTATATCAGCATAAATTCACCAACCAGAACCCAGCCAATGATGTGATTTCCCCCAAGCTTGCCCCGCTCCCCAAGATGATGGTTTACAGTTCTTGTTCTGGGTGTCCTTGGAGAGTGAGCTGGAGAGGCTTTGTTATGTCTATCTTAGCATAGAGAACAGCACTTAACAAGCTACAGAAACTTCAGAGTTACACTAGCAGTACAGGATTTGAAAAATATAAAAGCTAAAACCTAAGGCATCAGTTTGGTTTTGAAACCATCTGCAAGTAATCTTGTTTAGCTGTATCACCTTGTACTGGGCAGGCTGGAAATAGAAATAATTACATGTACCAGAAGCCAGCTTTGTTATGTAAAATGGAAAAAAACCCCATCAGTACCACCACCAGCAAAACAACCATTGTCCATTATTTTCCCTTGTAGCCATTAAAATTAAGTTGAACATATTCCATGACTTCTGAATGAACATGAGCTCATTTCAGAGGAGAAATGTCCCAAATTTTGCCAAGCTTCCCTTTGTCTTGTGGCAGCCGGCTTCAGTGGTTGAGCACAGTGATACCACGCGGTGCATCCAGCCATCTCAAAGTGATCTTTACATAGGAAAACAAGCAGTGGGTGTATGTGAAAGGGATGGCAGGAAGCACAGGGATGGCTGTGCTAAGGATTGTAAGGCAAACAGAGATGTCCAGGGATCGTTTCAGTCTTGAAGCTGAAATAATTCATCTTTGTCAGAGTGCTCTGGTCTGGCAGTGTCTGGGTGCTGAATCATACTGTTCCTCACCCATTATCCTGCAAGGAATGTTACCAGCCCTGGCTGGTTTTGTTGAAAGGATAATATGTCTGTGTCTGATCAGGTGCCTGGGAAAAAAGTGAACATGCTGAACTTCTTGGAAACGGATATTTTGAAAAACAAAAATTTATTGTGGTTGCCACTTTAAAGCACCATGCAGCTCATGTAGAGTGTTTAGGAATTCAGCTTCGGTTTTAGTTAATCCCCCATGCACCTCTCTCTGCATGCTTCATGCCCATTTAAGTAGGATTAAAAATGCATATGGCTACAGGCGAGGGCAATGAGGGCCCTCACAGGCTTGGATTGCTCCAACCATCCACCTCACCTGGGCCTTCACCCACATCCTCCAACCAGGAGCTCTTCTTCAGCTCCATCCAGGACCTTTAGCATTTTTAAGGTGGACTATGAGAGTGGCTGCCTCTAGTCCTGCTCTGGGGTTGTTGTGGGGATTTCCTGGGCTGCCTTCTGACATGAGATGTGTCATGCCTGATGCTCACTGGGTGACTGATGTTGTCACCACTCTGCTTCATTCATGGTGAGGTCCTCTGTTTTGCTTGTTATGATAAACCTCATCTTTACAAGCATTTCCTGATATGAGCAGGATTTTTACTGCTCCAGGGAAATACTTCCCAGAGATGTCTACAGAGTCTACATGCCTGGGGACATATTCTTTGCACGACATGTGAGTTGAGAACATGGTTATCTTGTTCTGGAAAGTATAGTTGCTTGATGACTCAGCTGCTGGAAAACACTTATGTGACACCAGCATTTATGATAAATTAATGTTGCCCTGGGTTTTAGAATAAAATGACATCTATTCACATGTGGCTTCCAAAAATAATCAAGTTATATAATGGCTAGGGGATTTGCTTGTGTTTCTTCTCTAATTTCAACCATTTGTAGAAATCAACTGACAATTCACTTGAAATTACTTATTGGCTTCTCTCTCTGTTGAGTTCGGAAATACCTAATCCAACAAACAAGCTGACATTGTAATAATCACCAATTTGAACCTATATTGGCCATATAACCCATGGTTCCAGGTGATAAATATGATCACTGCCAGAGGAAGAGTGGACGTGTTCCCTGGCAGGAGATACACAGAGGTCTGGGGTTTGATAGATGTGACATCACCATGGAGCTTGCACAATCACTGGTGCTGGGCAAGTTGAACATACAATGAATACATTTCTCAGAAAGAATAATTTTTGTTTCCTTTCTATTTAATATCATAATATCCTGGGGTTTGATAGGTGTGACATCACCATGGAGCCTGCACAATCACTGGTGCTGGGCAAGTGGAACATACAAGCAATAAATTTCTCAGAAAGAAAAATTTTTGTCTCCTTTCTACTTAATATAATAATATCCTGAGGTTTGGTTGTGGACAAGTTAAGAGGGCTGGCAGTCCCATTCCTCAAGTTGAGGAGACAACAGGGACATTTACCCAATCTGCACTGAAACGTGCAGAACTGCAGATTCTGAGCTGTGAGAAGACTTGTGATTCAATTTGTCTCCTTCGTGCTTAACAACCTGAGAAATGATGAAGGTGGCAGGCCAGCTGTCGAGAATGGGTGATTGGATGCATGACTGAGGGGAGAAAAGGCTGGCTGCTAATGGGTATAAGCAGATATCAGCAGAACAGGAACAAGAATGCCGGTCAAGGGACACAGTAACAAGTACTATAGCAATATATCGTGAGCCTACAGGGCTTTGGCTTAAGATATTTGAGGCATTTAAGTGGAAAACAGAAATTATTTTCCATAGGACTACAGTGCCAGACAGGATTTTTATGAAGCAAGCAACAGGACAAAGAATTATGCATTTCAGTGAGTCAGAGGAGAGGTGCAGAGCAGTTACATGGGCATGATAAATAGAAAAGATGGAATTACCACTTAGGGCGGCTCTGAGGTTGCAGATCCAGATTTAGGGTTTTAGCCTGATCGGGGAGTATCAGGCACTGTAGTGCCTAGTAGAAGAATAGGGGTTTTTTTGCCAATAGAATTCTTCAAGTTAATGAAGGAAGCAGGATGCTATAAGAATTTAATGTGCAAGTTTATTAGGCATCTAACTGGTGATTCATTAATAGCTGCAAAGGAAGATTAATATCTTTCATTTTATATGCAGTTAGATGCTCTCACTAGGAAGCCTTCCCTAACACACTTAATTAGTCTGAAGAGGGAAATTATCCCCCCTGTGTACGGTCCTGTTATCATTCCGGTCACTGAAGCAGCCTCCAACCTAACACATCCAATGGGACTGCTGTGCTAAAAATAGCTGCCCACTGCCTGCAACTGCAGCAGAGGGCATGGCTACAGATCAGGCACACAGACACCTGCAGCACTCATGGATGTTGAATTCTTGGTTAAAGCAGGAGTACATGGCACACGTCTGGAAGAAGTGTTGCTCTGAGCAACTAAAGCCTGTAGTGAGCTTTCTAGAGCATGGGAGTGATTTCCCCAGGTGGGAAAAGAAGCTTCCCACCTGGCTGTTGCCACACTTCAAAAAGTGGTGAAATTGAATTTCTGCTTAAATCAAGACTTGAGAAGTCTCTACTCCGCACAGTCCTGCGTGGTATTTATATGCCAATCTATTCCCAAGTAACTCAGCTCTAAATTAGTGGTAGCTCAAGTCCTGTAGCAAAATCTGCTGCTCACCTGGTGTAAATGCATTAACTTTCATGCACCAGCCTGCAGATTTAAGGTAAGGATTTTGTGTTCTCTCTTTAGGACCAGCACAACAATTTAAACCTTCTGAATGGCAATGACCTGGGAGAAAGTATATGACATGCAATGAAAAATATTAGGCCCTCTTCCTTTGACTATGGTCTGTGTCCTAGGTTTATGTAATCAATATTAAACCCTTTCTGGGCTTTAGACCAGGATTCCAAGTTCTTATTCCATTTAATATCCAGAGCTGAGGAGTGTCTTGTGATCCATTGTAATTATTATTATCAATAAACTCTCTCATTCTCTGGGTAGGTGCTGTATGAAATTCCCTGTTCAGAAGCCAAGCCAGGACATTTAAGTGCAGGACTAACATTAAAAGCTGAAAGTGAGAAAATTGCCATGTTTGTTTTCATTTTATCCTGTTAATGAAGTGCTACTTAATCCTAGAGATGGCACTGGACTCTGATTTAAGATAAATATTTTAGGCAGCTGAGTTAAATATTAGTAGACATGGATGTAGGCATGACAACTTCTTTTGAGATCCAAAAGTTGTAGAGAGTTAGGTTACATTAATAGGAGCTAATATGAATCGGAGGAAGAAAAGGTGACACTTTTAGATACAGTCTTCCTTCCTAAGATTTACTACATTTCTAAAATCATTACCAACACAATTGTTTTAAAACAAAACAAGCCACAAATATTGTTTCAGCCTCCAGGCCTGGTTTTCCATATATTTCTATACATGCCATTATGGCGAGGCTTTACTTAGGGCAATTTTTACCCTGAATAGTTTCATTATAAGAAGACATATTCTGGTTTTTCTTCTTTTTTCCCCTAATGTTTGTATCATTGTTTTTCTCCCTGCTCCTTTCTTGTCACTTTATCACCAAGAAGGCTGCAACAAAAGAGAGAGGAAGGAGAGAAGGGGGAAAAACATAATTTAAAATGCAGAGCACCATAAAACTGCATTAGTTTTCTTAAATAGAACCACGAGAAATGATATTTTACTATTACAGGTGGGTTTTATGCCAATAAGACCTGGTGTCTTGGCAACCTGTCTTTCCAAGGTGCTCTCCCTGCTTCTGCTTGCGTTGGTGAAGTTCACTTACAGCTTGCTAAGACATGATTATAGAGCTTAGATTGACTTTTGTTTTTAACTTTTTGTGCCTCTGTGTGTACTTCAACACAGTTATCAATGTGCATAATCATTCTTTTTGAAGGCTATTTAATAAATACTATTGTAGAAGAGAATTTTCTAGAGCAGAGTCAGTGGAAGACTACGGGCCATCTCCTTTGTAGATTGGCATAGTAAAATAGTTACCAAAATACAGATTTTCAGAAAGGAAGACGTGCTAGCTGAGGCTACAATCTGGCTACATTGACACAAGTAATTTAATGTATTATATTCACCAGTAAATTTTAGGTGCTTTAGCATGAAAAGCTGTTTTCTTCAAGTTTCTGGGTGTATCTTGACAAGGCTTAAAGATGATATCTGATGCCCAGCCACATGCTTGTTTGTTTGTACATGTTGAACACAGAGGAGGACCATTATCTTTTCAGTAGATTTTCTACAGAAAAGCTCATCTTGTCCCAGCTCTGTAAATGAAGCCTCTTTCTTGACTTGCTAAAGTTAATGGCAATCTTCCAAGTTTTCCCAGCTCTAGTCAGGGCTGTTGCTTAATCCATTTTAAGAGCAAAGGGAACTGACAGGGAGTGGCTGAGCAACCATCAAGGTCGCATACAGGGAATGAGTGTGGTGTATGCGGCTGCTGAGCCTCCTCTGCCAACATCAAAATAAAGTGAGATCCCTTTTTTTTCTCCTCTCCACATCTCTTTCCAAAGCCATTCCTCAGGTTTGGTCATCATGAGTTCGAAATTTTTTATGATAATATGATACAGATATGAGAGTCAGATGGGGAAAGGTGTTGGTCATCCTTCTAGTCTGTCTGCCAAGTAGAAATGGGGCTGAGGCTGCTCCACGGAATGGGGAGCCAAGAGTGTAGGTGAAGCAAAGTAGGTAGGACAGTTCCCTCACAGTGGGTCCCAGGCAGAGAGAGCAGAGTGGGCCAGGTGATGGTGACCAGGGGCAGCCAGGAGTCCAGCTGGACACACAAGTCTGTTGTGACAAGGAGATGAAGGGCTGGGAAGTTAAATTATTAGGTCATATTTGGGTTTGTGAGAAGGAAGTGTCGGCTCAGGGCCACGTACAGCAGAGCTTGGGCAAGGACCAAGAGCAAGGGCTTGAGCTTAATACGCTGCAAGGTGCAGTGACCCCCAGCAAGACTTCTCCCAGCAGTCAGGTCCAAGGTGACACAGCAGCACCGTCTCAGAGCTGGCCTTGAGCAGTGGCCCTGGGAGGGGGAGGAGAGGCTGCAGGGCCTAACACCAAGAACAAAACTTTCACCAGAAGGCTGGTATGGCCATCTGTCAGTCATGTGTTGCAGAGATGATAATTATTTGTGTCTGCTTACCGTAGAAGAAGTTGGGGAGATTCCCTCGGCCATTCTTTTTAGCAGTGATTCAGCAAATGCTCAGCCCAAAATTTGAAGTCATTCTGGAATAGTTTGAGGTACAAATAAACAACATGAAAATTAACTGATTGCCAGGGCTCGTACTAATCACCCAAGTGCTTTGGAGGAGCTCAAGGGTAGATTGAAGAATGACCTCCTGAATTTGAGAGGTGAATAGTAAAATAGCGGATGAAATTCCGTGCATGTAAATGTAACTCTTGGGTAAGAGTAATCCTAACTTCACACATGGTTTTCTGAGCTAGCACTTTGTTATTCTTACTTAGAAGTGAAACTGTGGATTTGTAATAGCTTCATGAAACCATCAGATAGTACTCAGTAGCAATGAAACAAAAGATTAAATACTATTACTTTATGGAAATAGAACAGGGATAAAAAAGGCTGACTCCAAGGGTCACCCCCCCATGCAGTTCTGCTACTCTCATCTCGAATGTATCACAGCAGGAGAAAGTCTGAAGAAAGGTAATTTGTGTGAGCAAAGGTATAAGATGATCTCTTTCAAAGGATGGTTAAGCAGGCTGAAATTTTCTCCATCCCTTTCCAAGGATGGATGGTGTGATAGAGATCTACAAAATCATGAGTGGCACAGAAGGGGGGAATGGAGATTAACTTCTTGTTATTTATTTCTTCTTGCATGAGAACAGTGGCCTGTCAAGAGACACTAGTAGGAGGCAGGCTCAATGCAAACAGGAGGTGGCTGTCCCCGTGGAGTGAATGAGGCTTGTTGTGCTGCCTGCCAAAGGATGGTTTGGAAAGGAGCCTGGAGAAGTGTTTGGAATAGAGCTTCTTTGGGTTTTACTATCTAGATAAACCATAACAGGCTCAGGGAGTCCCTTAAGCCTGGGGAGAGTATTAAGGTGAAAGTGTCTTCCTGTTGGGGAAGATGAAACAGGGAAACCTCATAAAGATGATTGTTTGGCAAAAGATTCTGAAAATATGAAACCTGTAAGTGAAGTAGAAATGAAAGCTAGCTTTGAGATGCAGGATGCCAGAGCCATTAGTTACTGTACAACCAAAAAACAATGAGCTAGCCAGCTGAAGGAGAAACCCTGTTGATTGAACAATGTCCTTAGCAGATAAGAAGATGCTTCTGCAAGCAGAAGGGTCCAAGTTTCAAGACTCTGCCAGCTTGGCAGGGAAGACAAAAAGAGTTTAGAAAGTAGCTTTTAGAAGTTAAAATGTAACACAGTATGGAAATGTAGTAGTTTTGACAGGCTGTATGTAAATTCTATAAGATTTGTGTCTTTAACTGGTCAGATGCTGTAAAATTACCATATTCAGTATAGGAAAAGATATAATGTCTTGTAACCAGATTTTAGCCCTCTCTAAGGCATGCTTCAAGCTGTGGCTGGCAGTAGAAGCAAAGCTCTTGTACCCACGACCTATGCAAATAAACCTACAAGTGGCACTTGTTTTTTACCTCATTTACAGGCTCCATTGGAGGCAGAAAACAGAGCAAAGCGGACCAAGTTCTGCTCAGATATGACCCTATACCTTTGCTGTCATTTTACTAACAAGAATAGCTTTATTTTTTGTTTTTGAAGACAAAAATCTAAGCTACTATTTTGAATTCAAAGTGCGTCTGTCCTAGGAGTGATGCAAGGCTGACATATACTACCATGAAAATTCACTCTTGTGTCCTTTGATCTACCAGATCTTCATAAAGCTTTGACACTGTGCAAGTCTTCACAGAGTACAGCAGCGATGCTGAAGACGAAACAGAGGACTTTGTCTAATGCCAGCTGTCCAGTGAGGAAGGTCACCAGTCCCATGGCAAGCCCTCCAGCATGAGGATACTGTGGTTTTATCCTGTCTTGCATCTATGAAGACAGGATGCTCTCTTCCTCTTTGTGTGCAACCTTCTTAAAATATTTGTTCCTTTCCATCCTTCTGCTTTTGCATTTTGAGGGAATTTACCATGAGTGGTTTCCATGGTTACGGGGACACGGCTGCTCTTGGAGTGGGAAATCTGCAGAGAGCAAATAGAAAAACTGGTGCATCTGGGACAGGGTAAATGTGCTTTGTATCCATAATGGTCATTCCGCCCCAGTTAAAAGCTGATATGAAATTGGAAAAATAGATGTTATTCTTAACCCCCCTGTCTTACTGTGAAATGCAGCGCTCTCCTTTACCATTACGTCTTCTTACATTGCTGAAAGCACTCTGATTTCTGTGGTCTCTTGAGTATTAAAGGGCAGGAAACAGGCTATGTTGCAAAATATGCTACTAAATCAAGTTGTGCAGTTTTCTTGTGTAAGAAAGAAAATGACTTTTTCTTCCTTATTTGAAGTTATACTCTTTCATTTTGTTCTTTTCTCCAAACAAAATGGAGGAAAAGACCAGAGTTTTGGAAGAGATGCAAATGGTTCTTTCCTTGACTTTGCATTCTTTGTTAGCTTTATCAAACACTTGTGCCTCTGACCGATGCCTTAAATGGCTGTTTAGAAACAGAGTTTAGACAGGAATAAGGGAATAAAGGAGGTAAGCATTTGAAAGGCCTTCAAAGATACTCCTTCAAAGGGCTCCTGCTTCAGTAGATCCCAAGATGGATGACAGGTCACGAGTTCTTCACACTTTTATAGGTTTGGTCCATTTGCATATCAACATAAATTTGCCAATTAAAACTTTAGCGATTGATGTCGTTTCCCCAAGCTTGTCCCCCCTCCCTAAGATGAAGGTTTGCACTTTTGGGCCTAGGATGGTCTGGGTGTCCTTGGAGAGCAAGCTGGAGAGGTTTTGTTATGTCCATCTTAGCATAAGAGAGCAGCAGCTAACGAGCCACAGGAAACTTCATAGTTACACTAGGCAGTACAGGATTTGAAAAATATAAAAGTTAAAACCTAAGGCATCATGACCAGCTCTGCAGAGAACTTGGTTGAACCCAAGAATGATGCTGGGCACATCTACAGGGGTGTAGGTCATGCACAAAAATCTTCCTGTGAAGAAGCTCTACCAAAACAGTGTTTGTCGTAAAACTGAAGCCAGCCTCAGTCCCATGGCTGGCACTGAAGAATCCACTGCCTCTGCTACAAAATTTGAGGAATCCTTCAGCACAAGTGCAGAGAGTGAATTCACTGAAGAACCCACTGCTTCATCTATAAAATTTGAGGAAGCCTTCAGCACAAGTGCAGAGGGTGAATTAGCATATCTTTCTGAAAAGGCTGGTACAGAGCCTCTGCGCACACTCGTAGCCTGGAGGGAGGAGCTAGGAGATAACTAAGCCACCCTTTACAAAAACTTTTTATTCTGGTGTGATAATTGCCAATCAGGTAACTTTGGTTCAGGCTCTCCAGAAAGTCCTGATTGTAGTGAAGAGAAAGGGGAAAGAAAAAGCAATAAAGGAAGAAAAATCCTACATTAGAAAATAAACTTTGCAGCTTCTCTTGCTCTCTTCCTCCACAGACTTTAACTGTAGTTCTTTTCCGCTTTAATGCAGAACATTTATCTGAGCAAGCATCAACTCAATTTTCAAGGTGAGTGCAGCTGTATCTCATAGATGCTGATAAAAACACTCAGGGGACTAACTGATGTTCCAGGCAAGACTATCAAAGGATTTATTCTGCTTTATTTTCATTAATTGTTATAGAACCTTCACTTAACTACAGTCAAAAATGAGCCTTTTGGATAAATACACACAAAAATCCACCCCATTTTTAAAATGTATTTTTCTCATGGAGCCCAGGTTGCACATATCTTTTTGTTCGCAACTTCTACAGTACAGTTCTGCAGTACTTGAGAAAAATAAAATGAGTTTTTGATGGAAGAAGCAGCTAATCATTTAGGCAAGCTTACTGAGCAGTAGAACATTGCAAATGGCAATAAATATTCAAATCCCAAAGCAAGATATTTCCAGGCTTCCATATTCCAAGAAAATATTTAAAATAAATGCCTCACTCTTTATAGAGGGTGGCAGCTTAACACCACATGATATTAATATTTAATAGTGTGCTCTTGTAATGCTGCCAGTGCTGAAGAGTTGAGGGACCTCTTGCCATGATGGACAGGTTTCAGCCAGGCAGAGCCTGCTGCTGATGCTCGACCACAACAGCCACCTGCCAGCAGCAAGGTTCTCCTGACAAGGGAGCAGCCCCTTGATGGGGAGAATTTGTAGCTGATATTTATTAGTTTTCTTACCTGACAGATATGCATGCCTATGGTATCACTTTTCACTGCTGCTGGCATTCACAGGTCACACCGAATTTGGAGGGAATTGGGACAGCTCTGAGATAAGAAATACTAATTGTGTGTGTGCCTCTGTCAACTGCTATTTGCCTAGGTCTGTGGTGTTCTATTTCTCTTACTTCACAAAAATAACCTCTTGCAGCTTTGCCTTCTTCTCTGATAGTCATGCAGCTGTCCTGGAAAAATTTGGGGCTTTTCTAGTTCCTTAAAAATTAAGCTGGACCTGTAGGAATTGGTGATGGAGGGTCCAAAAATCCAAACCAGGTCAACCAGTAAGCCAGAAACATTTCTGCAAAGCACAGTTTAGGTCCAAGTAGTATTTGTAGCTGGTTCTTTTTAACTGCAATACTCTGTGAGAAGAAGTTCTGCCAGATGCGTGTTAAATGACTAACATCTGCCACGTGCTCATTAAACATCACACATACATGATACAGAACCCTCTGCTGAATCTAGTGCTAATTAGGAGCCGTAATGAGAGTTATTCTCCTTTTAATTAATATGAGCAGGGTAGATTTTCAGTGATATCTAAGTGAGTGAGGAGCTTACATCTGCTTTTCCAAAAGCAGCTTAGAGAAGCATTTCACTGGACTGAAATGTCATTCAAACAGCAGCAGCAGTGGCTCCTTTTTTAAACTGGGACACAGGCCTGGCTGCACTGGAGTGGTTGACAAACTTAAGTCTGCTCGTTCTGCTATGCAAGTTTGGTTATCAGTGGGGTGATGTGATGGAATTCCTTTCACTTTCCTTCCTCTCTTCTGGCTTGCTTTCTCCCCTGAAACACAGGTGACTATTCTGGACAACTGCTGCTCTTGAAAACTGAGTTTTGGACAAAAGTCAAGGTCTTGATCCAGCTTTTAGTGCAGTGAGCAGAAAGATGCCCATTTATGTGAGAAAAGCTTCAGATGGCCCATGACAAAAGATTTAATGGAGTGTATTTTAGTAATTAGGTTTTCTCTGATTTCTTTGTCTGTGTAATAACTTTGTCTTATAATGTGCGCAGTTCACAGTCTGACACCAATGGCCTTTCGCGTTGGTGGACAGGGAATAGGTGTTTTTAAAATAAATCCAGATATGTGGAGATCAAGAGTTCTGTACAACCCATAAAAAACAGTGTTTAGGAGAAGTAGTAGAAACAAGCTTTCTAAAGGCAGGTCAAACACAGACTCAAGGAGGAGTTATTAAATAATGCTCTGTTAAAGCCACTAAGGATCTATACCATCTATGTGGCAACATATGGCCAAGGGTGCAGCTCAACAGCTCAATGAAGGTCTGACCTTTCCAGACAGAAACTTTCCCCCCACTCCCCTGCCAAAACCCATCCCAGAACTCCATTTCTAATGCACAGCCTCCCTGTCATGGGAGCTGGGGAGAATGCATGTATTCTGGAAGTTGGTAATCCCCATGAGGTGTGACTTAGACCACATAACCCAGAGCCAGTGAAGTGAAGACAATCTCCAAATCATAGCTGAGAGGTAAGATTGCATTTCTTGGGAGAAGCTGGCTTCAGTGGGAAGAAAGATCCCAGCTCCTGCTGAGCCCCTGCAAGCAGACATCCTGTTGCCTTACCCTGCTGCAAGCTCCTTCCAAGGATCCTACTGATGCTGTGGATCAGGCTGCCTCCTCTGCACGTCACTGCTCTAGGCAGCAGCAGGTTGTCCCAGGGCAGGACAGTTGGAACAAAGCTCCTGCAGCTCCCATGGGAGTGTTCAGCATCTCTCCTGCAGTGAGGAGGAGCACAGCCCTTGGGCCTCACCTCAGAGTGCTCTGCTGGGGTTGTCTGATGGGAAGAACTCCTGGTCATGCCAGGACTCACACAGATAAATATACTTTGTGTAGGTTATGGGCTACTGCTGGGAAATGGAGGTAAATAATCTTTTGCAATATATTAAAGGGGTAAAAGGCTTTGAATTGAAACCAGGTGCTAAAGCAGAGCTGAGCATGTCTGGTGCTGAGCTAATTGGAAAAATCACAAAGGCATTTCCTCCCTCTGGCTTCAGATTTATCATTTCAGTTACTACTTTTGGTGAGGCTTCAGAACCAACAAGCAAACTGATAGAGGTAGAGCAGAGGGACAAATGTGTCAAAAATCAGATCAGCAGCGCTGTTCCCATCTGATTTTTATTGAGTATTGTGGAACATGTGGCTTTTGTGTAAGAGATAGCAATTGAGTTATGAGTAGAGGTATTCCAGCCTGTTTGGAGGAAAATAATGAGCTTTTGATGCTGTGATAAGGATAACTAATCTTCAGTTTAAGGTAGGTTTAAACTAGCCTAGCTAAACAGACTAGCATTTTCATTTAGAAATAAATGCCAGAAAAAAACCTGATGTGCTGTTTCAAATGAAAAGTCTGTATCTCTGTTCAAAGGAATCATAGCTAGAGTTTTGATTTGATCTACCAGCATTAGCTGAGTATATATTCTCTAGAAAATAGGTCACAGCAAGAAAGGCAGTTAAATTTAAAGGAAAGAAATATGAGCAGTAGTGACTAGGGAGATTAAGGTGTTCAGTAGAGGAATGGCACTAAGTGACAAACAGCCCTCTTTCAGCTGGGCATAAATATTAATGCCTTCCACATTCATGCTAGACAGAATCTTTTATTAAAACCTACTAAATAAGAAAATTGCAATCTGCATTTCTTAGGTTGGAGGCTTTGTGCCTACTGTGGCTGCCTAGTAGGAAAAATGTAAAGCTGCTTTATTAAATGGTCACACTTTGATCACCTGTGAGAGTGGGGAATTCCAAACCTGATTTGACACATCACTTTTCAGGACAGCAGTGTATTAAATAAACATAAAATAAACACTAACATCACTTCCTTGCTGCAGGTATCCATTTGCTCAGTAGTTGTATTCCCCATTCCTGCTTACCCTCCAGCTTTGTTTCTGTGTCCATGCTGCAAGAATAGCCAGGGTTTTTGCTTGAGTGTTCCCCTTTCCTAGCTGATACTTTATCTCAGCTGTTCAAGAAACATAGTTTTGAGAATTTTAGGTAATATACTCAATATTGTGATAACACATTGTTCTTGTTTGCAATTACACCATCATGATTACAATATGGCAGTCTGGAAAGAGCCTACCATGTCATTCTTATTGGTGTAGTGATGTTACCAGGGAAAATTTATGTTTAGGATTACCCTTTTCTAGTGTGATTAAAGGAATTAAATTCTTCAATTAGTCTGATAAAAACATTTGGGTAAAATATATGAATACAGACATACATGTATATTTATATATATATAAACGTATATTTGAATATTCATCAACATTTCCATACGCTGAAGAAGCTTTACAATTTAAAGGAAGATTTTGAACATTTGGATACAGTTTCTGGGCCAGGACTAAAATCAGTTCATTTCATTATCTCTGTACCTACCATTTTATTTCCTGGCTGCTCCTTGCTTTGCATTCTTCCCTGTGGAAGGGAGCATAAGACTCAACCAATACACTTAACATGCTATTTCAAACATGGGGCATATCAAGGCAAGGACCTGATGGAATTTCTCGAAGGTGAAACACTTCTGCTGAGTGTTTGTGCACTTACATGAAGTGATAGCAGTGTGCACTAGGGCACTTCATGGAGGAGCTAGCTTGGAATTTAACAGACAAATTTAGAGAAAAATTGTAACATTTTATCAAGAAACGAGCCTGTTTCTATAGTTTTCTGCTGGCTGATGGCTCTTTATTAGTTTAGACTGGTAGTATTGTTATTATGAAAGGAATTGGTCTTTGTGATAGGTTTAGGAGGATGTGAATGTATCAGGAGTTATAGGAGGAAAAACAATCATCTCATTGATTGAAGTAATCAGCAAAATAATTCTATTCATTCCAACTGTTTCAGTCATAAATGTGACATAATTCTCTCCACAATCTACCAGAAAAATGTATTTTTGTGAACATTATTCAGCCAGAGGCATTGCAGTAGGTCATGCTTTTCTGTTGATTACTGGTGCACTCTAAATTCTGGCATGCCCATGCAATAGCTGATTTGGGGTGGCAGGTTACAGCCATAAGGAAATGCTTGCAGAAAATGCCTTTTTATTCTGAGCAGAAGGAGAGCTTTACAACCTCCAATAAGCAAGATGGCCTCAGAATGTTGCAAAAGTGAGCAAAAAAGGAGACATGTCCTGGGAGGTCTGCTTCCAGCTCTCCAGTCAGAGAAGCCAGTGGAAATCTCTGTATAATGGAATCTGTGACCATTTGCTTCTCCCCAAAGCAGCTGTCCTGAAGGTGGGGGCAGCAGACACAGGAATGGTGATCTTGTATTCTGTTTTGCATCCAGTGGACAAGCACTTCATGAGAAAGGCATAGGAGTGATACAAGAAAGAATGCCATCTTCTTTCCTCTGAAATGCAAAGAAATCCCACTAGATCCCAGAGATAAGCCACCCATCAGTCATTGGACCAAGCCAGAACAGTTCTTTAGAAACAGTTTTCTCTATTAATCTCACCAGCAATTTCAATTCATGCAGGCAAAAGAATTGGCATTTGCTACTAATGTTGATTAGATATTTCTCATTTATTACACTGATTCTCAAAAGCAAAACCAAATAAGTCCCTTTCCCAGTCGTTTGGGTTTTTTGTTGTTGTGGGGTTTATTTTGGTTTTCTTGGTAGCCTGTCTGTTCAATAATTTAATGACTCATTAAGCATCTTGGAGGCAGAAATCATCATATTGTACTAAAGCTAATGCAAGTCAGTCCTTCCTCTTGGCCAGGACATCATAGTAACTGCAAAATACTGATGTATCATTTGGAACAAGAGTTTCCGAAGAATAACTCTGACATTTTCTATATTCTCAGAGCGACTCTTTTGCGCTAAGCAAAATGTTACAAACACTGAAACTGTCATTTCCTGATACCCACTTCTGAATTTTCTAAATACTTTCTCAGCTGTCCCTTCCACTTAGCTGTTCTTGTTTGCTGTTCCCTACTGACTGGCAGGTTAACAATAGAAGAAAGGATAGATAAATTGTCATAGGCTGTTGTCCAGTCAGTGTTTTTGAACTAAGCTCTGCTCAGAATTAAAATCCTCATGTCCACAGTTACAGAGACTGTGTCCAGCAGCTGGTATCCATTAGGTCTTTTGCTGCTGCTGCTGTAATCTCTGAAGTCACTTGGATGTTTTGGACATATGTAAAGTTGAAAATCACCTTTCAATCCATAGATACCTTTTCCTAATATGAGGAAGATGGATTCTTGATGGACATGTTAAACTGCCTATTATGAATGTCTTACAAGACAGTGTAGAGGACCAAATTTAGATACTTCAAAACCCTGCTGGTTTTGAGGTGGGTGTTCTCAGTGGGATGATCTTCATGGAGAAAGTTAAATGCCTGTGAAGTCTTCTTATTTTTCAAAACTAAGATATATTTACTCTGTGTGGGTTATGTTTCACTGCTTTATTGCCTTAAAAGAGATTTCATTGGTATGTTTAATAACGTTATCTCTAGCTCTCATTCAAAGATCAATGCATAGAGACAGAGCTGAGCCATACAGTAATGTATTGGAGCAGTCTTCTGCCATTTCAAACATGTTTCTAGATTGTGAGCAAGAAAAGTCTTGAAAGTAGAAGCTTCTAACTTTTTATAGCTATAAACAAATGATCACACACCTAGGGTCTGAGTATGATGAAAATGTGACTGCTCTTTTAGAAAAAAAAGGGCATTTGTAAAGAAAAAGCTCCTAAAATGAGCTTGACTTTCACCTATAGTTTCATTAAAATGCGGTTTACACAGAACAAAAATAAGGATGCAGTAGTGCTGTACAGCTGAGCTTTCTGGTTAACAGCAGTCCAGGGAGAATTTTAATTGCTTGAGACTTGAAGTAGCTTTATTTGAACCAACTTCTAGTTGCTATAGAAAATCATTTTGGAAACCACACTCCCCTTCTGATCATTAACCTTGTATTTTTTGTTTCAGAATGACTGTGTTTTGAGTACCCTCAGCAAGAACCAGGGTAAGGAGACCATCAGGATCCAGATGTGAATGGGAAGGTAGGCTGAGGGATGGGGAGGGTCCCCGAGACTCGTGTAGCATGTTCTTCTCACTGCATGGAGCAGATCGGACCTGCAGGTCCAAAAGGAATGCCCTCAAAGTGGGTTCTAATAACAGAGTCCTGTGCCCTGGCCAGAGGACAGAGAGGTAGTTTTCTTGAGGTGTCCTGATCCCTCAGTTCTAGTTTGGGAATAAAAATCTGTAACAACAGCTACAGCTGCCGCTGCAACTCTTTCCAATACACCAAGCTGAACAGGAGGTGTCCCCTCATACTGAAGAGGCATGTTTGCATGGATTTCTTGGGCTGAGTGAAACACATTCTCCTGCAGGGAAGTGTACAAGTGCAAGGAGGACCTGCTTTGCTGAGGAAGGCTGTCTGACTGACCTCACCTCCCCTCTGCACCACTTTTTAACATACATTGACAGTCAGTGGGGTAGTACTTTGTCAAAGAAGTAGTCAGGATAACTAGGGATATCACTCTGACACTTCCACTTTCAAGACGAGCAAGTGAGCTTTTCTTTCTTCTTTTTATCAAAGAATGAGGAGGCCAAATGTGCCAGTACTGATTTTAATGTGTGAAGCTCAAAACACACATGTCAACCTACCAATGTGTCTTGGACACAGATGTGCATAGAGGTCATTTCATGACCTCCAGCAGGAATTGCAGATGGAAGTGCAATTGGATACCCAAAGATGCACATTCCCAAGAGAGAGACAGATGGCACTACATACATGCAGTCTGCTGTCTGCATGTCCAGCTGTCTAGTCAGAGCATGATGGTGTCTTACCTGTCAAGGCCTGTTTGGAGAGAGGACAAGCCCATCGGCCCAGCTGTGTGTCTGATATGGCTCCAGACTGAAGGCTGGTGGCAATTCAGCAGCTTAATGGGCTGGCAGAGTACATTCTCTGGATTTAATTTACAGAGAAACCAGAGCAAATAACAAAGCCAGTTGAGTAAATAAGGTTTCCATTTACACAGATTTCCTTTCTCCTGTCCTCCAGGTTGTTTCCCCCCACATTGAACCTTCATGGGAGTTGCTCTGCTTTGACTTGTCTGTACCCAGATATGGCTGCATGAGGCTGCCTGTGTCTCATTCTCATCTTCCTCAACAACACCGTTTGGCCTCAGATCAAGTGAAGTCAGTCAGCCACTGATTTGCACCAATTGTGGTTTTGATGCAGTGGTGCATGAGGTTAAGGAGGTAATACCGAGTGAGGCTTGCTGCTGCTGTACATTCCATTCAGGTATTTACTTTTTTTATAGAAACTGTTTTAAAATTCTCTCACACTGCACTAGAAAGTGTCTTTTCTTCCAGAGGTATGATGAAAAGTTAAGTAGGTAATTTTTTATCTTGAAGATATAAAGCTAGAAAATAAAAGCTTCTGAAATGGTATCCACTTGGTAAATCTAGCAAGGGGTATTTTTGTCATTGCTTGATGATGCCATCAAATAGAGATAATGCTACTGCAGACTGGGATTACTCTGTGGTACTGGGTCACTGCTGGTTCTTGGTTTGAAGTAGGCTTTCAGAGATGTGAGCTTTCAATAGCAAAGTGAAAATATTGTGAAACTACAGTGGGTCATCATTGACTTTGGTAAACAGCTGAACATGTGTGTTCACCTCCTGCTCAGTGTTTGCTGCACCTTTCCTTGTAAAAGGAGTAAAGGAAGGGCAAATTCGAAAGTGGGCTGAAAAGTAAGCCTCTCAATTGACCAGGAATAGCCTGAGTTGCTGGCTACTGAGCAATCTCCCCTGAGTCCCTTAAATCCAGTAGTCACTGCTTTGTGTTATGTGCTACCTAGATCTGGATGCTTGGGAGATTCAAATCCAGCTATTTAAGGAGAAAAATGTAAGCTCATAGAAAAACTCTGGTTTTCTCACTGATGATTATCTTCTGCTGAGTGCTCTTCAGGAGCATAGCAGAATGCACAAAGCATTCCTCTTCTGAAAAACAACTTGTTTATATGTTTATCCTGACGTTGCAATTCAGGTCAGAGAAGGCTGGGATTTACTTGCTTTTTCAGAATCTCTGTCTCTTGCAAATATGACATTGTTTGTAATCTTTCAAGCAACATATATATATATATAATGCAAAAGTGTATGCATGCATACACATTGTCTTTAGAAATAAATTCCTCTTCTTTCTGCCACTACCTAATTCTTCCATCCATCCAAGCCTTCCATCCATCTCAGGGCATGGCATTTACCATCTCTTGTCCCTGCTATGACAGAGCTGCAGCTCAGAGCTGTGTGCTTGCCTGGGATGGGGAAGAAACATTCCAGTTATTCCTGATTTTCTTTCACTGAAATAACTCATAGAGGCTTAAAGCTTATGTTAATTGTGGGTGGACAGATGAGGGGTTGTTGGACACCAGGGCTCCCATAAGATCTGATAAGCATGTCATGTTCCCCTTGCATGTAAGCTGGTCATAGCCTAACACAAGGACAATTTCTGTCTGCATTTTTGTTAGGGCTGTGCCTGCCTCTGTGTAGCATTTCCACTTAATTCATAGCACCTCTGGCTTTCTGGCTGACCATTTATTTCAAGGAGCTGCACCTCCAGCTGTACAGACAGCTCTGTCTTTCATCTCTACATCCTACCATATGCCGAGGTTTTTGTTGCAGTAACCAGAGCATGCTCTCCTAGAGTGAAAGATAGCTCATGACAGATTGCAAAATCCCTGCAGACATGTCTTAAAGCAGACTGCTTTCTCATTTTAGTTATAGGCAAACACTGAATATCACAAAGAGAAGGGAACTAGCCATCCAGGTTAAAATGACAGATTTAATTCCACCACCATCCTCCGCCATGTTTTTGTCTCTTCCCCCTGCTTGACGCTGTTGCCTCTGCTTCAAATCATGAACCCATAGGATCTTCTTCGGATCAGCTGCCAGCCATGTTTAGGACATCATCATGAAAGGCTTGGTCTATCCCCAACTCTGTTTCTGGCTTGCAGCATGACCAGGAAGATCTGTTGGCTCTTGTACCTCAGTTTCTTGTGTGAGAAATGGAAATGGTGATATTCTCTGAAATTCCACATGAATCTATGGGCAAGAAACACTGCAGACAAATCAAATCTTATTGCTGGTCACTAAAGTCTTGTAGACAAGAGTGATGAGGCAGTAGCAGGACCCACTGGTATAATGCAGAGATTTCTAATTCCACTGGGTGGCAGCTGAGACTGAGCTTAGGTGAGGAAAAATTCTTTCTCCTTTGGGTTAAATGTAGTGACTTCATTGCTAGAAGAAAACAGATCCAGAACCAAGCCAACTGCAAGGTCCAGATGCTGTAACCATATAAGATGGCAATTTTATTTTGTTTACATTATTTGAACCCCTTATTTAAGACAGACAATAAAACAAGATCTTTTGAATCAAAACCCCCATCAAACCTGCTGGGTTTGGATTGCCACTTATTTACAATTGTATTAATGATTTATAAACAAAGATCACATCAGCAGAAGTCCACCCATTTTTCATTTGATGTATTTCCTATTGCAATCTGTTTGAAAACCAGGACATGAGAAATCATGTCTCAAAACTGCGTTGAGGAGACATATAATTGACAAACACCTTCTGTTACGCAGAGCGGATCATATTGCCTACAGCCACCTTCCCATGGCTGTGTCAGGCCCTGGCAGAAACCAACCATTGTAAAAAGAGCCACAGGGCCTGCCTGAAATGGCATTCTGGCAATCCTGTAGTGCTGCAAACAAGGTACTGTGGTGAGCACTAGCCTGAAGGCACAGTTCAAAGCACTGTTCTGTAAGGGAAGGCACTACACTTTATCCAGTGCCCTGTCTGGCCTTATCTACATCCTCCACAGCTGCTGCCCCAGTGTGAAACAATCTTTCAGTGGTGTCTACCACTGTCCATCTCTATTCTGGTCCTTTGGGAGGTAGCTCTCTGGTGTCTGTTTCTTCCTTGATTCTTTGTACTGTTTGGACCTAACAAAAGGATACCAAGCAATAGAGGATACTGAACCATTTAGTAGACGGTTCTTGCTTTTCTGTTCAAGAGATACAGAAACGTTTCCTATGAATGATGGCAGTCTTATGAATTAAGATACAAATCTGTGGCAAGAATTTTTCAGAGCTTGTTAAATGCTGTATTGGTACTTCAGGAAGAACTGCTGTCTATGTCTGGAAAATAAGTCTTATTAACCTTGCTTGGTGGCTTTCCTCCTGTATCTTGAGCACCTTGTCCTTTCAAGCAATTCTTCCACAAGCCCAAGATTTCTTCCCATCTGGGCTTTTGGAGGAAAAATAGTCCTTTCTCTCTCTCTTTGTGCTGCCTCAAAGTGAATCATGCTAAGGACTTTGACATAGAGCTTCTCATTTTCTACTGCACACTTACCTGCAAGTGCCTCTCTTTAAGGTTTCTTATTCTCTCTTCTGCTCTTGTCTCTCCAGTTCATCCAGGGAATGCTGTTCATATGGATGCAGCGGGTAGAAAGGGGCTGCAGAAGCTCTCTAGGAAGAATTCCTGTTTCAGAAGAGCTAGCACAACTGTGCACGGCTGGCAAAGGCAGCTTTCATAGGAATTATCTTCAGGGTGGCCAGAGGATATGACAGCAAGAGCAAGGCTGTGGTTCACCTGCCCCTGGTGTATTACTTACTGATTCTGTTACCATAAAATAGCCATTCTTAACCTAGTCTTAACATCAGAGAGATCTGACATCTGGGTTCTTTGCCCAGTAGATTTGGGCTGCAGAGGAGAAGCAGGCAGCTCTCAGCATGGATGCAGGAAGTGTCTGCAAAGCTATATAAATCCGCCCTGGGTGTCAGTGTATTTGCTTAACCACATGGGAGGGTTTGGATGTGAGAGGGAATGCCATATAAAAGTAGAGAGTGAGAGAACATGGAGGTTCATTCTTGGAGACTGAGGGTTAATAAGCTTTGACAAGAGTCACAGATGAAAGAAGAAATGGTTGCAAAGCTAAAACAAGTCTGGCTTTGACCCTGAGACATCTTGCGTGTTCCTGCTGAAGACATGCCAAATGAGAGTGCAAAATGATGGGTCCCCTTTTTTTATGTCTGAATTGATTTTTGAAAGGCGTTTGAGGGCCGGTATGGATGAGCATGGGACCATCCATCAGGCCTTCAGCATTACAGCAACAAGAGCGTGGAGATGTGGAGTGCAGTGCAGGAGCAGGTGGCCTGGGCTTAGCTTTAGCATTTCTTTCTCTAGAGGCCTGTGATGCTGCCTTACGTCAGGTGGGTAAGAAGCAGCACAGGCTTCAGCTGTGCAGGCTGACATTGTGTAGGTAGACAATGAGGATCGTTTTACACTTAAACTTTATGGACCACTTATTGCTGATAAGTGGCACACTAAAAACTAAAGAACAACAAAAGCAAGGTAGTTGGATTCACATCTGTTCCACTGATGAAATTGTCACAACAAGCAGTACTAATAGTACACTGGAAAGTGAACTGTAGCAATGAAACTGAATTCTCTGCCTGGACAGCATAGATTGCCCAAAGGGAACCTCAGAAAAAGAAATTAATCCAGGAAAAACTGAAGCTAACTTGAACTCTGTAAAGAAATCTAGCTGAAACAAAATAAGAATTCAACATAACTTGGCATATAGCTGCAACCCCTAGTACCCTCCCAAAATAGTAGAGGACTTAAAAAACTTTCATCCATGAAATGGAAAAAAATCCTCCAGTGGTGATGAAATTGAGAAAGAACCTACTACTTGTTCACTGAGACAAAATACAACAGAAGTGCAGCATACAAACTCCCTTTGAGAAGCTGTCAAACGCAGCCCAGTGCCCCATGAGAAACAGAAAAAGCCTAAAAACCTTTATAGGGAGAAGCAGAGCAGGTGGCAGTGGACAGCAGGAGGAGACTTCACCCTGCACAGCAGTGCTGGCCTGGGGCAGATGCAATTTAGTGTGATAGAAAAAATGTGAGCAGAACTGTTCACCTCTTGAGAATCTCTTCTGCTTTCTTGTGAACATCAGCCCCTCCTGAGGCTGCAGACTGTCCCCTGCACGGCGCACTACAATGCCCTCACTCAGCCTATTTCAACTCCCTCCTCCTTGCTTTCTCCCTCTGCTAGCTGAGAACAGAGCAGTGAAGTAAGCAGCTCCAAAGGCTCTTTGGCTCCCTGCCCCGACCCTGTGCAGTGTCAGGAGCCTGAGGTGTGCCAGCAGCAAGCTCTGCTCCTCCACCCTGGCAGCACAAGCATGCCTGTCCCATGCACCCCAGTCTGACCTGAGGGCACCCTCCTCCCCAAACTGGTTTGCCTATGAGTCCCAGGCTGCTTCCTGCTGAGTCTTCAGCAGGTATTGGTCTGATTAAACAAGCCTAGATAGGTAAGAAAAGGGGTTTGATAGCACTTGTTTTTGCACTGTCAGAACCATCAGGTAAGAGCATAGAGACTGTCTTCCCTAGTGGTCCTCTCCCATCCTAGAAATCCTAGAGGAAATTTTTTTTCTAAGGTAATCTAATTTTATTAAAATTAATTCTATTCACTTATTTAACTAGGTTTTATAGCTAATTAATCTGAAGCTGGTGGTTAGAAGCAAAACTAGTTTTACTAGTGGGATGATCACCCTACCAGGAGCACTTGCATTTAGCTGAACTGCTTCTTTTGTTTCAACTTGTTTTCAGCAACGCCAGCTCCAAGCTTCTGGAAACATGAACCTATTCCCTTGTGTATCATAAGAGTAGCCACACTGCACAGACAAGGCCATAATTAGTGTCTGGGACAACCACAGGAGAGAAATATGTACATGAAATCCAACACTTGGTAAATGCTCTGTACTTAAAGCTGGGGGTCTTTGAGGAGCTGTGGGATGATGGATTGCAAGGAATATCTGTGTGTCAAATTCTTCTCTGCTGTCATTTCATTCTGATTCCTCAATACATTTTCTGCATGTTGAGCTGTTTTAAAAACGGGGCCGAGTACTGCCTGCCTTACCCTTTTGTTTACCACATGGACAGATGGATCATTCACTTGTGCATTGCTCAACATTTGAAACCAAAACCCATGTAATTGGAGCAGGGGATTTTGGGCTGATCTGAGCAAAGAGTTGAACTGACTTAACTGTTAGTTAAGGAAAACATCAGCTGGAAACAGAGTGTTTTGGCTGATAGCAATTATGTCTTAGCTTGGTAGTTTAGGAAGCAGAAACAAAGTGTTAAATTGATGTGACAACTTACCAACTGAAAGGTAAATTGCTCTAAGTCATAACTGATATAAATTATTACACCTGTATCCCCAAAGGAATTCCTGAAGGATTAACTGAATAAGCTTAATAACTGATTGTAGTTAAACTGGTGGGAGCTATTTTGTGTAAACCGGTCCTTGGGGCTGGGAGGTTTCATGGTGAATGAGGTGTAGAGTTGCACAGCAGCACCTGGGGAGGAACATCAAGTGTGTTTGCAGCTTCACACACAGACCTGCTTTGCAATGAGGTCAATGTGCGTCAGCAGAGCACCATTTCTTTTGGTGTTGTTGGAAAGACACAAAGATCTGCCTAAAACCAGCTCAAAAATGCTTACAACCCTGTGACACAAGCTGCTAGTACAGTATAGTTAAATTCTTTTGCTTCCAGTTTCCTAAAAACATATCAGTGTAGTACCTAATTTTCAGCAGGCTCTGATAGAGCAATTATTGCTTATCTTTGCCATCTGGAAAGATGCTTCTGGATCCAGTTATCCTGTGAAGTGTATAAATTCTGCATTGTGTGCACCAGCTCCTTTTGACAGAAATGCCTTTCTGTGAGCATGTCTTATCTCTATCAGACTTGCTTTGGGCGTGGATCAGTATTAATGATTTTTAGATCCTAGCTTAAGAAATAGCAACCAGAACATGCATTATACTACTTCACTGTCCCATGACTGAGGTTGTGTAGGTTGTGCCACACACGTACTGTGGTGTGGCACAGTTTCCTTGGAAAGATAACAGTATTTCAGAGCAAGCTTTGAGTCAGTGACGTGGAAGAGAAAAATGTCCTCAATGCTCCTGTCGTGCACGGGCAGAAAAAGTAAGCAAATATTTTAAGGCAGTGGCAGTGAGAGCACAGATCACACAATTTGTAGCATCTTTGGAGAGTATAGCTCAGATAGCATTCCCTTAGGCATCCAGATGGATAGGGTTCAAAATTTCATCTTGAATATTGATGGTAATGGGAACAGCTGTTCACTACCATGTTCAAGTGTATACAAGGTGTGGTTTAATGGGCCCAAAATCATCTGTTTGCAAAGAGCAGCCCAACCTTCCCCACCAGATGCAAGCTCCTAGGGCAGGCTCCAGCTGAGCCTGACCTATGTGCCAGACCCAGATTCACTCTGACCCTGCACCCAGCTCTGTGTATGGGAGGACCCAAACTGTGGCCCCATGGGCCTGACTTCCACACCTCAGGCTTGCCCTCTACAGCACTGTCTGTGCACCCAAAGATGTTTGCCACCACCTCAGCTAGCACAAAATGCAATAATCTCTTTTAGATCAGGAGCTACAGATCATACACTGATCAGTGCTATCTGGCACCTGTGACAGCCCTCTTGGCAGAGAGCTTAGTGATGGAGTTGGCATACAGATTAGTTTCTGTTGAGTCAGCGGAGGAGTAAGTGAGAATCTGGACAGCTCACACTCGTTCTATCTATGGTGCAAGGGTTTAGGGGTTTCTGGCCTTTTTTGGTTCCATTGCTTTTGTGGTTGGTTGGGGTTTTTTACAGTTAAACAATTTCAGCGAGCAGGATTAATTTCACTACAGTAAGTAAAATAAACCATACCCTTATTAGCAGTCTGTTGGACTGGACTTTCTTCCTTAATTACCATATGACAGGATGGGTGTCCGTTTCTGAGGAGTCAGTAATAGAGGGTGGGAAGCAGTGTGATGTACTCCCGGTTCACCCTCGGTAAATTCACTGAGCTGTGCACACATTGCACAGACAGAGACTGTTTGTTTAAGAAAGGCATCAGGCTCCACTAGCTTTCCCCACAGAACCAAGCTCATTAGGAGCTTGAAAGCCTCAAAGGATAGTCCTTTATCTTCTTCTTACTTTTAACTATGAAACCCACAAGAAATACAAAACAATCCCTGGCTACAGAACACTGCGAGCATCTTGTGTTTTTAGGGGAAATGCCCTCTGTTTTTCTCCTGTACCACTGGTGGTACTGCCAAGTTAATAATCTGAAGTGGTATGTTTATCATTGTATGTAAAAAAGAATTTTAATTACATCCTATTTATATCATAAAAGGCTCTGTGCATGTGTCACTCTTGTGTTTTGATGTAGCTGTCTCTCAAATACCTTCTGATAGACATCTCTGCCAGTAATTGTGAGGTAGTAGGAGTAAAATCTGCTAGGACATTTAACATAATACCGAGTATTTTTATTTGACTTGTATTCTTGGCTGCGTAGTACTCCTAACAACACTTCCCTAGTCAGGTTTGGAAGGGTTTTTCCTCACCAAGAAAGGGCTATGGTTTTGTGAGATTCTTATAGATAGCTATTATCACATGATGTGCTACAGCCCAGAGACCCACACCCACAAGTAGTGTAACAGCATTTGCCGTCTACTTGGACCAGAGAAGATAAAGAAATACTAAAAATATGAGGGAGAGCTGGGGCAGAAGGACAAGGGCAAGAGCAGTAAGAAAAAGGGGTGCATGGCTGTAAACCCCTTCATGAGTCATCTCATGCAGTCCTTTGGCTAATCTCAGTGCTCCCACCATGATTCAGGGTTTAGGAATGAGGATGCAAATGCAGGCAGCCAGGACAGGACCCTTGCGGCTACTGAGCAGTTGTGTTTTCAAATCATCAGAACAGAGAGGAAAGACCTAGCCCTGCCATTAGTCCTTTGTTCCAGATTCTAACGCAAAGAACATAAATGAGGACAGGAGATGATTGTTCTCAGCAGATCCCACCAAACTGGGAAAGCAGCAGATGAAGCAGCTGAACAGATATCCAGGACCCAAAAGATACTCCCTATCCCAGCAATTTTTAGGAAGTCCATACTTTCTTCTTTCATATTTTGGGATTTCTTTCAGTGACATCTCTCAGAGTATGAAATTAATTCTGGTGGATACAGACAATAGTCTAGTTTGCAGGTGCTACAAATAATTTCATTTAAGAATAATGATATATTATGTTTATGCCGAAACTTCCAGGATGAAAGTGACCTTGCTGTGACACAGAGATTGTACTTGAAATAGCCATCACACAGATGAGGAAATGACAGATAACCCAATATCACACAAAATTTCTCCATCACAGCTGGGAAGAAAAAAGCAATCTGTCTGTCTTTGGTTCCCAAAACAAGATCCTCCTCAACAAGACATATTTTCATAACTGTGACATGGCTAACAACTTTTGTACATCTTCGTGCATTAGTAGCTGTTCTGTACATAGTCTTTTTTTATAGATGAATTTGCCTCAATTGGTGGAGTGGTTATGACTCTGTATCAGGTGCACTGTACTCTGACATAGTTTTCATTACTTTCATTACTGCCTTGTCCTAGCCTTCATTTTCACTGCAGTTTGGGGTTTTTTAGCTTTTATAAGAGTAAATGAGATCTATGCTAGGAAGAAAAGACACAAAGCAAATCTTCACAGTGCAACTAATATGAAATATCCTATCCTATATCCAAGGATGACGGTCACTTTAAGAAAAGGTATCTGTCTTTTCGCAACCATCTTCTTTTTTTAGTTTTCAATTGCAGTTAAAGCTAATGCTCTTTATTTTACATCTCTGTGTAGCCATTTAAAGCTGTTCAAAGTGATGTGGATAAAAAAAAAATCATCCTGTTTCGCCATGACAAAAATGACCGTATACAGTGTGAAGTGACACAGGATTTTTTTCTCTGAGCTGCCTGGGTCTATCAGTGTGGAAGACTGAACACACTGGCATTCAGCTCTGTCAAAAGCGAAACTCCATAATGTGCTCTGTTTCAGCAAATACTGATCTCCTTTGTTGCAAGGCTTTCTGTATGCATCATCAGTCACTTGACATTCTGTGTACCCTAGAAACCCAGAAACAGCAGCATCAATGCTTATCTGTTTATATATTTTAAGAAACTTCATTTATGGTTTGACTTCAGTCCCATTACTTCACAAATTATCTTTCAAGTGCCTGTCTCATCAGAGAATAACTGGAGACTGGCCAACATGCCCATGGCCTTACCATTTTTAATCCTTACTCCAGTGACTCAACTCACCCACATCACTAGGACCTCCATGGTACTCATGACCCCCCGAGGGCTGCTAAAATTATTCATAGCTACAGTTCACACACTGACTGACACATAGGACACATTCATGACAGCTGAACCAGTTTAGCTGTAGGCTTAATCCAGCAGATGGAGCAGCTGCCTGACACTGTGGAAATAGCCTGTATCTTTGTCCAGGGCAGCATGATCTGGTGGCCTGGTGTATCTGGTAATTATTAGCTAAAATGTGGTCATTATTATTTGCTAGCATCCACTGGCAGAAGAGAGAGCACTGCCCCTCTGGATATTTTGAAAAACTTTCACTACTTCCTTGTAGTGAAAGAGCTTGTGTGCTCCCATTAAAATAGTTTCCAACTTCAGAGTTTGTCATTAGGCTCTTAGAGCTGGCAAGGAAAATGGTGATCTCTGCTGTAAATCTAGAATGTCATCTGACACTGGCTTGGCTGATGGAAACTGATCTGAGATAGAGCCCAGTGTAGGGCTTAAGAGAAACCTGCTCATGCTCTATAATTATCAGTGACTGTAGTCAAAGGGAGCCTGATGCACCGTGTGGAGTTAAGGACCTCCAAGTAGTAACCACAAGACATGTGGATGCCCTTTACCTTCCAAATAAGCTGTTCCACATCATTCCACGGGAATGGGAACGCAAGCCAAATCTACCATTCCCAGTGATTTGTGTGCTGCTATTATATTTCCCCTACTCTGTCCTGGAACACTTTTCAGCCTTACCTACTTTTTCTGTCAACCTCCTTAGATGGTGTCATGTTCTGTCAACAGAGTAAAGTGCTGATACATTTATTTCAATCTTGACATTGTGAAGTGTTTTAGAGATAATGACAATTTCAGACAAAGCATGGCGTGACAAGCCCTCATTCTCATGATGTTTAAATGTGTACTTCTTTAGGAAACCAAAGTGGAGTAGATAATGATGCCATCTGTACCCTGACTATGAATCTGGGCGTATGAATGCAAAAACTGTGTCTGTCCCGATTGTGGGAGCCATCTTTTGTCACTGCAGTGCTCCAGGCAGGAGGCTGCATCCTCACACAGAGCACAAGGATATGTGCTTACATCCTCTTAAGACCTGCTCAAGAAGCCCAAACAGAGCTCGTGGGGCTGTTCAGGCATTACAAAGGCAACATGCTGCCTTTCTCCACAGAGGCAAACTTGGACTTCCCGTTAACGTCTTGCCCACTGCTGCTCTTAAAAGCTGTTCCATAGACATGGAGGGCTGCTACCAGGCCAATGAAACCTTGCAGAGAGGCAGAATTGCTTTTCTTTTTTATGACATTTTAAAACAGGCAGAAGTTCTTGGAGTGGTGTCTGTCTGTCAGTTTGGCATATTTCGCCAGCAGAACCAAGGGAAGCTCTACCAATAAAATCATTCTCTTGTGTTTCTACAAGCACTTGCCAGGACATTTATCCTTCTATCAAACATAAAGGTCACGGAGACCATGGATTAGTTTTCAGTTACAAGTGACTCGCTGTAAATCTCCTCCTAACCTGGAAACTACTTCTGGCAAAATCCTGGACCCATTTCCCATTTATTTTCTTGCCATGAGTTAATGAACACTGTAGACTTGGTTGATCCTCCGCCCACAGTATCCTTGCAAGATTTCAAACTAATGTCAGAAATGAGAGCACTTCCTGGTCTGCTTCTGCTCTTTCCAGGCTTGGACTTGAGATTTCCAATGTATCTGGAGGTGGTGTCCATTTTCTCCTGCACAGAGCAGAGCTCTGCTTCCAGGGGCAATCTGGCCTTTTGTGATTAATTCTTTGGTTAAAGCCTTGGTGCCTTTGATTAAGGTTTTTTGTTTCTAAGACATCTTCTCATGTTGCAATATTAAATATCTAAACCCCTCAGAGATTAATTAGCAATAAGTGATACAGGATGTGGTCTGAAAGCTGGAAAAGAGATCTATATTGACAATATGCAGAGACCATACTTGAGACAAGAGGCCAGTGTTTGATGGAGCCCTGGCTCCTACCCGGAGGATTCCAAGTAGGAATTCCTGAACATCAGAATAAATTTTTCTTAAAATAGATCCTCCTTTTTGATATTCTGTAGTGTAGCTGTACCTTGTCTTGACTGGACATAATAGAGAATCTACTTTAAATCCGGATTTTCAAATCTATTTAGTCATCATATAATAACATCTCTGAAAAGCAAAACTGAAGGCTATATTCAAAACAAATATTGTGCTTTGGCTATTTAGCTTCTGTTGTTTGGGTAATCTCAAAAACCAAATTCATAGTAGATGTAATTTCTTGATTTTCTAATTGGCTACCTTCCTTACACTTGGCAAAAGGAATATATCCCTTGTGGATATATCAGCAGTATTCTAAAAGCTCTAGTATATTTCTCTCTGATACTCTAAAAGCTAAGCTTTAGTATGATCTCAGTACAAGCAGCACTAAAATCCAGTCTCTGCATTTTTTGTGAAGCATTGTCTAAGATGCAGGGTCAAGCTAAATCCAGTGGACTGGACTTCCAGAGGGAGCCTGTCCTGCCTCTCCCTGTCTTTACTCACTTTTCTGACCAGCCAAGATGCCAACTAGTGCCAGCAGCCATTTGATGTTATGGAAACTTACCCAAGCAGAACCAAATGGAGGCTAAACTGCCATGAGGTGACACTGATAGCTTTAGTGAGCCGAGTAACTTGTGGAAAGGTGCTGTTAACCAGGCATGCATGTGTCTCCCAGCCTTTCTGTGTGGGTTCCCTCTTAACGCAGCTTTTCTTTTTGACTTCTGTCAAGTTAATAAACCTGACATTTTCCCCACAGCCAAGCTGTAAAAAGCATCAACAGTTTGAAGAGTTTTCTTAAGGCAATAACAATGGCAAATGTCTCATCTCCCCTTCTCCCAAGTGATGCTCACACCATTAAAATTAGCCTCTTGAAGGTGCAGAGCATTTGTGCCCAAGAGAAACAGTAAAACCCTTCCCAAGCTGACAAGCCCTGACAAACTCTATTTGACATTTTATATTGTTGTTTCTCTGTCCCTGTGCCAGGGTAAGCAGATACCTAGTGGATATCCCTGGGAAATGAGCCTCTCAAGCTGCACAGGAGCTGCTTCAGAGAAGTTTGTGTGGTTAGAGAAGATCAATGCCATTTCCTACCCAGGTTGTGGCCTGGCAAGGTGAGCTGACTCATTGCAAGAGCAGGATGGATAATTCTTTTCAAATGAGAAACAGGCCTACAGATTTTCCCCCAGGATGAATGAAAGCTCAGATGTTTAAGATGAACTAATTTTGAGCCTGGTTTTATTATCTCTTAGCAGACCTTGACACGCATCTGCCTGTGCAATGAATTGTTGTATTTCACTGGTGAGTAGGCATTTATGAGACACTGATCATTGCCAGCTGACATGTCTTTGCTTACCCCGACATGTCGTGTCCTTTCTTCTGGGGAGTACCTACCATTTTAATTCTGATTTATTTCTTTCTAATTTAACATAAAGAAGACAAAAACTTAAGTTTAATATGAAGGGGTTTCCAGAGCTGAAATTGTAGCCAGTTTGGCTGGATATTTTTGTTGTTGGGTTTTTTGGGGGGTTGGGTGTGTTGGGTTTTGGTTGTTTTGGCACTTTTTTTGGTACAATCCAAGCAGTGACCTCTAGCTCTAGAAACACCAGGTTATGGAAAGCAGAAAGGAACATGGAAATGTTCATTGTCTTAAGTTCTGCAATGACTTTATTCTAATATGGTTCTACTGGCTTTTCTGGAGCTCTCCCACTAAGGCAGAATTTCTAATCACCCAAGACTTCGTCCATTCTCAGAAGGGGGTGTAAATGTTACACAAAAGCACAGTGAAAGCCTGGAGCTGGGGTGGACTATTTTTATGGTGCCATATATCTCTACAAGCTTTATGGCTATATTTATAAGCAACCATGTATGTCAAGATGTCACTTTGTCTTTCGCCTGTGACTTGAACCCAGAACTTCCAAGGAGAAGAACAAATACCAGGTGGATGCATTTTTGTGTGCACAGCAGGCTCAGACCAGACTGTGCTGTCTGTGAATAGGCTGAAGAAAATCCTATAGGGTAGCAAAGAGAATGGTTATTAAAAGCCTTGGCGGGGGTCAACGAGTCTTGCACAGCTCTGGAGGGAAGCTGTTGAGAGAAGAGACAACACACTCAAGCATGGGGCTTTTCTCCTGAAATAAGGTGTAAGGCAAGAATGAAAGAGGTTTATTCACTCCTGGAAGAGTTCTAAAGAGAAGGTGAACATGGTGACTGCAGGAGATCAAGAGATGCTGAAGGAGCAGTCCGGTGAAACCTGGTTAGAAGTGATCCTGAGGGAAAATCGGATGCCTGGTGGTGCCTCACCAACTAAGTCTTTGCTGGACAGCTGACTGTGGTTGTTCATGATCAGACAGATCCTTCAGCTGCAGAGAAAAGCCCCTGCTGCTGGATCTCACACCAATGAATGCTGTGCTTGTGGTGCCTGCCCTTAAACTTCGTGTTTGGAAAGAGTTGAGATTTGGCCAGAGGGCTGAACTTCCCGCCGTGTTAGAGCCTGATGGATGGTGAGAGGCAGAGGTAGGTGCTGGACAGACATGAGCTGTGCCCTCTCCAGGCCTCTACTGACCTGCAGGTAAACTTTTATTAAATTTGATTAAGAGATCTTCCTCTCTTTTGTGATGAGCAGCAAATTTCTGAGTCCAGAGTCCTCTGTTAAATCAGTGTGTTCAAAATACTCACAGACCAACAGAAGTCTCAGAAATAATGTCTAAGAAATAATCTTCCATAAAATATGGCTGAAGTTAATGCAGATGCTGTTTTGAATGTAAGATGGTAAACACACCCTTAATCAAACAAATTGAAAGGAATCTCTTGGTTTAGGATGAAAATGTTGATGAAAAGCAGCTAAGGTGAACACCCAGAAACACACCCTGTTTCCAAAAGGAAAACATTTTAAGTCTAGTGCTGATTTTGAAGAATGCATTATCCAGATTGTTAGCATTACAGGGAAGTAGTGGTCTTCAGATATACTTGAACATGCTACCAAGTTTGAAATTTCTTTTTCTTGGTACAAATGTGACTATATGTAGATCCTAGCTATAATCTGCATCTTAAAAATCTCTACTACCTTACGGTAAGCTGAAAATTAGACAAGTGAGTCTGGCTTTACAGTTTGAGCAAAGGCTCTTTCTGACTTCCCTGTGCTATAATGAACTATGAAGTACCTGGATCAGTTTTGCTGAAATAGTAAGTTCTGAAATATCTTCATTTTATTGTGCTGCCTGAGAAACCACTTGTTCCTGTGTGAAACTCAAAGATGCCTTAATTTTCTGAGATACCTTAAAGAGATACAGGCAGAGCAGATGTGTGCTTGACAGTGCCATCAGCACTCTAGGAATGGTTGAGTATCTAATACTCTATTAGGGTCTATGAGAAATGACTCTCCGAGTAAATCTTAAATATGCTACTTTCTGCATGAATATACCAAAAATCATTATTCAGTTTTGAGGTGTCCAAAGGCCAACCAATAACAGTTAATACTTACTTTCTGTTCTAGATTTCTTCTCCAAAAGCCTTTGTTATACAAATTCCTTTGCAATTAATTACAAAATTTGCTGATAAGGAAGGGCAGCTGGTTTAAGTCCACCTGACCACTTCTTTTTCTTGTCTTTGTAATACTGTGTGGACAAGTGAAAATCTTGACTCCTTGTGGAAAAAAGAAAGCATGTTTGTTTGGGTTTTTCCCTTCAGTTGAAGTTTCTAGTTTGCCAGTTATGGTGGCACCTGAATGTGGTTGTGTATAATTAAACCTCTGTGTGCGTTTTTTGTTTGTTTGGGTTTTGTATTTAACATAAGACCTCTGGCTTTCTTGGCTATGGCTTGGCTACCCTGGTTCAGCAGCTTTGTAACAGGACCCTGAGAGCTACTGAGTCTGAGAAGAGGAAGAAAGAAACTATGAAATTTGCAATGTACCAAACTGCATGTGTTGTTAGCATTCTGCAACATCTTTCTCCAGATGCGTTTCCCAGGACTAGCTGACAATGTGAGAACGCAGAGTGGTCTAACCTGCCCAGCACAGCTCAGCTTCTGATCCTGGAAGCAGGTCAGGAATGAGGATCATAAAGTCTGACTGTGATTACTGCCTTGGTTAGTGAGGCAGTCTCTTGAGCAGGATCTACTACTTCAAGACTTAGCCTGTCTTGAAGTCAAGACTGCA
The DNA here is from genome assembly GCA_013396875.1 of Vireo altiloquus. Taxonomy (NCBI): domain Eukaryota; kingdom Metazoa; phylum Chordata; class Aves; order Passeriformes; family Vireonidae; genus Vireo; species Vireo altiloquus. The sequence goes on from VZRF01006987.1 coordinate 672,744, forward strand.
TAGAAAGCCTAGGGGTGCAGAAATCTTCCTTGAATATGTAGCAACACTGAAAAGATTTGATGCCTTTTTTGTTCGGTTGGTCCTGAGAAAAGAAGCAATGTTACAGCTGAGTTAAGCTGTGAGGATTCTTGCAAGCAGTAGTGAGAGGCCAGAACATTCCATACTCCATGCAAACACTTTTAATGGAATTTATTATGGGCCTATTTAAGAATTCTAAGGTTATTTATCGGAATAGGATGGAGTGGAACATTTTTCCAGGTAAGAAGAAGATAACTGTCACTGAAAAAGAAGGTGAAAAAGCTTCTCTGGAGTGTAACTGAATAAAAATGGTCCAAGATCTGGTTCTCAGCATAAGAGTTGCTGTTGAAATGGTCAGTGTCAAACTGTAGTATAAGCAAATGCAGGAAGTCTACTTGCTCGTTAGCTTTTAATGCTCTCCTCTGTCACTGATTTGTAGGTATGGTGTTTTACTTATTTATGCCCAAGGTGATATATGTGAATGAGAGATGGCAGCAGCTGCTGAATAATGGATGAAACACCCAAATTCTGCTCGTGGCAATTTCCACAGCATGGGGAGTTTTGCTGAGGGCTTGCTGCTGCCCTGGCTGAGCACTTTGCTATTGTTTCTCTGGCAGTGGCAAGAAACTTCCAGCAAGTCCTGAGGTGTCTCAGTGAAGCATGTCTTTCCACGGAGTGCACCTTGACATCTTACATCATGGTCTGTTTAATTTCCTGGCTGATTGCTCCCATTTCTAATGAAGAGTCTGACTATCCCTGGTCTGCAAGAATAGCAATCTCTCCTTTCCGCTACCTTCTGTAGAGCTTTCAAAGTGCATCCTTAAAGCCTTTATACACAATTTCAAATTAATAAGCTTTGCCAAGAAAGACAGCAGAAATGTTTTAATTAGAGTAACCTAATAGGCTGGCTGATGAATACAACAGTCACAGGAGACCAATGAAAAGCTTCTGCCTTATCTGGCCTTAACATATATCTTGGTTTCCAGGGCACCTGAAGGCTTTATTTTGAATGCTTCACAGATTACACTGACTAATGTGAGAACAGGGTCACTAGGGTAATAAATCTCAGGTAAGTGTAGAGGTAGCCTCAGGAAACTTTTCTATATTTGGCCTCTAATAGTTGCTGTCGTACAAGTCTATAAAAAGTAAGTGTTGACATCTGGTGTAGGGTACAGGTACACACATGTCAAATGCTAATGCTGCCATTTTTTTCAGGAAAATGAGGCCAGGCAGTCTTAGCTTTGGCAAAATGGCTCTGTAACCTGCCTTGCTTGCCCTGGAGGAAGCCAAGCTCTTCCTTGCTGAGGACCTGTCCATAAAAGACAGGTAACACTGAAGGTCTCATTACAGTTTGGTGACTTGTTCACACAGCGTTGGATTTTTCTCTTCACTTGCTGAGAAACTTGAATCTATAGCACAGCTGACAGAATAGGTATTTATAACCTCATTTGTAGGAGGGACAGGAGCTGATTGAGCTACAACAGCCTGGTTAAAAACATCTGACAATCCCACAAGTTGTGGTCAAGGGCTCACTCTGTTTCCTGTTTTAGCCAGGCAGGGTACATTGACCTCAGTGGCACTTCATTTGCTTCACCTATCTGATGACCTCTGGGCTTGCATCCCTTGTGTGGGAGGGATGCTGGCTGGCTGCTCTGTTTTGCTCTTCAGTCCTGAGGGCTTATCTCAAAGTACACTCTGGATAGGAGTGTCTGGAAAATGTGTAGAGAGGAAGAAGGGGAATCAGACAGTGGTAAGACTATCAAAGGTACAAACCAGCGACATTTGCAGTAAACCAGCTGCCCTCTATCTGCAGCTACTGTGCCAGGCATATTGGTAGGAAAGGGATTTTAATCCTTACCTCCCTAACCCCAAACTGCTGGGGATATCCCATAGCAGAGCAGTGATGGAGAAGCAGCTACCCTGCCTCACATAAAGTGATCAAATAAAGCCCAAGGATGTTTGAAATCACACCAGCAAGATTATTTAGCAGGCCTGCCTTTGGGTGGTGTGATTAAACTGCATCCTAATGAGTTTGTTGCTAATTCCACCCCAGCTTGCTCTATTGCTGTAAACTAATGGAGATATCTCTGCTGGCTCCCTTGCTCTGGCACACAAAGGCTTCTCTGTGTACATGTCTGCAACAGTGTCACTATTTTCTTTCTTTTTTTTTAATCCTTCACTCCCAAATGATTCTGGACAGATTGTTTTTCCCTCTGTATAGCTTTGTAAGGACAATAAAGTAGCAGAAGCAGCAGGGGGCTGTGGGGGAGAGAATTAACACTCTGTTCTTAGCTTTAGGATTAGTGACCAGATGCATGAGGGGGACCTGACTCAGGGAGGGCTGTTCCCCCTGCAGTCCTGATGTGGGTCCTGCTCTTAGGCTGGGACACAGCTCTGCTTTGCTTAAAAACCAGAATGTCTAAAGAAAGCTGAAAAAGGATGAAGGGGGCAGTGCTACATCGTGCGTGCGTGCCACTGGGTAGTCTCAGAGGGACAAATTCATAAAATCCAACAGATTGGTCCTATGACACAACAGTTACCTGTTTATGGCTCTGTATGTGTCACCTTTCCCATTACTTTTCACGTGCCTGGAGAAGTCTTGGTTCATCTCTCTGGCTTGTGGGTTTGACAGCAGCTGCTCCCTTTTTTTGGCTCTCTGGCATATGCCCTGTGCCTGAGAGGGATGAAGACAGAGGGGGTAGATCCTGTGCAGTGTAGCAGCACCACGGGGGTGCAGAGGGGTTCTGCTGCTATGGCAGAAGGGTGGGGGGTTGGAAAGCCTTCCTGTAGGACAAGGTGTAAAGGATGGCATCAAAGGGGCTGAGAAAAACAGACATTTTCTGCAAACCCAGGGTGGCACCCCCCTGACCTGCGCAGGACTGCTGGGCAGGCAGTTTTCATAGTGCAGGATCATCTTCTGTGAAAGGAAATTAGGGAGGGGTAGTCTGAGAAAACTGGCTTCCTTCTCCATTAAGTTATAGCATGAGAGAGGAAGGTAATGTTTGACTGGGAATGAAACCTTTGGTGCTGGGAATACAAGCTTCCTCAGACCATCCAGAGGCTTTCATTTGGTTGCAAAGAAGTGTCTTTCCTATTTACTCTGTCTGAAATTTCCTATTGAATTTTTGACAGCTTTCAGAGCCTCACAGACCCACTCTCTTCCCCCTTGCTGTGGAAAATTAGACTTCAGTGTCTTCTATTCAAGAGAAAACTAGCTAAAAGGTATAGGGAGTAAGGCCTGCTTTCTAGTCACTCTCTTGCATGCTGGATTTACTCTTCAAAATGTCTGTCTCTAATTACTGCTCATCCTTCCTGTGGAGAAGGTGGCCAACCACTGGCCCTGGCAGGACAGGCTGCTGTGCTCCAGAGAAGGAAGCTGGCTGCTCACAGATACCTAGCCCACACTAGTAGGGCTGCTAGCAAACATTTAGCAAAACATTTGTCAAAAAAAAAAAAACCAACAAATATTTAGCAAATGTCCAGAGTTACTAGGGAGAAGAAGCACATTTCTGCAGCAGTTCAAACAATTCTGATCCTTTACAAGGGAGTGGTGGTAAGGGCTGGGGATGTATTCCAGCTCCTCTATTACAAAGTATTGCTTTCATCATCTTGTGTTTTTCAGCAATATACCACCACGTGTGGTTTCCCTCTACCTTTAAAATTGTCCAATTCACCTTTAACCCACAGTGAATGTGCTGATTCAGCATATAACATATGCTGTGGTGTACCTTGCTCCCTTAAACTGAATCAGAGAGAATAAAGAGCACTTTGGCTTGCTTTGCCTTCTTAATCTTTCCAAATAATAATTTTGCTTTAATCTGTCTTTCCTGGTTACCCAAGACATTGGCTTTTAACAGTAACTGGGAAATCCTGCTTCTGAGTAAAACAAATCTTGCTTCTGAATTTAAAAAAAAAAAAAAAAAAGTAGCTTTATTTATATTAAACATGATTGGGGTTTTTATATTTTTGTACTTATTTTGGGGTTTTGTATTCATTTCTGCTTCTACTTCAGCTTTCAGGAGGAAACTAGACCACTTGTCCAGCAAGCAGTTGTCTCCAAAGCCCAACTGCAGGTTTGTCATGAGGCATTTTTAAGGGACTTTCCCCCATGGACTCCTTCCAAGCCTGCCCATGCTGTTCCTCCCAGTCTCATCTGTTTCACTGCAGAGTTTGATTTTATCTTTAGCATAAATGGTCATTGTTCAACAGAAGAAAATAATCAGGCCAGAAAACCTGGCTTTGTTCCATCAAGTCAGGTGCTTTTTTATCCTGCTTGGGAGTAGGGGGGGAGGGAGGAGGAAAAATGAACCTCTCTAACTCTGTGTTCCAAATGGCTTTTTCAACATCTGTGGTGGTTCTTTTGCCTTATGGATGCTGATAGTTGCTGCGGGAGAAGAAAAGCGTCTTATCAGTGCCTCTCAGGGCTGCTCTGAGGGGAGTCAAGGCCAACCGTGCTGGCAGCTAATTGTGCACTAAGGTACAAAAACCTGCTGCAGCACCGTACAGGTGCACCGTACAGGTGCATGTAGCTAAAGGATGGTTAAGTTTTCCCTTTGGGTAAAACACAGAAATGCTATTTCTGAAGTGAAGGGGAGGAGCTATGGCCTAGGGGAAGGGCGATGCTTTCAAAAAAATCACACAAAACCAAATGCACTCTTTTTTTCCTCCCTCTACCCTATTTGCTAGCAATATGACTTCTCTAAAGCTGTAAACAATATTTGAAAGTCTTCAGCCTCTTATCTTGAAAATGTCAAGAAAAATAACAAAGGGCAGTCTAGCAGGAGTGCTGTGGAGCCCTTCCTTTACTTTCTGAAAGAAGTTCAGGCAGCCCCAGGGACACTCATGTTATAGTTATTAGTCACCCCATGTGCTCGGTCTTTCAGAGGCTCTGTTTACTCTCGGTAAGAAAGGGGAAAGTCCAGCAACAGTAAATCTGAAAACATGAACACGTTTTCCTATTTACTTGGGGTTTTATTGCTGGATTTAGCTTTTCTGATGACATAAAAATTAGAATTAAGTGCTCAGCATAGTTAATCTGCTATTGTTTAATGATAGATAAAACCTTATTTAACAAAGATCTTATTTTCTTCTTCCTTGTGCCTATATATATTTAACCTTTCCCTAGTTTTTAAGTGCCTAAGGTTGCTTTGTAACAGGTCTGGCTATCAGCTTTTAGAACAGGCTCAGGCCATAACAGAAACACAGGAATTAGTGGTTGTTCTCATTGAAATTAGCTGCTACTTTTTCAAGTGTTCTGTTTCCCTTCTTTATTTAAAATTTAAATATTTATTCATTATGTCCCTGTTTAGTTACCTGAATTACACAGATGTCTGAACTTGTGATATTCCTCCCACTGGGACAAATACTAATGCAAGCAATGCAGGCACCGAGGCCTACCATGGCTAGTCCTCTGCTGAGGGTTACTAGAGTGCAGCTAAAAGCGCTCTGAAAAGGAGCCAAGAGGTTGACCCTGTAACTTCAGTGTTGTGTCCAAGAGGAAGGTGCTGAGAGGATTGATCTGTCTTTAAAATAGAGAGTATCAGTATTTTTAAAGAATCAGGCTTTCACGTTACATCTGTTTTGCTCATAAACTGACTCGGGTCTCATATTGCAGAAGCTCGACTGATAATTCTCCTGCAAAGCAACTCTGAACTTCTTCATCTTGTAAGGTTATTAATTAAGGTTATTAAAGTTATTATTAAGGTTATTATTGCTATGTTTGAGCATATGGTTTATGTCTGATAGATCCAAGCTGAAGTCATTTCCAGGCTGGATGAGTTTGACTATCCTGAAGGTGTAGAAGATGGGGTAAACAGGTGTCAGACTTGTATCACCCTGATCCAGGATTTTCAGTAGCAACAAGGAGTTAATGGCAAAATGTGAAAGTTCAGACCTTCCAAAAGCTTGTTTTAGTAATTCATTGATGCTGTGTGGAAAATGCACACTGAGCACTGCAGCTGCTAAGTTTTGTTTTTTTCCGTGGAATTGAGCTCATCTAGTTGGCAGGGAGAATGTCTTTTAGTGCTGTGCTTCACTTGGGCTTTGTAAGATATTAGGAGATGAATAATGAAGAAGAGGTAAAAATCAAGATCAGACCCACACGTCTCATTAGTCATGTGAGCAAACAAATTTAATTGATGGGTTAGAGTGGAACAAAAGCAATAAATGAACACTAATGTTAACCTCATTTTTTATATGGTTGTTACTGACAACTATGTGATCTTGCTATATAAGAATTTTTTCAGATCCTGAAATTCTTCCACTTTAAAAACAACATTAGGAAATGCTGACCTAGCTTGTATCTATGAATAGTCTTCTCGGTAAGCATTCCAACTTGTGAGCAAAGGCTTTGAAATCTTCCCCCACTTGTAATGGAGCTGAATGAGTTCAGCGGTAAATATGCAACAAGTGTAATGCCCGTTTCCGCTCTTTGTTCCCCTGGGAGTCATTTAAATGAAACAAATTCAGCGCACACTAATAAAGTGGGTAGGTAGCTATTGCAGCTTAATAGCTTGTGCTCAACCATTTTCCTTGGCAAGGAGCATAAGGAATATTTCCAGCAAGGTCATGATATCTTCATCATGGACTGTTATCAGGAATTGCATTTCCTGGTGTCAAGTCCCGGTGCTGAAGATACGCTGCCCTTTGGGGCCTGGGGCTGCTGAGGAGACACAGAATTAAACACATTTCTGCTCCTCCCTGCAGCCCATTGTCATTGCTGCAGCCTTCTCCACTAGCATTCAAAATGTTTTACAAACAGAATATTTACTGGGAATTTTTCTGCTTGCTTTGTTTTCTGGGTTTTTTTAAAATTATAACTGGCAATTGCTTGCATCTAACTAGACAATTTTTCTGTGATGCTACCTCCTCTCTTCAGCTTCATTTTAGTGAGGAATAGGGTACAAATGTTCTACTTGTGCTGCCTCCTGAATCTGGGGCTCCATGTCCCATGTAGCTACCTGAATAACACACATGAGCATTTAGCAAATTTGCTTAGCTAGAAGAATGATGAGAACATGTGCTCCTTTTGGTCATCTCCTACCTTCTGAACTTGCACAATTCTGCTGTAGGAAACCAAATGAGTGACAGGATGGGGCAGGGGGGAGGGGGTAGGGTAATGCAAGGTCTAAAAACTGTTCCTCACTGTATGTAGGTAAAATGAGTGGGGACAGATTCGGGGGAAAAAAAATACAATTGCATTGTACTCATGCACCTTGAGCCATGAGCCTGTTGAACACTCCTTAGCAGAAGAGGACTAGGGCCATAATTTGGCCTGACCTTGTGCCAGTTCTGCTGCAGCTGATCTGGGCAGTGCCCCCAGCCTAGCAGGGCCACCTCCCCTGCACAGTTCAGAGACTCCATGGTGGAGGCTTCCTGTGCAGGCAGGAGGTGAGGACAGCAAGTGTCTGAGCCAGGAATGCTGCTGGGATTTACTTGGTGAGCTGTGCTCTGAGTTCCCCATCCCACCCTCTGTGCAGATCTTATGCAGAGTAAGTGTGAACATCGTAAAAAAGGGAACAAAGTCAACCCTCATCTGCAAATGCATGACTGTGTGCTACATTTTTGGTCTTCTAGTGATCTTTGCAAAGTGATGAAATAAACTAGAAATACATGCTGTGGACTGAGGAGCTGATAGTACCTTACCTTCCAAAGGGTTCGTGTTCATAGCTTGGCATCTCTGATGTTTGTCCTTCCTTTGGTGGTTCTCCATCATCTACCACAGCATGACAGCATTTTTTGTGGTCAGGACATTCATGTGGGGTTACTTAGGGCATCTCCACCTGTTGAACCCTTCCTCTGATGTTACAAGTATAATAAGCATATTGAAATTATCTGAAGGATTCCCAAACTACTAGGGGTTGAAAAGGAGGTAGATAATGTGACAACATATGCTCCTTGCTAAGGGAAACTATAATGCTGATAATTTGTTTAGTGTCCTCTAACTGATGCTCTCTGTTTAGTTCTGCACAATTTTCTCTTTAGCTCGGTGTGAGTGCATGCTCCTCCTCTAGAAGATTGATTATCTAGAAATCACACCTGAAAGACTTTTTTAATTTAGTGTCAACATCTAAAGGGAACTCAAGTTCAGACGCAAAATATGATTAAGTGTGGTCTAGTTTCAATCAGAACCTGTTATTCTTGCCAGACAAACTCCAAATTGAAAAGGAGCAGGGCATTTCTGATGAGCAGCAGACTAATTGAAAAATTTGGAGCATAGTTATTTAGTATCCTGGGTCAAAGTCAGTCAATGGCTGAGGTGAATAAAAAGATCTTGAAACATTTATATCTAGAATATATTTTAATGCTTAATTGTTTATTTCTTAAAGCTTCTAAAAATTGCTTAAGCTTTAGGAAATCAAGTTAAGCCAATATAAAACCAGAATTTCTCCATTACTTTTCTCTTGTTTTTTGTTAGGAAATAAACATTTACACCGGCAAATTTGGGCACTGAGGTCAGGGCTGCCCAGATCCTCCTTCCAGCCCTTCTTGTGGATGGAAAATAACTAGCAATAATTGTGCCTCAAATTAACCTTGTTGGCTATGATTCTGACTCTGTGCAAGGCAAGTCCCTAACATTATTACGTGTTCAACGCGGCTACTAGCAACTTGTTCAAATTTGTACACATGGGCGGCTATTATTTATAACAGTTTCTATAGCTGAACTAGTTACTTTTTTGCCTCTTAGAACAACAGTATCTAAAATGCTGTGTGTCAAACTCTGCTTTGGATGTTGGATTTATGCTCCTACCTTTTGGGGAAGATCACCCATTTAAGGAGTTCTTTGCAGTCCTTGCAGCACCTGAAAACCTGGCCATTGCCGCCAGTGCTCACACATGGATGCAGGGCCTGATTTTTTAGCCAGGTAGTTTCAATTCAAGCATCGCAGCTTGCAGCATATTTCACATCAGCTCTGTATATTTGGTGCAATTCTGGTACTCTCCAGGCAAACATCTAGCTACTCAGAGCCCCTCCCCAGAGCCATCATGTTCATAGTTAATGATCTTCAGCCACCTGAGAGTCATGACAAGAGTTTTCCACTCTTTCCACTTCCTGTGGGTAGCAAAGTGCTGCCTCTGGCATGGCTGTTTTTCCATCAGTGGGTGTGCTGTGCTCCCTTTGTGGAGCATCTGATTTCACCAAACTGTAGAGGAGTTGGAAGCGGTGGTGGGGTGCAGATCTGGGCGCTGCACCCTTCCGTGTGCTGACACTGAGACTGGAGTGGTCTGGAGTGAGCAGGGAAGAAACAGGGATGGGTGCCGATGGTCTCGGCAGAGAAAAATGCTTCGGAGGTCTGTAGCACCTCCCACAAATTGCTGCAGTTGTCAGGACTGGCTGCTGTTGTGAAGCCTGCTGCTTGGTGGTCTTCTGTCCTGTTAATGCAAGCATCAATGGCTTGCCTATTCCACCCTCATAAAGGGAGCCTGTTTTGCAGAGGACATGATGCAAAGAGCCTGTAAGCTTGAAATATCTGGATGTCTTCCAATTTCTATTCCCTGAAGTCTTGTTCTAGCAAATGCTGTTGAATGTACGCACAGTACAAGTGGGTGCAGGGAGAGGCTCAGCAGGAGACGGGATCATACAAAACATCATCAGTCTTGGAGTGTCACAATAAAATAGCCTGCACTAGATGTTTTTAAGTCAAGTTGGAGTGATTCACTGCTTGCGGAATCCCATTACCTGACAAAGGCTCCAACCTGACTCAAATATATGATCAGCTATATGTCTGCAGTTAGGGACTTATTTTCCAGTCCTGCTGTAGCCTTGCATTTAGATTTCAGGATGCACCTAAGCAGGAATATTCAACTTATACGAGAGCGACTGGCAAAAATCCAGATGTTGGGAGAATTCTCCTCCCCTCCAGCAGATGGATAGTCTTCATTTGTCGGTCTAGTACAAGGGAAAATGAACAAAATTTTCCCTCTTTCTCGAACACCCAGAATTTCTGCTTCCACTGTCTGAGTTCACAGCAGTTGCTAGTCCTTAAATTGTCCAAGACTATAATTGTTTCCTGTTTATTTAGGTTTAGACATTCACAGACCCACTTTGAAAAATTACTATACCAGAGCCAAGTAATGAAGTTTGCTAAGGGAAATCTTGTGGTCCAAGAAGAAACTGGAAAAAAATTTCCTTCTGCTTTCACCAGCTGGAGGTGAACTATTGACGAGTACAACAGAGCCAGGCTCTCTCCAGCCTCATTTAATCTCTTTAAACCTCAGCATGCAGAGCTAGGCTCCTTACCCATATGTTCCTGGGAATATGGGAACAAAAGCAAATGCAAGGCACACCCGAAGAGGAATTAAAGAACTACCTTGAAAAATAGGCAAATTGGGAAAAATAAACAGTAGCAATATAAATGAGCAGACGAAGAAGAGCACAAATGTATTAGTCATGTTTTAACTGCTCTCAGAACCCAGTATGCTTAAGAGACTGGAAGAGAAACCCCAGCATCTCAGTTTAGAGCATTAGCAATTTAAAAAGAAATTAAGTGAGATCTCCTGAGAATGAAATGGTATATGTCTGCTCATATGGTCCAACAAGTGTTTTTCCTGTTTGCAACCTCTCAGCTTACTCCTTCATATTTTATTATGTTCCAGACCTCTAGACAAATTCTTTTTTAGAAAATTGAAAAGTTTTGCCTGGGTTTCAAGAAAGCTTATTTCATAGGGCACGACCTGAGTGTGCCAACATGTTTTCAATTTGCAAAAACTTTTGAGTGAATAAACTTGAGAGCTGGACAAGAGCTCTCAGGCTTGAATATTTTCTTGTTCCACAGAAGCCATACATCAGAGATGAAGACACCTAGAGAACCATTCCATCCAGCAATGTCACCAGGTGTGCATGAACAATTGGGCTCCCATCTTGAAAGCATTTTCATTTCTCAAATGTCAACAAAATCTGTAATTTTTCATGTCCTGTCTTCACCACTTATCATCTCAACTCCCTTTCTCCCCATTATGCAGTAAACACAAAGGAAATAGTCGAAGTGGGACTGTGTGTTTTGCATTTAATAGATGTCATGATCTGACCACAGGCCCCAGTGACTGTTCATTGTTCTGGTTCCTTTGGCATATTGGCTGTGCCAAAAAACATCATCCTCTGTCTGCTGTCAAAGGACATTTCCCACTCCCTTTCCTTCCTCCCACCGACTTTCTTTTTCTCTCATTCCTGCTTTATGCCCTGGTAGTATTTCAGCTTTCAGGACCCTTTGGTGCAATTTCTGGGCATCCACTTTGATTTGCTCATTCTTTGCATCCAGTTCTGAGTGGGAGACATCAGATCCCTTGTACATGATGTGCTGGGGCTTTAGCGTGGTAGTCTTTTAAAAATCAGTATCTGTGTGTATTAATTGCAGGCACAGAGTTAATGCTGCGTGATCACAAGTGACCTATAATTTTGCCCAGTGTTGCTTACCTCACAGCCTGCAGTTCTAATCAAGCAGGTGTGCTGTCTTTACTATGCTTCCCGTGAGGTGTTGCTTGCAATGATATTTTGACGATGGAGAAAATTACATATTGCGAAAAACCTTAATGATTATAAATATATGGCTGAAATTAAATGGTACTGCATGAAGTGCAGTTGCTATATGAAAATGACCAACGATGTTTTAAACTGAAGTGACATTTCTAACTATTTTCTTTGAAATTAATGCCTACTGCGTTATTTAGGTTTTTCACTAAGAATGTGTGGAAGAATGTAATTCCATGAGTTTTAAAAGTACTTTTTAGCAGTAGAATTAAATGTTATTTAAAAGGAGGCAAGAGTAATTGCCATGCCTTTTCATTTCTGAATCACAATTCTAGTCTTTCTGACAGTTGTTCAAGAGTCTCTCGAAGGAAAAAAAGGTCTAGAGCAAAATCTAAAGTCAGAATTCTGTGACTGGAGGTCTGAAACTAGGTTTGGGATTCTGGGAGTCAGGCTGATATTTTGGTCACAATTCAAGCTGTCTAGTGTCAGCACCACATTACCATCACAGATATCAATGTGGCTTATGACTTCTAGTGCCAGAACCAGCAGGACCTGAAGAAGCTGTTCAGTCTCAGAAGAAATGATCCATGCCCCAAAAAACACTCAAGTGAAGTGAACAAAACCAATGAGAAAGTGGTCTAGAGGAAGTACAAAGACACAAGGGTGACAGGACTTTGCAGCTGTCGAAGCAGAGACCTCGAGGCACATGAACTCCATCACCCAAGCACTGAGTAGTCCACGTGGCAGAGGAGAGTGAATGAGGAAGTGAATGAGGTGGATCCATACTGGTTGTATAGAGCTGGGTCTAATTGTGGGGGGTAACCCATGGAGAAAGTATGAAGATGTTTGTTCTACTCTCTAATAAGAGGACTGTGAAGTGGCCTTTGCCCATGGAAAGCAGAAATTTAGACTGATGTGCTCTTGTAGAGAGGCTGGTGACTGCCAAAGACTAGTGGGTTTTTTCTCTGTACATTGATCACAGCTTGGAGAAAGCTTGAGTGAACAGTGTGTCTTGCTATACTTGCTCCAGAATGAAGCATAATTTCCTTCTGCAATTCTCCCAGTCTCAGTGCACTTCATCAGAGCCACCAGTCTCTCAGATGAGCTCAGTGGGAGCAGTGGCATTTCCAGCATCTGTTGAGCTGATTTTCAGCCCTCTGCTGCCAGTAGATTCTGTAGGTAACAGTGAAGACAGCAGAAATATCAGCATCAAAGGGAAGAAATTCAAAGAATGAGTATTTGAAATGGGGTTTTTAAATATAGTTAGTTTTCATGTCTGTTCACTAATCCTGTATTGCTGAGAGCTAATACTTAAACCAAGGGTCACTGAAGCAGAATAAAAGGGAAAAACTTTTTGAGTAACACCCTGAGGAATTAGAATTCCCGCTATCAACTTTGTATCAAAGGAAAGGAAAGACCAAAGGAAATTATTTATTTCTTGTTTGTAGCCTGTAAGAGTCCTACAGTCCAGGAGCCTTCCCTTGTTATGCCAGAGCTCTCAAGTTTAGCTGTGAGCAAGGGAAGCTGAAAAAAAAATTTCTTTTAGAACCACAGGGTATCCACAGTGTGCTGGACTTGACTTCTAAAGTGGAGATATGGTATTGGCAGCACTGACTAGCTACAGCTATGGAGGGAGTTTTGGCCTTGCCTCAATGAGGGGAGATCTGGGCAGAGCATCACACATGGGAGCATAAAAATGGCCATTGGGCTTGAAAGGCTGAGCTCTACAATCGCTCTGAGCAAAGCTCCAGACCCACATAAAGTCACCTGTGTTTTACAGACAGTGACTATGGAAAGCTTATAGTTTTTGGGTTGTTTTGGTGATTACCTGTGCCTGTCGCATGGCCCTGCAGCTGAATGATGAGATCACAGGACAAGCTAGCAGGGGAGAAAGCTGACATTATTCCTGGCACAATATCATGCTGAGCCCCTGGCTTCCTGTTGCAAAAACAGGAAATGTTTTTTTTTTCTGGAACAAAGATGGACATTTGTGAATGTGCTGGGGCACATTCACAAAAGTCCCTGCACCTTTACAATCGGGCAGTTTTCTGTTCCCACTTTCCCCAGAATAATAGCTAAAGAGAGAAAAAGCTTTTGAGTTGGATCATTTTTTCTTGCCTGTTAAACACTGAGACCGTGAGGGTTTGTACGCTTTGGTGTTTTGGCCAATCCACTCCTAAATGACCCAGCTGGTTGGACTGCTACTACCTGTTCAGAGACACCACTCTATAGAGTACTTCGCTGTGAATTTTTTCAATATTGAGCTTAAATTTTCCTTTTGTATTCCCCCTGCCTCTTTCTGGAGCACTTACAAGACAGCCAATCAATAGCAACATTAAGAGTAGAGATGGACAGGTGATCCTTTCCTTAGCTTCCCATCACTGAACTGTCAAAACTACTTATCTAGTTTTCTGTTGTGAACATCCCTAGGTGTGAATTGCTAAAGAGTTTTTTATATGAGCAACAATGAAATGGATTGTTTCAGATAATTTGAAAAATTTACAATATAAAAGGCATATGCTTTTTTATGCTGTCGTTAAAAGGCATATGCTTTTTTTCCTTCTTTGTGGTTTGTACCCCCTGGCTCTCCATTACTAAAGGAATTAATCTGTACTGAAAAAATTTGAATATTGTCCACTCTTCTAACTGAGGGAATCTGGAATATCAGCTATTTGCTTTAGTGATTTGCATTTGTGGGATGATGATGCAAAAATAAAAAGGTTCTTGTTGAGGTATGTGCTAACAATTTAAGTGTTTGGAGCAACTCAGGGGCAATGAAGTTACTACTGCGAGCTTTGAAACTTGTATCACAGAACAGAAGTACCTACAGAGACTGAACACAGTGTACACACAAGCTCTAGGGGTTTCATTTGTTTTATTTTTTAAGCCACATACGACTTCATTTGAGCATAATGAACAACATAAATTATTTCTTTCTATACTATTAAGCATTTTAAACTATTATCCTCACTCAAGCTTAACATATATACACTTTTGCCTCGTAAGTGCTTTCAGCAAGCTGAAAGTACACCCTCTTACAAGTAAGCATGGCTCTCCCGGCAGAAGTCCAACCCTCACAGCGAGCCTCATCCCAGGCAGGATGAAGCAATCAACATCAAGATCTCCACTGAGCAGAGACTCACGGAGGGAAACTTGTTGCTATTTCACTCTGCAGCTGAAGAAACATGCAGTAGTGGCAGGGAGCCCTGGGGCAGCTGATTTAAAGACTGATTTTGCAAGCTGTTCCTTACTATCTGGCATTCATAAAACTCATCTTGAATAACTGATTTTCCTACTGAACTCTTCAACTCTCACCAGAAGAGCATCCTGCTGGCTGAACCTGTTCAGACCATCTCTGGAGCTACACCAGATGGTACCAGATGCACTGAGATCCAGTGAGTAGAGTTTGGGGTATTTCTTCCTGTCAGTTGTAAGAATCTGCTCTACTCCTTTCCTGGGAACTTTGCTGGTGTGAGCAGTAAAGGTTCTCCCCAGAGAGAGCCTCCCACTGCCTTCAGCTCTGTGTGGAGAAAATGGGGTAGAATTAAAAGAGCTCAATTGCTCCTGGGCAATTGGTTTGTGGCCAGCCACATGGTAGAGCAGCTTGGACATAAATTTTAGTTTAATGCAGAGTTGTTAATCAACATCAAACATGAGAATGTCAGTGGCTGATAAATTTAATTGGATGTTTGTTTAAGAGCATTAGAGGAAGTATGTGCTTGTAGCATCAAAGAGTAAGTCTTAAAACTTCAAACAATACTCTGGTTACATTTTTGGGAAGGGCTGTCACCAGATCTGTGCTATTTGGCTGCTGCAGTGATACCCTATTGCATCAGTTTCTGAATTTGCGTGGCACTTACACGGGTACACAAATAGATTATAAAGAATAATATGCATGGACATAAATACATTTCTGAAGAATGATGTTAAAAGAACAGTGTTGTGGTGGGCAGCAAAGACCTAGCTAGGCAGTGCAATCATCAGGGCTGCCTGCCAAATCCTGATTTGCTCCTCCTGTCATCCCACCACCATGTATCATGGGCACAGTTGTCATTTGATCGCATGCTGCATTCTTAGCAGGACCGTGAATGCGGAGTGTGGCTCTGGTGAGAAGTTGTGACTGTGGAAAGAAGCCACTTTCTCCAAAGGAGGACATATGTGCTCTTTATGTCCTCACTGAGTAGGACGAAATTTTGAACCACGGCAAGGAAATTTAGGTTAGGCTTCATGAAGGGAATGCAAACAGTTCTGCAAGCAGCATAATGCTGACATAGTATTACCTGGAAAGATGGAGGAATTGCTGGCCCTGGAGCATAAAGTTAGGCAGAGCCTACCTCGTTCTGCATCATAGAGCAGACTAGAGGGCTTCCACGTTCCTTCCACACATTTCCATACCATTGACTCTGAATCCTTGTTTTCTACCTCTTTTTCACTAAGAACTTGTCTTGGAGTGACTTGGAAGTTAGAAGATACATGACAAATGGGGCAGGCATTGGTAGAAGGGCAAAGGAGACTTTGGCAACTGAATATGGTCCTAGAGAAAGGCATCCTTTCCCATCCTGCAAGGCACTGCAGAAGCTTTGCAGCTCTCAGTTGTTTCCAGCTGGCATTCTGTGTGTGCCCGCATACAGTCTGATGTGAAGGATTAAACCTTAAATGTTTAAACTGAGATATGGAATATGCACTCTGAATATGTGATATTGACCTTTCCAGAAAGCTACATCCTTCTGTACATCTGCTGCCTTTCTGTAAAGTGAGGGTAATACAGCATTTTCAGTGGGATTACATAAGCAGATTTGTTAAAACTTCAAAGCACTTGGATGCTGTAGGGATGTGTCGTAAGGATGAGGCTGTAAGGAAATGATGAATTTTGTCTCCACAGTGGGGACTGAACACTGCACCACAAAGAAAGCCAAGGCCCACAAGCTGAGTGACAAGAAAACAAAATATTGAATGACTGTTGATTAAGTGAAAAACTTTCATTCCTTGTGTTGGATGAAGCAGGAACACCAGGGGAAAAGTAGTATGGAGTATTTTAATATAATAAAATAATTCAGTCTCCTATTGCATGAGTATTAAAGTGGGTGACTTGCCTTGCCTTTCTGTGAGGAATGTAAAGCATTCCTATGCTACACACAAGAATCCACCTTAATGTAAGAAATACAAACAACCTAAACTAGAACAAAAATTCAGCTCTGTAAATTTGATGTCTGTGGGATTTGACAGGTGATGGATCCCTCAGACCAGTCACAGATGAGCTGACAGCAGCGGCAAGCTGTCCTCCAGGCTAGTCAGTGATAGAGATCTGGAGCTCCTTTACCAGCAGTTGGACAAATGTTGATGCATAGCAGGGGAACAATGGGATTTGGGTAGCCAGACCTTATTCCAGATTTGGAAGGGAGTATACTGAAGACAGCATAGGCTTTTTTTGTCCCAGTCCTTGTCCTATGCTTGTTTTTCCTGAAAAGTTTTTGATACCTTCTGTTTCTCTCTTGGGCTGCCCAACTACACTGGATCATCTGAGATATAAATTAAAAATATTAATGATTTCTCATACCCTCATCCTGCAGAAATGTCCAAACTATTGTGCTTTTTTTGTGAGAAGTGTCAGGTATCTTACATACAGTTCTGTTTACAGTATCCTGTCACTCTGAATGTACTTGCAGAAATGGCTTGAGACTGTGAGGCAGAAACTGCAGGAAGCTTTAAAATCTCTTACTGTAACAACTGTGGCAATCGGCAAGCCTAAGTCATGCTCTGACTCCCAGATTTTCTCTGAGCTTCAGGAACAAATGTAGGGCTTCTGTCAATCATCTAAGAATTGCTATGCATGGTGTAGCTACATGCCAGAAGAAGGGGCTATCAGTCTCTCCTACAAGATAATACTGCTCTATTTATTTTAATCACTCTATTAGTGATTAAAATTCAGGAATGAAGTTGAGCCTTGTAACAGTGTTCCTGCGAATGTACATCTTTCTTGGGAGAGCATGGAGTACTTTGTTGTTCACTCCAGCAACTTGCCTCCAAACACTCCTACACCTTTATTATGCAGGCCATAATCTGGGATGACATAAAACGCCAGGCACTGTCACAGCATGTGAAAAACGCTGTGATTCCCCAAATAAAACAGACTGTGCAAGGGACAGAGTGCAAGGTATAGGTTCCCATGTGGATGCAGCTGGCATTCGGATATGACAACAACATATAATGGTGGGCTCCTGTCTCATCATAGCTAGCCTTTCTTCAGCCTCTTCAGGAAAAAACTGAAAGAATGATGCAACCTCCAGTAAAACACATCTCATTTCTTCTTGCTGTCTTCTTAGGCAAATGATGCAACACCTGAGGCTGTTGACACATTGAACTGATCTCACAGCTGAGTAAGGAAGAGGCAGTCAATAAAAAGTGAGACTACGCCCACAATTTGATTCAATGGGCTTGGTTATGCCATATAGCTTCTTCTGATCAAACATTATTAGATCAGCAGGAAAGAAGACCAAAAGAGATTACTTTCCTGTGGGACTCCCTAATTTTAGATTACAGAATGAGTTAGTCAGATGAGAGACATGTAGAATGAATAGGATCATCTTTCTGTGCATGCTTGGGAATCCCTTGCTTCAATCACAAAAATTCCCACTAATAGAGCAGTAGCAAAGCAAGAGCCAAAATTCTCATTTCAGTCAATTTCTGCCCTCACTTACCCCAGTGCAGACACATTTCTGCCTGGTGCCCTGGCTCAGCTGCAGCCAAGGACACAAGGTCACACCTGGAAAATCTTTACAGATGCTGTTGATGCTTGCACTGCAGAGCACCCTGCCCAATTAGAGATGGAAAAATCCATATTTTAAATATTCTTTTAACTGAACACCTTGTATCTAGTGCTTGAGACACTCTAATTACAACAATTTGTCGCTGTCTGTTGTGTTGTTTCTCTGAAAAATAGAGATCCTACAGTCTTTCAACATATGCTGACTTTAACCACCTTTTTCCTTACTGTAACAAAAATCCACAGTAGGTATTCAGTTAATGGTCCCTCTTTCATTGTGAAGCTTGAAATAATAATATTTGGAAGATAATGCATTTAATTTCAAGGTTTCTTGCTAAATATATTGGATATATATAATAATATATTATTATA